>JAQIUQ010002116.1:157500-482500 GCA_030378365.1 Hybognathus amarus
ACGTGGAGCCGAAATGACCTATCACAATGCATTATTTTACAGCACGTCTTTAGCATTCAATTTCGAATAACGTCACATGTGTTGGGTGTACAATAGTGATGATGATGATGTGATGTGGAGTACCATTCATTCACATTAATAATTGCATGACAATTTGTAATATTCTTCTTATTATTATGATTTGTTTTATTATTAATGGTGCTTATTTTTATTTAGAAGAATGTCGTTACTATTATTTGTATTATTATTATCTAAAAGAGGAGGAATGTATTTTTTATTATTTTGTCAATCTGAATTATTTTTTGGTCATTGAAAGCCTTTCATTATCGAACCCAGTCCGTGCGCTCCGCCGGGGATAACCCTGAAACATCAGGAATACATATGCTTACAAATCAAATGCTTTGGCAAAGTCACACAAATTAAACATTGAAGTCCATGTTGCACAAAAATAAACTTTATTTTATAAGTTTATAATTACTATGTTTTATTTTAGAAGTTTATAATTACTATGTAGTTGTTGTTTTTTTACAGTGGGTCATCATATATCATATCTTTTAGTTTGTCAGTGCATTTTGTGGTTTTAGGAATTGTTTTTCTGCACATATTCACTCGAAACGTGCGTACACCACCTCCTGAGCTACCCTACGCCAACGAGAATACGCCAAGTCACCGTGGTTTTGGGTGTAGGCTGGAAATTTGGTGTACGCACTTTTGATAAATGAGGGCCAGTGTTGAGGGCCAAAAAAATTGTATTGTATTTTGTATTTTTTACAATAATCCAAAACTGCATCCAAAACCACTGCAGCACTTCTGGTCGCTCTATATGGCTCTGGTCATTTCTTCTCAGTAGATGTTTCTATTTTTTATTTAAATGTCTGATTTGCTAAAAACGTATGTTTACTCATATTTCCATAATACGTGTATCAAGGACAGTACAGGTGTTATTTAATGTTCTTACAGGGAGCAGTTCCACTTCAAGTGTTATTTAGGTTGCCATGGTTTGTTTCAATCAGATGTCTGTAGCAATATGGAAGAAAAGGTCTGTCACAACTTTTCACAACATTGCTATTTTAAAGTCCGTTTTCGAATCCATTCAGACGATTTTTGATATTTAGAAGAATATCAGTAACCATACAGTGTCTCATTGACTACCATACAGTATATACACTCACCGGCCACTTTATTAGGTACACCTGTCCAACTGCTCGTTAACACTTAATTTCTAAGCAGCCAATCACATGGCGGCAACTCAGTGCATTTAGGCATGTAGACATGGTCAAGACAATCTCCTGCAGTTCAAACCGAGCATCAGTATGGGGAAGAAAGGTGATTTGAGTGACTTTGAACGTGGCATGATTGTTGGTGCCAGAAGGGCTGGTCTGAGTATTTCAGAAACTGCTAATCTACTGGGATTTTCACGCACAACCATCTCTAGGGTTTACAGAGAATGGTCCGAAAAAGAAAAACATCCAGTGAGCGGCAGTTCTGTGGCGGAAATGCCTTGTTGATGCCAGAGGTCAGAGGAGAATGGCCAGACTGGTTCGAGCTGATAGAAGGGCAACAGTGACTCAAATAACCACCCGTTACAACCAAGGTGGGCAGAAGAGCATCTCTGAACGCACAGTACGTCGAACTTTGAGGCAGATGGGCTACAGCAGCAGAAGACCACACCAGGTGCCACTCCTTTCAGCTAAGAACAGGAAACTGAGGCTAAAATTTGCACAAGCTCATCGAAATTGGACAATAGAAGATTGGAAAAACGTTGCCTGGTCTGATGAGTCTCGATTTCCGCTGCGACATTCGGATGGTAGGGTCAGAATTTGGCGTCTACAACATGAAAGCATGGATCCATCCTGCCTTGTATCAACGGTTCAGGCTGGTGGTGGTGGTGTCATGGTGTGGGGAATATTTTCTTGGCACTCTTTGGGCCCCTTGGTACCAATTGAACATCGTTGCAACGCCACAGCCTACCTGAGTATTGTTGCTGACCATGTCCATCCCTTTATGACCACAATGTACCCAACTTCTGATGGCTACTTTCAGCAGGATAATGCGCCATGTCATAAAGCTGGAATCATCTCAGACTGGTTTCTTGAACATGACAATGAGTTCGCTGTACTCAAATGGCCTCCACAGTCACCAGATCTCAATCCAATAGAGCATCTTTGGGATGTGGTGGAACAGGAGATTCGCATCATGGATGTGCAGCCGACAAATCTGCGGCAACTGTGTGATGCCATCATGTCAATATGGACCAAACTCCCTGAGGAATGCTTCCAGCACCTTGTTGAATCTATGCCACGAAGAATTGAGGCAGTTCTGAAGGCAAAAGGGGTCCAACCCGTTACTAGCATGGGGTAACTAATAAAGTGGCCGGTGAGTGTATTTTTTTCCTACTATGGTAGTCAATGAGACCAGAAACCGTATAGCTACTGATATTCTTCTAAATATCAGAAAATTGGCAAAATGGATTTGAAAAGGACATTACCGGTGTTATTTAATGTTCTTACAGGGTGTAGTTCCACTTCAAGAGTTATTTAGGTTGCCATGGTTTGTCGTGGTACTAATGGTTTGTCCACATGTCACCGTGAAACACCTGTGCCTTGTGTTTGCAATGTGCTGCTGCTTCCACAGTAACAATGGCCCAAAACACACGCAAGTGTGAAGACTATCTTCTCAAACAGGAAGATTCTCAATGTGTTAGGAGGCAAGTTTCCTGTTTATCATCACTTGGGCAAACAAAGTTATGCTACCATGGCAATTTTATTTAATTACCTATTACTCAATCATCCGGTGAAACTACAGACTTCTATCTAGGGGTGTAAGCAGGGCTTCTCCCTTCCTTGCAAACTTGTATTCAGCAGATTTGCATCCACACAATCACCAGCCGATGCATAAATCTAAGCCCACATTTGATTTCTTTTCCAATAATTTGTTTCAATCAGATGTACAGTACGTAACAATATGGAAGAAAAGGTCTGTCACAACATTGTGATTTTAAAGTCAAGGCAAAATCATCATTAACATTTCAGCACTTGGGTTATTTGAACAGGTTTCTGGAACATAACTTCTCATGATGAGAAATTTATACTTTTCTGATACTCTTTCTGGTTATCAAAGAATCCTGAAAAAAGATGAGGTTTCTACAGCACAAGTTAAAGCAATGGCTGTGGAAAATTAATTTGCATTATCCATGAAATGAGGAAATACTGATAGGTATCCTCACATTTTTTTTTTTTTTTGTTGTAAATTCATATTCCAGTTACACTTAACATTTTTCAGGTTAAAGGGATACTCCACTTTTTTTAGGAAATAGGCTCGTTTTACAACTCCCCAGAGTTAAACAGTTGGGGTTTTACAGTTTTCGAATCCATTCAGCCGATTTTCTGATATTTAGAAGAATATCAGTAACCGGACAGTTTCTGGTCTCATTGACTACCATAGTATTTATTTTTTCCTACTATGGAAGTCAATGAGACCAGAAACTGTCTGCCTACTGATATTCTTCCAAATATCAGAAAATCAGCTGAATGGATTCGAAAACGGTAAAACTCAACTGTGTTTGACTACCATGAACGGGTTTCTGGTACATAATTTGCATTATCAATGAAATGAGGAAACACTGATAGGGATCCTCACGGTTTTTTATGTCAATTCATGTTCTAGGTAAATTTTTCAGGTTAAAGGGATACTCCACCTTTTTTGGAAATAGGCTCATTTTACAACTCCCCCTGATTTAAACAGTTGGGTTTTACCGTTTTCGAATCCATTCAGCCGATTTTCTGATATTTAGAAGAATATCAGTAACCGGACAGTTTCTGGTCTCATTGACTTCCATAGTAGGAAAAAATATATACTATGGTAGTCAATGAGACCAGAAACTGTCTGGTTACTGATATTCTTCTAAATATCAGAAAATCGGCTGAATGGTTTCGTTAACTCTGGGGGAGTTGAAGTTGAAAATTCTCATTTGGAGTTGAAAATGAGCCTATTTCCCAAAAAAGTGTATCCCTTTAAATAAACATAAATATGGAATCTGTGATTTGTTAATTGTCTTTCAACTTTATTTAATTGACAAAAGCACAAAGAACAGATTTCTAATGTTTTCTCTAAACAACTTTTTGGATTTTGATGGCTGCTACTCACTCCAAAAAAAGTTGTGACTAAGGCTGGGCAACGATTAATCGCATCCAAAATAAAAGTTTGTGTTTACATAATATATATGTGTGTACTGTGTATAATTATTTTGTATATAAAAATGCACACACATGCATATGTATATATATATATATATATATATATATAAGAAAAAAAATAATATATATAAAATATTTATATTTATATTGAAAATAAATTATGTATAAATATATATACAGTACATGCAAATATTTCTTAAATATATACATGCATGTGTGTGTGTGTGTGTATGTATGTGTGTGTATTTATATATACAAAATAATTATACACACACATATGTTATGTAAACACAAAATGTTATTTTGGATATGACTAATCAAGATTAATTGTTGCCCAGCCCTAGTTGTGACAGAGGCAAATACATTTTCACCATCTACCATATATAATTTTGTGATTTATTTTGGTATTTTTGCATTGTAATTGTTGTTCTAATTAAGATGAACTATTTTTCTCGTTAAGTTTTCGCATATTTTTTACATTTATTCCACAACAATAACTACAAGAACACAGTAACACATTTCATATTTAATGTAGGCTATATTTATTTGTTAATTTCAGCAGTTATTTTGGAATAATCAGTCATCAAAGCTTAGTAAACACTGCAGGTGTCATGATGGTCACAGATCAGAACCTTCAATATCAACTATAATAAAAATAAATAAATAAATAAATAAATACATAAAAATGCTAACCTCCCCTTCCTCTGTGAAATGAACCCTAAGGTGATGTTGCTGAGGTGACCCTAACTGGCCTTATTTTATATACAAAAGAGAAAACAACTACTAGTGCGTTTACATATTGCATATCAGATCCAGTCAAATGTGCAAGAGGTGAGTTCTGGCCTAATGCTACCCAGAACATAAATTTAAAGCATTCCTAACACACTTTTCATTTTCAGCTAAGCTCAAAATACCAGAGATAGAGGCATTTTTTCCATCAGGGAAGCCAGTTGAAAACATGCACAATCGTATCTCTCCATGCCTTTGAAAAGAAGCCAGCGTGGGGCACATATATATCCCTGCCAGCAGAACGACTGCTGTTTGGCTTCAACATGCTGTACTTAGTTTGACAAGCGTGTAACACTACATTCACAGTTCTACGCAGATGTGCCCATGCTACATGACTACAACCTGCTCTGCAATATTAACCGTCCCGAACTTTAAGTTTTAAACATTTATGTACATTCATTTCATTTTTTACATATCAGCATATTTGCATGGTGACCTTAAAACATTTGGAATGTAACAGGGTTGAAGAGGTAATGGCACACAACAGGTTTTGAAACATAGGATATTTATTTTTTCTATTAAAATGAATTATTTACACAAACTAAGTGACCAGAATTTACTGTTATCCATTTAAATGACAACCTCCTGTGGTGGCCTTGAAATAATGCAGCTTTTTAGGGTTCAGTGTTGGATTAGTAACCACATATTTACATTTGCCGTGAGTTTAATAATCAGCCAATGGAAAATCCATATTAGTTGATCACTAATTTGGGGTGCGTTTCCTGTACAATAACATAAATATCTGCTTTACTACCAGAGTTTACATTTACATTTGAAGAGTTCAGATGCCAAGTGCAATTTGAAATTTTCTTCTAAAATGACCATTTTTATCAAGCTTGTATATTTAAGTTCAGTAATTTCACTTAAATGGCAATGAAGATTACCTATTAATTGTCATTTAAGTGAAATTACTGAACTTAAATATACAAGCTTGATAAAAATGGTCATTTTAGAAGAAATTTTCAAATGGCATTTAGAGGCTTTTGCATCTGAACTCTTCATTTACTCATTTAGCTATCCAAAGCGACTTACAATTGCTATAAATGTCAGAGGTCACCCACCTCTGGAGCAACTAGGGGTTAAATGTCTTGCTCAGCAGACATGAAATTGTCTTGATCTCATGAAATTGCTTGTGTAAGACATGGCGATTCGTATTTCCATTTTTGGCGTGCTATCAACACGCATAATCGCTTTTCAGCGTGTTTATGAACGTTGTTGACTTAACATTACATTACTGTATAAAAAATATATGACCTACCCCAACCCCGTCCCTAAACCTACAGGTCACTGGGGTTAATACCATTTATGAGTCCATCCCCTACAATCCTATAGGGAAAAAAATATTGCTTCCCAAATGTAGATCTACATTTTGCTTCGTTTCGCTTCGGACATTTAACTGCGTGTACCAGGGATGGAAATTAGCACCCGCCACCAGCCAAATGCGGGTGATTTTGTGTTGTGGTGGGTAAACTCACTTCACCTACCGGCCACCGTGGCGGGTAAATAAAAATAGCATACTGTTTCACCCGGACGGCGGACACTTTTAGAGGAGGCACACCTCGCGAGGGAGAGAGAGTAAGACAGCGCTCAAGTTGTTTGAAGACGTGAGAGAGTGCCCGGCCGCTCTCTCTCTCTCTCTCTCTCTCTCTGTTTGCACCCTGTCAAGCGCATCAGTCATTCTTTTTTAGATCACTCATCGATCAAAAAAGGAGTTGGCGGCGCCAAAAAGCGGACGATCTGACGGGTTTTAGAAGATTAAATTCAACCCCGAAACTAAAAAGCGTTTATTTACCCAAACCTGTCGCCACAAAAGAGACTGGTGTCTATTTGGGACTTGGCTATTATTCGAAGTTTTACAGTACTCTCGCAGAGAGAGCAACCTCCAGCATCGAGTGCGGTTTCGCCATAGACTGTAAAAAATAGGGTTTAGCATCGGTTCAGTTTTTTGTTTAATCTGCCCTACTAATTTAACGAAACGTATCAGTTCATGGTTTGTGTGTGTGTAAGAGAGAAAGAGAAAATGTGAGTATTTCATTGAGACTTGAGATTAAATAAACATACTGGTTAAGTATTGTAGATCTTGAATTAATTTTCACATGCAGTTACACATTGTCGGTTAAAAACAAGAAAGTGGCTGGTAAAAACATTGAGTGGCAGGTAGATTTTGAAATCCAACATAAAAAAGTTAATTTGGTAACGCTTCCTTTTACAGTCCAGTGCATGTAAATACTATGTACTTATTTTAATAACTACAATTACCGGGTAAGTACTTGTAGTGGCAGTTCTGGTACTGGCAGTTCCTAGAACCTAACGTTCCTATAACCCTTTTTTTCTCGTGTTCCAACCGGACTAAATTGTGGATTTTTTAGTTTCTCAGATCCGTAGTTCCTATAACTCTTTCAGTACCTAGTCTAGAGCGAGGACTTTTTTAGTTCCCTTCCCCTGAGGTCTACGTTGATTGGTTCAACTCATAAGCCCACTGTCAACACGAAACTTGTAGCGCGCTGTCTGCCATACGCTGTGTGTTTTTGCAAAACATTACAACGAGGATTAAAGAGGCTACATGCGTTTTCCTGAAATTTAAACTCTGTAACTGACACCATGTGGTCCAAAAACAGAACTGCTCTTCCTTTCAGCTCGCAGCGCGCACTCTACTTGCTGACTAGCGGTGGTGGCAGAGTGATCTGAAACGTTTAACATGAACGCGCTTAACGTCACATCCGCAGACAGCGCTGGAAAAGTCCAACCTGACAGAAAATAGGATACAGGCTTATAGGTGCACCCACTGTGAGCAGACAAGGTATCAGTATGCTCATCAGGAGATGTTTGAGTCATAAATGGTAAAATAAAAAGGCTATTGTTACGTTTATTTTGGGGAAAAAGCTGCAAATAGCCTCTTTAAGACAAACATAACGCATTCAAGCAGCTAATTGCTAATGCTAGCTAAACTTACCTGTTGTTTTGTTTGCCTCCTGCGCTCTGCTCTTTTATCTTCTTCCATCATATTACTTAATATCATATTACGCTGGAGCCTTCGTCTTCTGTGTTTCTCTGTACAGAACTCAAGCATAATCTTTAAACGCCGTTGTTCGTTCTCCATTATTAAGGTCCCGGCAAGGCAGAACAGGAACATTGCAATAGCCTCCTCCATGCTGGTTTGTTGTTGTTGTATGTGGCGCGCTGACGTCTAGTGAAGACGCTATAAAGATCGTCGCCATGCTTGCGACTTGCGTTACCCCTCGTACCAGTTCCTATGGCCACTTGGCCAGTGCGAACGCAAGCAGCAAAACCGAGTTTGGGGGAGAGTAGTTCTTAGAACTGTTTAGAAGTGGACAGTTCCTATAACTAAGTTCCTGTAACTACTTGGTTGGAAAGCAGCTTATGTTTACGCAAAAGTCATGAAGTCATGTTGCGCTCAGGGACAACCCGGGTGGATTTTTACCATTATAGGGTGGTTGTGTTGTGTGTAAACTAGGGTTGGGTATCGAGAATCGAAATTGGAACCGGGACTAACTTTTCCTTTTTCCCGGAATCGTTTCAAAAGTTAAAATTTCGATTACTAGTTTCGATATTCACAGTCCGTCAACCGGAAGAAGAAACCGCTGAACAACACCAACGAAGAAGCGTCTACCAGAAGTGTTGGCATAACACGCGCGAGTCGAACATGAGTAGCTTACGTCGGCGGTCCAAAGTGTGGCCTCACTTTTTTATAAATGACGAAATCTCGGCAAAATGCAACATTTGTGACAAAAGGAGTATTTGTGACAGAAGGAGTGTTTCCTTCACAAAGATCGTTGGTTAGCAAGGTTAGCTAAACTTTTTTGACCCTGCCTCTTAAAAGAATCGGAATCGAGAATCGTTAGGAACCGGAATCGAAAACAAGGAATCAGAATCAGAATCGTTCAAATTCAAACGATACCCAACCCTAGTGTACACATTGCAGACACACACTTACATACAAACATCATGTAAAAGTGAATTTTGCATAATAGGCCTGCTTTAAAGCAAACACCATTTTTATTACACTATTTTATAAAGTATGCTTGAACATGCCTCAAGAAAAGCAGTATCTTAATGCCTCGTTTCCACTGAGGGGTACGGTACGGTACAGTACAGTACGGGTCGGGTACACCATGATCAGGCTTGCGTTTCCACCGCCAACAGTACCCTTACTTGATAGGCGTGGTGTTTGCTGGAAGAAGCGATCGACGTCATTTTCGCGCGAAGAAAGCGACATAGTAAACAACAATAGATGACAGACAGCACAGCAGATCTTGTTCTTGCTTCTCAGCATGTTTGTCACTAGAAACAAGCGCTGGCATTAGGCGTTTCTCAATACCAAGTAGCCATCGCAAAGTCCGAACTCAGGAGAATGATCCCTGCTAATGGAACAGCGCGTTCTGAACGCACCACTCAGCTCGCTCTGGCTCTGCGACTCCGGTTATCTCTGTATGTACATTTTAGGCAATAATAAAACGAAATATGTTATAAAACACCACTCTGCTTCTTTTCGATTTCATTTCAATACATTTTAAACATTATAAAGCACACAAATGTGGTTCAGGCAACGCATAGCCTATTGATTATATTCACTGCATGTATGTAACGTTATATTTATAACAAAACTAAATATAAAACACAACCCTGCATCTTTTCGTTTAAATGTAAAAATATTAAACATATTCCAGGCAATATGTAATGTATTGCATATCGTATTGGTACAAATGTTGCAATAAACAACAGATTATCTTGTAATACAATTTAAAAAATGACAAAATTATCTCTTTTTGTTGCATTTCAGTTTTATCAATAATAGCCATTATAAAAGTATAAGTAAAAGGTACAAACAGATATACAGTAAAGCTTAAATAACATAAAGAAACAATTCAGTCAGTCAAATATACAAATTCAGCGCTCAAAAATATGAAACTTCACGTAGCCTTCTGCCAAAGCTATTGGCCAGGGAACGAATTATAGATTCACGAGACCAAAGATCACCTGTTGGGTTTATACAAGACGAACTATATCTCATGTTTAACCACTACAGAGACGTCCGAGTCAGCGGCAAACATCAGAGCGACTAGCCGAGGAAAGGCTGTTCCAGGCGGGGGACACGAGCGCGAGCGTCCGGTGATCGCTTGAAATGGATCTCAGTCAAATTATCATAAATCTATAAACAAGATTTGAGCTTTAAAAAACTACTTTCTCACCTGAAAAACTCTTAAAACTACATATCGTGACACAATAACAGTAGAATTATATTTCAACTGTATGCTTCTTCTAATGCCCTTGTAGCACGCGCGAGTGACGATACTCTGTCCACCAATCAGCGTTCTGCAGTGAGTCTAGCTCCACCTTTTAGTACCCTTTCACTGTGCTAGGTACCCCAACGAAAGGGTACCCAAATAGTGGTACGGTACGGTTCGGCTTTTTGGTACCATTCACAACTTTTGACAGTGGAAACGCAAATAAATGCGTACCGAACCGAAACCGTCACCGTACCGCTCAGTGGAAACGAGGCATTACAGACTTAATTATTTTGTCTAATTTTTTATTTTATTTTATCTAATGCTGAAAAGTTTTCCTAAAGCACTACAAAATAATCATGAAATACTTGACTGAACTAGAGGCGAGTCTTTACTCCTGTGGGCGGCGAGGAGGAGCGGGCAGCATGATGTCATCAGACACTCCTCCTTCATGCACATATGTATCAGAGCTTTATGAGTTGTGGGGACTGGCACAAACTGCCTCTATGAGCCTCACACAAGCAGACTGAACTCCAGCCAGCGCACAATGAAGCTCTATTCAAGGATGCAGCACTGCCCCTTTAAGAACACCCACTACTGAGGGATCGAGCTGAACAGGGTCACGCGGGGAACTGAGAAATGAGGAAAAACCAGAAATACAAAATACCTACTGTAAAAGCACACACACGGAAAACATCAACTAACATTTTAACAATACAGCAGCACACACATAAAACACGAGTGAAATATACAAAGCACTTTCCAATGAAGAATATTCAACACCCAAACACTGATCATTTGGCAAAGGCGCACAAATACACCCTTAGTGATGGCAATGCGCCCACAGCTTGTTCACGTCACACTTGAGTACACATTCTTGCATGTGTTTGTTTCCGATCCAAAACAGCAAAATATAAAAGAGCTATACATCAGTCCCAGCATGCATAGTTTCTTACTGTAAGACGCTAGGCGTGACCGTGAGTCTGTGACTCTACATGTTTAGCTGTGGGTGTGTCTGCATGACAAAACTGATCTCTTGATAATGAGTGTATCATGATGAGTGTCCAACGTCCATGACCTTAACCAGCAATTAGTTATATAACATGCTATTATTGCTCCTGGAACCACAGTATTCTGTGTTAGCTAATAGTCAATAGCTTCTCAAGGAAGGCCGTCAATCCATCGTCTGATCGGGAGATATAGCCAAGCAACAAATTCAGATTGCTTTGATAAGGACAACAGGAAGTTAGGCATGTGATATGTGTTGAACTAGGAAAGATTCAATATAATAATAACTGATAGAGGGGTGCTGGTTTATCATTCAGGCATTTATTACTGTTTTCTCTAATTGCATGTAAAGACATGGTGAGTAAATGTCTCAAAAAATCCCTCTGTCACCTCCTGCTTGAATCATTCACCCAGAACAAATTTGCTAATAAGAACATTTTATAGCCATGTTATTACTTTGCTGTAATATGGATTTTTAGGATACCGAGACCTATTACAGAAATTGATTTAGTTGAACCTGTTAACTGTCACCCCATATTTGGGCAGATCTGAACTCCAACGGTTGTGATTCATGAATGCTTGCAAATACAGACATAAGGTTGGTTTGGCTTTTTAAAGAAGACACGCGTCAGCAGATTATTGCAGAAGGGAAAGCAGTCCAAAAATGTGAAAGCTTAAAAAAGTTATCTAGCTTGAGTTTCCTGTTAAGCAATTTATATTTCATACAAAATATATATTTTTACAAAATAATCTGGACTGTAAAATGGCTAGAAAATCAAAGCCATATTGTCTAACCAATTTTGTTCCCAACTTAAAATTTGTAAAAAAAATTAAAAATAATTGAGCCAGCTAAAAGAATTTAAAGTTCTGTTCAGATGCATGAAACTTATTGTTAAAATTATTTTCACAGAATGAATTTGAGTGTTTAGGCTTTCAACTGATACCTAATTTATAATTATTACTAAAATATGTGATATGTGAGGGCAACAAGGTAATAAAAAAGCACATTGAGTGTCCAGCTACAGGTTAAAAATTTAAATTGTATCAACATTTATTCTTCTTTATGTCGTTCCAGACCTGTTTAATTTGCGTTCTTTCATTCATAATTCTATGGAAATTCTGCAGATTACAGTAGAAGCAAATAGTGAACAAGTTCTGTTAAGCTCCAAAAAAAAAAAGCTTTGACAACTTGACACAATAATTAAAGCTATTTGATGTCTAGACCGACAAGTATTAATATCCACTAGTGTGACTAGTGAATAATCGTTTAAATTTCATACTGTTCCAAAACTCTGATTTAGATTTTGAATTTAACTGAGAATGTTTTAAAATTCAAATTCCATTATTCAATTTGAACTAGCATATGAGATGGAGAGCAATGTTAATTATAATGTAATTAAGTATGCTAGCATTTATTTGAGATACAAAGTTATTTTACTAATCGAGCTGCAGAAAAACATTCTTTATATTAGTCATCCAATTAGTCGTTAGAATAGTCGACTAATCGATAAAATAATCGCCCAACTGAATCGTTTAGTTAGTAATCATTTACCCCAGCCCAGATGGATGGATGGATGGATGGATGGATGTGATGGATGGATAGATTTCAATTTAGAATGGTATAGAATTTTGTCAGCCAAGTTCCAAAATCTTAGTATCTTTAGCCATATCATCCGCAACTTCTCCTTTCTAGGGATTGACACAAGATAACACACCAAGCTGTCCTCCATCTTTCCAGCAGATGGGGTGAAACCTCATGCCCTCTGACCTCACACCATCAAGCACATGGTCTGCATTCCATGCCACCTCCTCCCAGAAGCACACACTTGTGTGTCAGTGTGAAGTTTCAAATGGCTCCTTGGTGGGAGGTATTTCATTCAACAGCACTATTAATACTCTTTTCACCCACTTCTGTTACTTATAGCGTACTGTTACTTACTGTTACTCTAGCCATATTCTCACAGTAAGAAATATTAGAATTTTTTCAGGTCGATGTACTGAATTGCTGCAGTTGTATAATTTCATTTACGTTCCATACTTCATCTTAGTCACTTTTTGTTATACTAGACACAGCTGCTTGGATGACAAATTTTTAAAAATAAAGTTTTAAAAAAATGTGTGAAGAAAGTGACATATGTCACTTTCTTCACACATTTTTTTTTAAACCTTAAAAATGGAAAGTATGTGGTTTATGGTCAAAAGTAAGAGTTAAAGGGATAGTTCACTTTAAAGTTCACTAAAAAATTAATATTTAATTCCATTTGTTTTTATATCATTCATCTGGTGTTCTGCTGTCTGAGACTTAACCTCCCAAACAAGAGTAACGTTATGCTATAGAAATAAACTCTGTTTATAATCATTTATCATAAGTTACTAAACCGTTACTCATATGTTAAGTAGGTTTTTGAGCTATTAAAATGAGACCTGAAACAGAACATATATGGGTAAACATTGTTTAATATCTTTTAAAATATCTAAAATATTTATTAAAAAAATAAAATGTTGTTATCATTTACTCACACTCATGTTATTCCAAACCTGTACGAGTTTCTATCTTCTGTTGAACACAAAAGAAGATGTTCTTAAGATTATTGGTGACTAAACAGCACCCATTGAATTCCATAGTAGGAAAAAATACTATGAAAGTCAATGCGTGCTGTCAGCTGTCTGGTTCAAACATTCTTTAAATGATTTTCTTTTGTGTTCAACAAAATAAAGAAACTCATACAGGTTTGGAACAACATGAGTGTGAGTAATAAATGATGACAAAATTTGAATTTCTTAATAAACATTTTAGATATTTTAAAAGATATTTTAAAACCCCATATATGTTCTGTTTGGGGTCTCATTTTAATAGCTCAAAAACCTACTTAACATATGACTAACGGGTTGGTAACGTTAACTATGAGAAATGATTATAAACATGAGTTTATTTCTATAGCATAACGTTACTCCTGTTTGGGGGTAAGTTATCAGACTCAGAACACTGGATGAATGAAATCAAAACAAATGAAGTAGGCTAAATATTCAGTATTGTCTATCAAAAAACAAACAAACAAACAAAACAAAAAACCTGTAAGTTTCTCTGACTCAATTGAGTGAATCAACAGGTGAATTATTTTTATTAAACGAAGTGGGAGCGTCTCCATGGCAATAGCAACAGTTCATTTAAATCATACCCAGCATTTTGCGTATCACACTTTCGATGAAGCAAATGAATAACGGACGTTATTTCTCACAATGTTATTACAAAATGAGATTGTAGAACAATTAAAGCCACAGCAATGTTAATAACTTACTATTTCAGCAGCCAGTATCGTTCCTTTCCGAGTTCGCACATAATTCTTCAGTTTCTCCAAACAGCCTCCGAACGGACTTCCCCTCAGTCTCTGCCATTCTGCAGATGTAACTGTTTTTCCTATTAAATAACGCCTTCTTAGGAAGCCTGAGTGTCCGTATGAGCAAACAGTGAACGTTGAAACGTTGAAAGCGTGAAAATGAAAGAGTAGTTATTGACAATCCGCGAACTCTGACGCAGCTTTCAGCTTCTTCTTCATGAACTTCCTGCGAGTGCGCGCCTCGGTTACTGCGAAGGAAAGAGTGAGTGCGCGGGGCGTTGGCTTCAGGCTTTAGTAGTAGTAGCACTTTCTTGAGGGTAAATCACGGAGAAGGAAATTAAAACCACTAGAGGGAGAGTTTTTACAACCTAGTTTTAAAAACCTATCGAGCTTCCTACCTAAACAGCGGGTTGACACAGTATTTCTGCTTAGAACTGCACACAAATGCTGTCTAAGAAAAAGCGCGCTAGGGTTTGACCGCTTTTGACACACAGCCGGAACATTCATAGCTGTGAGCAGTGGAACTTTTCATTCAGCAGTTCTGACTGCTGAGCTTTCTCTAAAAGACATGTTTACGTTCAGAATTAGGCCTAACTATTACGTTTTCAAAGAGGAAACCACATTTGCCCCTCTTGTAAATATATTATGGCTATGTTATATTATATTATATCATGTAAGTTTAGTTTTTTTATTACCATGGATATTTGGATATGGTAGGCTAATACTACTATGGTTACAGTATATAAAATGTAATATAATATAATATATATTTTATTTATGTCCATGGCACATAAATAAATAGATAGATTTTTCATTCTCTTCATTTCTTGCTCATTAAACAAATTGTTTACCGTTTAAGAGCAGGAGGAGAAGGAGCAATGAAGAGTTGTGACTGACAAATTGCGTTAATTGGGAAATAAACTGTAAATGCTTCACATCTGGAAATGTGTTTCTGTCTCACGATTTAGCTACAGGGAGTGGAGAGAGAGAGAGAGAGAGAGAGAGAGAGAGAGAGAGAGAGAGTCTCATGGAAACTGTAGTTTATAGGTAACAATTTGATTTTAAGACACTGTGGAAATATTCAGTGCCATAAGAACTTTGGGTCACTTTTGGCGGCTTTCCCTAGCAGATCACCATGTGGGCACACACACAGACACACAGAGGGCCTTGTTTTGGCAACACAAGTGAGTGATCATAACAAATGCTTTGCAGGAAGGGTAGGCTGCAGGAAACCACACTTTTCTGGTTTAATGTCTATACTCTATAGGCTATCAAATAAAACACACATGCATTAAAATATATTAAAAAGAAACCATCAAGACATCAATCATTGTTAAAAATACTATACTGTAGCTATTAACATTCATGTAAGCTATTTTTAGATCCCCTTTTAGAAATACACTAATCTATAAAACATTGATTCAGGTTTACAGTGAATATGAACAATAAAATAATCGTAAAACTGATGGTACACATCTCTACCATGTTTAATAAAAATCCAATAAAACAGTAGTATTGTAAAACATTATTACAATTTAACAGAAATGTTTTCTATTTGAATATATTTAAAATATAATTCTGATTCAAAGCTGAATTTTCAGCATCATTAGTCATTACATGACATGATGCTTCAGAAATGACGATTTGCTACTCAAGAAACATTTATCATATATTTATGTGGAAGCCATAATGCACTCTCTTTGATGAATTGAAAGTTTAAAAGAACAGCATTTATTTCAAATCAAAATCTTGACCTGCAATTTTTGGCTAATTTAATATTTTCAAGCTGAATAAAAATACTAATTAAAACAAATCTTAACCCTCTACTGTCACGGCGTTGCCATATGGCAACATACCCTTTCTTTGGACATTTCTTGAAATATGAAAAGAAATATGAGCTCTGATTAATCTTAAATTCATGGTAGAACCTGGTGGTAAATATGCTTTGACTGACATCACATGACAATACACACCCTTGCACTGTCATTCTTTTCACACACTTTTGATGACTCCAGCTGAAGATGTGCTTGTGAATATGTGAAGATTTTCCTCAATTTCTTCAGAATTTAAAAATTACATTAAGCATCTGGGCTAAGTTCTAATCTTTTTTTTAATCATTGTCACATTGTTTTGATACTATTACTTTTTATTCAATAAAATAGGTATTTTGCTATATGGCAACATTGTGCAGTAATGGAACAATATTGTGCCCATGCTAATGCAGAGTAGCTTGTATTCTACACTGATATATTTACACTCACCGGCCACTTTATTAGGTACACCTGTCCAACTGCTCGTTAACACTTAATTTCTAAGCAGCCAATCGCATGGCGGCAACTCAGTGCATTTAGGCATGTAGACATGGTCAAGACAATCTCCTGCAGTTCAAACCGAGCATCAGTATGGGGAAGAAAGGTGATTTGTGTGACTTTGAACGTGGCATGATTGTTGGTGCCAGAAGGGCTGGTCTGAGTATTTCAGAAACTGCTAATCTACTGGGATTTTCACGCACAACCATCTCTAGGGTTTACAGAGAATGGTCCGAAAAGAAAAAACATCCAGTGAGCGGCAGTTCTGTGGGTGGAAATGCCTTGTTGATGCCAGAGGTCAGAGGAGAATGGCCAGACTGGTTCGAGCTGATAGAAGGGCAACAGTGACTCAAACAACCACCCGTTACAACCAAGGTGGGCAGAAGAGCATCTCTGAACGCACAGTACGTCGAACTTTGAGGCAGATGGGCTACAGCAGCAGAAGACCACACCGGGTGCCACTCCTTTCAGCTAAGAACAGGAAACTGAGGCTACAATTTGCACAAGCTCATCGAAATTGGACAATAGAAGATTGGAAAAATGTTGCCTGGTCTGATGAGTCTCGATTTCTGCTGCGACATTCGGATGGTAGGGTCAGAATTTGGCGTCTACAACATGAAAGCATGGATCCACCCTGCCTTGTATCAACGGTTCAGGCTGGTGGTGGTGGTGTCATGGTGTGGGGAATATTTTCTTGGCACTCTTTGGGCCCCTTGGTACCAATTGAGCATCGTTGCAACGCCACAGCCTACCTGAGTATTGTTGCTGACCATGTCCATCCCTTTATGACCACAATGTACCCAACTTCTGATGGCTACTTTCAGCAGGATAATGCGCCATGTCATAAAGCTGGAATCATCTCAGACTGGTTTCTTGAACATGACTATGAGTTCGCTGTACTCAAATGGCCTCCACAGTCACCAGATCTCAATCCAATAGAGCATCTTTGGGATGTGGTGGAACGGGAGATTCGCATCATGGATGTGCAGCCGACAGAATCTGCGGCAACTGTGTGATGCCATCATGTCAATATGGACCAAACTCCCTGAGGAATGCTTCTAGCACCTTGTTGAATCTATGCCACGAAGAATTGAGGCAGTTCTGAAGGCAAAAGGGGGTCCAACCCGTTACTAGCATGGGGTACCTAATAAAGTGGCCGGTGAGTGTATATTTGTGTATTTTATCCCCCTTCCACCAAGCAGCATCCGTCTTGACTGCTTTGATCTATGTTCTTGAAAAAATAATTTCACATTGAGTAGTTTCACTTGAACAGTTCTTATTAGTTTGCGTCAGATGTTTCAGAATTTGGGCGTAAACAGAATGAGAACATGAATCCATCATGCCTTGTTACCACTGTGCAGGCTGGTGGTGGTGGTGTAATGGTGTAGGGGATGTTTTCTTGGCACTTTTTGGGCCCCTTAGTCCCAAATTGGGCATCGTTTAAATGCCACGGCCTACCTGAGCTTTGTTTCTGACCATGTCCATCCCTTTATGGCCACCATGTACCCATCCTCTGATGGCTACTTCCAGCAGGATAATGCACCATGTCACAAAGCCCGAATCATTTCAAATTGTTTTCTTGAACATGACAATTAGTTCACTGTACTAAAATGGCCCCACAGTCACCAGATCTCAACCCAATAGAAATAATCGTTCCACATTGAGTAGTTTCACTTGAACAGTTCTTATGAGCTTGCACCAGATGTTTTGTAAATGTTGGTGAAATAATACTTTCATATTTTGTACACAAAGCTCTTGAAAACATTTTAAATAGTAAAAACAATTTCATTTTTAAAAGACAGGTCTGTAATCATCTATGAACTTCATGTATTTTTGGGTGAAAACACATCAGGCCGTTCCATTGAAAAAAAATATTTTTTAAATATGTTAATTTTAGTCTATTTTATATATAATAAAACACTGTAACATTTTTTCCATGATTGCATTATAATGCGTGCAGTAGAGGGTTAATGATGGCAATGTACTTTATAAGAAAAGCAAATAACTGCATTGATAAAGCAGGCTTATTTACTAACTTTCTACATTTGACTTCTAACATGCAATTTTTTTAATTTGTTTGAATTATTTTTTATTTAGCGTATTTATTTTTGTTAAAACAGCCAAATTTCCATTGAGGTCATGTCATTTACTAAACATTCTCCCTCTTCTGGTCATAAAAGGCATCCACAATGTCTGTAGTAAGATCAGGAATATAATACAGAAATTATAGCCTGACTTCATCATACTCATATTCTAATGAGAATATGAGTCTGAGACCGCTCCATTAAGCTTTGATTATGAGGCGTGTCGTAACCGAACCAGGAAAAAACAACAACTCTGCACTCAATTGGATAGTCGGTAGACCTACAACCAATCAGAGCAACGCAGTAAGTCAACTCATTTGCATAGCGCAGTTTTCAACTACAGAGCTTACTTATTTTAGAAGTTAAATAACGAGTGTTGCTTCTTTTACTTACTTCTCAACGAGTGCGACCAAAGGAGAAACCACAACGACCACAGGCTTTTCATTACATCCCATCTTCTTAGTGACCATCGGAGCCAGCTGATATAAGTTACACTTTTCCCGAATCATGTGGAAAGGACGACAATATCTTTCCGATTGACAAATGCCTTGATTGCAGTTCTCTGTTTGTCTATTAAAATTAATGTGCTGTCGATTTATTTTACAACAGACGCGACAGCGGAACGTTGATAACGTGATGATTACTTGCAGATCAATCTGTCCATCATCGTATAAAGCCCGCCCTGGCAATTTGATTGGCGCGAACATTGTTTGCCTGATCATAATTACCATGATAATTACTCCAGAGCCCGTCTAACGGAGAGCCTTGGCACTTCCTATTAGCCCCATTGTGTATCATCTTGGTTGCAGTTCCATTAGAATTCCTCTGGAGGTGATCGCGGGCGAGAGCAGAATGAATGGGAGTCTATGGGGCTAAACGGCTAAATGTGTCTCTTTCACCTGCTTGTCGTTAAATTGACATCGATTTTATTGTTGATTCCGCAAGTTCAATATAGATTATAGGCCAAAGGTCGAATGAACGAGTACTTATGTCCTCTTGATTTCTTACAGGTTAGGCCGTTGTTGGCTGGAACACGCTAGCATTCTGCTATTGTGTGACGTCATCATATTTTTGAATGGATTTTTAGAACAGATAAGTGAACTTAAAAATGCAATTTTCAGCTGAGTGTATTATCTTAGCCCTCCCCTTCCTGAATGCAACTTTCAAATTACTTGACAAAAAATTACATCCTGAGAATAGTGGATTTCTGGGGTGAAACCCCATTGACTCCCATTCATTCTGCACTCGACCGCGAGCGCCCCCGCATGGACAGAGACCTGTTACTGCAGCAGTCCAGAACCCGGAAGTAACGAGTCCAGACCAAACTTCCCGTCCAAAAAATGTTGTGGGCGGAGTTCGGGCTGGCATCCAGGCTACAGAAATGATATATTTCAAACTGTTTCAACCTTGTGATGAAGATCATAAGGTTGCGAGACAAAAATGCAAGACATTGGAATTCATAAAAGTGCTACTAAAAACACACTGGAGCATTAATGTCATCACTCGTCATTCTCTAACATTTTATTTAGCATTATCATATGATATAATGAGGGAGAGAAAGAAAGCAATATGGACCTTCATGTAAAGGCAGAGAGACAGAGACAGCATAAAAACATATACATATCAGTCTGAACAAAAAGCCTAAACACATGGAAATCTTTTCAGAAAGAATATAAAGGGGTCATTCACACTCATGTCTGAATAAGAGCATCAGTGGCGTTTCACACAACTAGAAAAACAAATCAATCAAGACCTAAAGCACCCATGACTGAAGTGAAGTGTTCACTGTTGTCCTACAAGCCGTTTTTAAATAGCACCAAAAATATATTTGTGCTTTAGCTTATAAAAGTTTGGACATATAACCAAAACATAAAAGGAAATATATCTTGTGCCTGTGCATTATTCTGTTCAAAATTTGAATAGATATGGCCTGTACTTTATGTTTCACTTTGTTCTTAAGCTTTTCCGTTACTCGGTTCTCTCCCTACCGGTTTTTAAAAGACTACCGACTTTTGTCAACACCTGACCAATAGAGAAGTTTTATACTACTTAATCTTTGTGTTCTTATGAACCTTTCAAATGTTTCACACAAATAAAAAAGAAAAGAAAAGTAGGAAGTTGAAGGACAGATGGGTTGAATGATTGAGGTGGTGAGATATAGGGGAAATTAAAACAAATGTGGGGACTACAAATCACAAAAAAGCAACAATAAGTTAAATTCACAATACAGTATATCTAATTCATATTTACACCACAGAAAAACACATTCAGTTTAATATTACTATAATTCATTCAAACGGCTCCCCGTACATAACATATACATCATAGGTTTCATTCATATTTTTTTTTGGTAGCATATTCAAGTTTTTCCTCATTATAATAGGATGGATAATCTCCAGCTGGATTCCATGTAATAAATAGTATTGAAATTAGGGTGTCACTTCCTCATAGGTCCCAATTGTTTTCTCTTGGTTATGATGTTAATATCAACCCTGAAAATATTTCTTATATGTGCTTTAATACCACCCACCCCCTTTCCTTAAAACCAACTGAAGACAGTGGAAAGACATAGCTAGTAGTTTCCATGCTGGCTGATCACACGACGTCCTCTTGCGGTGATCTGCAAAGACAACAAGTTTAACCCTTCTGAAGCCTGCACCAAGAAAAAAAGTGATAATTTTTTTTTGTGTGTGCATTTCTTATCTTCTTATGTCACTATTAAACACTCAATGTATTTTTTTTTTCAACAGATCCCATAATTTTTTAAATATCCTCTACCAAATGGTTAAGATGTCACTTAATGGTAATACATGGTACTGGAATTCATACACATACTTTGCCATACTTTTTCATTGCCCATCATAATTTATGAACAAAACCTTTTCTAGTCTTGACAAAACACATTGTCAGAAAGGTCTGAGTCTCAAGGTTCCATAATTTGTAACAGAAGTGATATTTTGAAAGAAATATTTTAATTTGTTACAGCAGAATGCATACAATTAAATTCAATGGAATTTATGTCATTTTGGGATTACGCCTAAACAAAATCTCATGAGAACTTAAATTTTTGTGGTATCAACTTCAAATTTGGAACACAACTTGGTTAGACATATATGGCTTTGATTTTATAGGAATTTTATAGGAATTTTTTTTTTGTAAAATATATATTTTATTTAAAAGAGAAATATTATTTCAGTATATTTGATTTAATGTAAATTTAAAACTTACATAACTTTTTCATACTTTTTTTTTAATGTGCTTTTACTTCAGCAACAATCTGCTTTGGTTGAGCATGTTTTTGACAAAATTATTAAAAATATACTTAAGTATTTTCATAGCACCAAGTAACATAATTTTGTAAAGTTAAGGCTCTTACAGTGTAGTATGTAAAAAAAATGATGCTTAGCTTGCAAAATATCACCAAAAACAATTCACATGGCCGGGGTGATTTATTCGTTTCTGATATCCATGTTAGAAGAAGTGTTGTGTCAAGTGCTGTTGATTGACACTGTGAAATCTAGTGGATTTTTTTTGGCATAATATACCTCAACCAGATGATAGAGATGGCTCAATCAGTTTGAGTTAAGTTAGGTACTCCTCTCAATAAAATATAGTGACTCAAAATGTCTCAACCGTTTGGTTGAGAAGTCAGAATGTTTAAATTTTTTATCAATTATGTTAAAACAAAACACAAATATCACATTTGTATTCAATTTAAATATACACTCACCGGCCACTTTATTAGGTACACCTGTCCCAACTGCTCGTTAACACTTAATTTCTAAGCAGCCAATCACATGGCGGCAACTCAGTGCATTTAGGCATGTAGACATGGTCAAGACAATCTCCTGCAGTTCAAACCGAGCATCAGTATGGGGAAGAAAGGTGATTTGAGTGACTTTGAACGTGGCCTGATTGTTGGTGCCAGAAGGGCTGGTCTGAGTATTTCAGAAACTGCTAATCTACTGGGATTTTCACAGCACAACCATCTCTAGGGTTTACAGAGAATGGTCCGAAAAAGAAAAAACATCCAGTGAGCGCAGTTCTGTGGGCGGAAATGCCTTGTTGATGCCAGAGGTCAGAGGAGAATGGCAAGACTGGTTCGAGCTGATAGAAGGGCAACAGTGACTCAAATAACCACCCGTTACAACCAAGGTGGGCAGAAGAGCATCTCTGAACGGCACAGACGTCTGAACTTTGAGGCAGATGGGCTACAGCAGCAGAAGACCTCACCGGGTGCCACTCCTTTCAGCTAAGAACAGGAAACTGAGGCTACAATTTGCACAAGCTCATGAAAATTGGACAATAGAAGATTGGAAAAACGTTGCCTGGGTCTGATGAGTCTCGATTTCTGCTGCGACATTCGGATGGTAGGGTCAGAATTTGGCGTCTACAACATGAAAGCATGCATCCATCCGGCCTCGTATCAACGGTTCAGGCTGGTGGTGGTGGTGTCATGGTGTGGGGAATATTTTCTTGGGCACTCTTTGGGCCCCTTGGTACCAATTGAGCATCGTTGCAACGCCACAGCCTACCTGAGTATTGTTGCTGACCATGTCCATCCCTTTATGACCACAATGTACCCAACTTCTGATGGCTACTTTCAGCAGGATAATGCGCCATGTCATAAAGCTGGAATCATCTCAGACTGGTTTCTTGAACATGACAATGAGTTCGCTGTATCTCAAATGGCCTCCACAGTCACCAGATCTCAATCCAATAGAGCATCTTTGGGATGTGGTGGAACGGGAGACTCGCATCATGGATGTGCAGCCGACAAATCTGTGGCAACTGTGTGATTCCATCATGTCAATATGGACCAAACTCCCTGAGGAATGCTTCCAGCACCTTGTTGAATCTATGCCACGAAGAATTGAGGCAGTTCTGAAGGCAAAAGGGGGTCGAACCCGTTACTAGCATGGGGTAACTAATAAAGTGGCCGGTGAGTGGATATGACTATGCACATACTATATTTTTGTGTACTGTGCACAGTGTAGTGTACAATATACAGGAGGTTCAGCATACTGGACATTTTCTTAAAAGTTATAATGGCAAAACAAAACCTTTATTCAGCAAGGACACATTAAATTGATCAAAAGTGACAGTACTATAGTGTTCTTTTGACCTTTCTAAACATCAAAGAATCCTGAAAAAAAGTATTATGATTTCCACAAAAATATGAACTGTTTTCAAAATTGATTATGATAAGAAATGTGCCTTGAGCATCAATTGGAATGATTTCTGAAGGATCACGTGACACTGAATACTGCAGTAATGATGCTGAAAGTTTTACTTTGCCATTACAGGAATTAACGACATTTTAAAATATATTCAAATAGAAAACAGCTATTTTCAAATAATATTTCACAGTATTACTGTTTAGCTGTTTCTTAGATCGAATAAATGCAGGATTGGTGACCATAAGAGACTTCCATCAAAAAATAAATAAATAAATAAATAAATAAATCGGTACCTTTGATCGGTAGTGCACCATGTAAAATTTAGAATATGACCCCTAAAATGTTGATTGTAAAGTTAAAAAAATAGATATGTGGCGTTCAGGCAGCTCAAGGGCTGCCATCATTAAAAAAGGTAAAATAACAAATACATTACTTTTTAGGGCTGTCAAACGATTAATTCGCATCCAAAATGAAAGTTTGTGTTAACATAATATATGTGGGTGCACTGTGTATAATTATTTTATATATATATAAATACACACGCATTCTTGCATATATTTAAGAAATATTTTCATGTATATGTACATGTACGTATACGTACATAAATCTATGTACTGTATATAGATTTATATAGAACTTTTATTATATATAAATATAAATATTTTACATAGAAATACAATTTTTGTTCTTAAATATACATGCATGTGTGTGTATTTATAAACATACAAAATAATTATACACAGTGTACCCACATATATTATGTAAACACAAACTTTTATTTTGGATGCGATTAATCGTGATTTATCGTTTGACAGCCCTAATACTTTCTACTCAAAGATTGATGCTGATAATATAATTTATAAAATGTAAGAAATTTTATTAAATTATATATATATATATATATAAATTGTTGCATGCATCTTTAGTATTGGGACACAGATGTTTGGACCACACTGTATGGTATGCATGTTTGTCTGTATACAGTAAAAATGTTGAAAGTAGAATCCTCAAAAAGCCTAAACACTCTCAACAATCAAGCCGTTTGTATTTTCTGAGCAATATGATGTCATATCAGGATTAGGGTTGGTGCTCAGACACCTTAGCCGTTTGGGGCTTCAGGTCAACTGGGAAAAGAGCAAGCTCTCCCCAGAGCAAAGTATCTCTTTTATCAGGATGGAGTTGGACTTTATGGGCTCTATCTTGCACCCGGCGCAAATGACTTTATACACTGACGCATTTATCATTCCTATTTTGCACTCACGCAAAGCGGGCTTTTTCCTTCACAGATGCACGTCGGTAAACTAGGAAATGAAGTTGCGCTCCCTGGGCGGATCGGCGCAAAATGAGGCGTGTGTTGGCGCAAACATTCCCTGGTGCTATTTTACACTTCCAGAAAACAATTGCGCCAATGACCAGAAAAAACCTGGTCTAAAGTCAGTGGCGTCCTGATGAGAACATCGATCTCCTCGGATGTGAACCGATGCTGAAGCATGCCGGTAAATGCGCCGTTAAATAGAATTGTGCCATAGAACAAGCGCACCTCGTTCATCATGCTCTTAAAGGGAATGGTACGTTCTTATTGGTTTATTTCCGTTACGCCCAAACCACACCTATGAATAATGAAGCTACTCCAGATCAACCCCTTTTAGATTTGCGCCAGGTGCAAGAGGCATTTATCCCGCCGGGAAAATAGCAACAGCGCCGAGATCCGCCCAAAAACTTTGCGCTTTGACACTTTTAGATCGTTAAAATAGGGCCCAATGTCTCACAATGCTGAACTCCCTAAAGACATTCAGAGGCTCCTGGGCCATATGGTGTCCTCGGTCGTGCTGCTCGGGTTGATGAATATGAGACAGCTTTAGCATTGGCTACAGACTCGTAATAGCAATTATGAACTGCAAAGGTGGTTCATGCTCAACATACACGTCTCACCCCTGAGTGTAACCCCTAGTGTCAGTCATCGACACCACGTCTCATTTTCCTCTATCAGGGAACGGAAGTTACTAACCGAGATGTTCCCTATAGTAGGGATGGGACGAATAACGGTTTCACGATAAACCGCGATAAAATGTACTGACGGTTAGTATTATCGTTTAAAATGTAATTATCATTAAAACCGTGTTTGATTATCGTGATTTTAATAACTCACTGAATCCTGTCGGCCAGTCTGACGCAGACACCGCAATATTTTTTTCAATTACTATTCTACAAGGAATGGCGGAAGTCAGTGATGGTGCTCAGGAGATTTTTCAGCCTTTTAAGAGGACCAAATCTGACGTGTGGTCATATTTTGGCTTTTACAAAAGTCCTGAGGGAAACTTGAAGGATAGTCACCCTGTCTGCCGAACAAAAAGTCACTGCAATTAGAAACACTTCAAATCTGCCGAGTCCGTCTTGTGTGATCATCACCCGAACGCAAGGCAAGTTAACTTTGACCTCAATACCAAAACTACGTCTGGGAAACAAACAACTGGGCACGAAATGTTGTTTTGAGTTAAAACATTTTATGTCACTCACACTGTGAAGCTTCCACGAAGAAAAGTTCGCAGCAAGTGGATTTGAGCCAAAGACGAACGAACAACTTCAAACAAGACTATTATTAAGAGTGATATTTTAAGGGATAGTAAAGTATAGATACATCACGTATTAAACCGATATTATGTGGTAATTATGTGTTTTTACCACATAATTACGGGGACATATTGAATTGATAATGAGATTAGCTAATGTTTTAAATCTTACCTGTTTATGAATTCATTTTGTAAAACAATCGTCCAGACAAGTATCACACCAATATTATCAAACTCTGTAAACAATAAATCAACTCTGATTTCATTTTTGCAATACAATCAAAAACCAGAGACACAAAACGGCAAGTTGTGTTTGAATGAAACAAGAGCGCGCGTCCGTTGTGATATGGATGTGCGCTGTGTAATAATGCGTTGCTATCTGACGATGGGCATTATAAAGAAGCAAATGCCATAGAATAGAATCTTGCTTAAAAAACTGCATAGAGCTGCTTGTTTTATTTGTTGTTTGTTGATTTTCAATTATAAAACTTGTTGAAATGTTTTCAGTGTGAGCATCAGTTCTTTTTGAGCACTTTCATAAATTTAACAAAATCGTGATGATATTGATAATCACGATTATTTTGGACACTATAATTGTGATATGAAATTTTCATACCGTCCCATCCCTGACCCTATAGTGTAAACTACAGCTTGTTCACTCACCAGTGCAGAGCTTCAGCCAGCAGAGCCTGGGCTCACATCTCATTGGAGAAGGAGGTGGGCTCACCCTGACCATACACTCCTTGGTTGTAGCCGCCACCTTCGCCCTGTTGGCTGTATTCGGGCTGGTAACCGCCCTGAGACCCAGCGCAAGGGTCCTGTCCATAACCTTCTTGTCCATAGCCTAGAAAAATACATTTAAAAGACAATATAATAAAATAGGATGATGACCTTTGCAAGCCTTAAAATTTCAAATGACAATTATCCTGAAAGCTTTATTAGGGTGAATCTCAGACATTAAAAATGAAAATTAAACTTTGGATACAGAAGATTAGCATATTTGTAGGATCAGAATCAAATTTAGTTTATTATTATAATGAGGATAAAAGAATGTGATTTGAATAATATGCTTAATTGTAATACTGACTTCACTTCTTCTTGAGATTGACATTAACCTACATATTAAATCTTGGTAGTAATAATACATAAGCTTACATGAACCAATGCACTGAGAGCATAAGAATTTATGTGAATTCCATGCTTTAATTTTCAGTCCTTTAGTTGTGCTCACCCTGGCCGAAGGAGTCTGGTGCTGGCTGCTTCTCTCCAGAGGGTGCGTAAGTGCCAGCAAAGGCTGCAAGCCAACCGGTTTCCTTGAAGACGAACCACAGGTTCCCTGCCCATAGCACCACATTACAGAACCCAAACGCCTGCAGGTACAAGAGCAACCAGCCAAATGGTTACTTGCACATACCATGCAAGTAATTTGTATGCATTTATTTCTATGCCCAAAACATCTACACCCTGTCTTACCTGATTTTTTCACATATTATCAGTATATATACAGTATATACATGTATATATATATATATATATATATATATATATATATATATATATATATATATATATATATATATATATATATATATATATATATATATATATATATATATATATATATATATATATATATATATATATACACACACTACCAGTCAAAAGTTAGGGTTGGTAAGACTTTTTATGTTTTAAAAGAAGTCTCTTCTGCTCACCAAGGCTGCAATTTTTTTGATAAAAAATACACAAAAAACACAGTAATATTGTGAAATATTATGACAATTTAAAATGACTTTTTTATGTTAATATATATTAAAATGTAATTTATTCCTCTGAAGAAAAGCTGAATTTTCAGCATTATTACTCCAGTCTTCAGTGTCACATGATCCTTCACAAATCACTCTAATATGATGATTTTATGCTCCAAAAACATGTATGATTATTATCCATGTTGAAAACAGTTTTTTACATTTTTATTTCAGGATTCTTTGATGAAAAGAAAGTTCAAAAGAACAGCTTTTATCTGAAATGGAAAGCTTTTGTTACATTAAACACTACCCTTTAAAAAGTTTGGTGTCAGTAAGAATTTGTATTTTATTTTTGGAGGAAATAAATAAGAAATCAATACTTCTATTCATCAAGGATGAGTTACATTGATCAAAAGTTACAGTAAAGACATTTATAATGTTAGAAAAGATTCTAATTAAATAAATGCTGTTCTTTTGAACTTTCTATTCATCAAAGAATCCTGAAATAAAAATGTAAAAAACTGTTTTCAACATGGATAATAATCATACATGTTTTTGGAGCATAAAATCATCATATTAGAGTGATTTGTGAAGGATCATGTGACACTGAAGACTGGAGTAATGATGCTGAAAATTCAGCTTTTTTCAGAGGAAAAAAATACATTTTAATATATATTAACATTAAAAAAGTCATTTTAAATTGTCATAATATTTCACAATATTACTGTGTTTTTTGTGTATTTTTTATTAAAAAATTGCAGCCTTGGTGAGCAGAAGAGACTTTTTTTAAAAACATAAAAAATCTTACCGATCTTAAACTTTTGACCGGTAGTGTGTGTATATATATATATATATATATATATATATATATATGTGTGTGTGTGTGTGTGTGTGTGTGTGTGTGTGTGTATATATATATATATATATGTATATATATATATATAATTTTATATACATACAATTTTAATTCTTTTTTTCAATTAATGAAAACAATTTAGATGATTTTTTTTTTCAACATAGGTAAATTAAAATGTTATTGTTGATTTTTACAGGTAAATATTTTGCCTTTATTTAGCATTAAAGTGCCCCTATTATGCTATTTTAAAGTTTCCTAATTTTCTTTTGGAGGTATCCTCCAATAGATTTACATGCATCTACAGTAAAAAATGTTACAAAATAAAGAACACTTTAATTTATAAATATTCATTGCAGAATTACCTCTTTACTCACGGTTCGAGAAAGTATTTCTCAAAAAATTTCCAAGCGCCTGCTCTACTCTGATTGGTCAGATGGTCTACCACTGAATAGCGCCTTCGGAAACAAAACACCCATTACCATATTAATTTAAGCTTCGGAGGCACTTGCAGAAAGTAAGACTGTAATTACGAACGACTCGTTTGAGGCAGTTCAAAATCAGTTCTTTCTTTTGGGGGACAATAACCCAGACCATTTATCATGCACTTTGAGCTTTGCAGGCTTTTTACATTCATAAACAGCTATATTACACACAAAAAACTGAACACTGAAAATGCATAATAGGGGAACTTTAAATGTTGCAAACATTTATAACATTATTTTAACCACATTTCAACATTGAAGGTTGGTCACTTGCTGGCTGAAATTGTATATAACAGTATAATGGAGCCTAATGATTGATTATCAATGCTTGACTAGCCTACAATATTTTATAGGAGTAACATAATTTCGTAATTGCTCATAAACATAATGCTAACCTTTCTCAAAGGCCCCACGTGTCATTAAAACATTCTAGAAATACATTTAATACATACGCATAATAACATTATTTATAGTGACTGTACCCACCACAGATGTGTTTAGGCCGGAAACCACAGGCTCATGGATTTCTTTGCAGCGGTTTTCCTCACGATCACATGCATCGATGAGGTTGATGACCTCATCGGGGTCAGTTGCCCTTCTTAACATCCGAGAGACCTTTGGCCCATGCCGCTGAACTTACCAACCACATAAAGGTAAAAATAGCTGTCACCACAAAATCCTGTAGAAAAACAAAATATATAAAAATAAATAAATAATTAATTGGAATACTAATCACCATTAGGGTTATTTAAAAAAAAAATATTATGCGTTTACTGCCACACTATAATGCAGTGACATTTCGCCATTTAAAATCTATAATATTTAAAGGGACAGACTTTATGGTTCAAACAGATTTGTAAGTTAAGGCATGTTAGACACTTTGGTGTTGACAACATTATATTTTGAATGTAACACAGTTAACAAAACACTTATCATATCTTATCATATCACTTATCACAATATCATAGGTTATTAAAATTGTTGGTAACAGTTTATACATTTGTTAACATTAGTTTACTGTATGAACTTATCGTGAACTAAAATAAATTACAAATACTATTACTATATAACTGTATTAGCATCCACGCCCACGCAGGTTAACATTCTGTTAATGCGTTCTGTTCGCATTAAATGCACATGCTTTTTAAAAGCAGGATAGATTCTGAATCGATGATACTGATACTTTACATTTAGAACTATTTAACCCCTTAACTGTCACTTGCCCGTATACAGGCAACCTAAATTTACTTCACTATATTACTATTAAATACTAATCTTGTCATGACAAACTATATATCGTTGGAAAGGTCTAAGACTCCTAAATAGATATTTTAACACTGTTTTTTTCTTACAAATTATGAATGAACAGTAATATATGAATTTATGACAAGAGTGCACCTCAAAAAAATCGACGTCATTACAGGAGTTTCTGACCTTTGTCACAAAAAGTCGACACACACACTTTTAATAATTGAAACTTTGTTTTTTAGTGCTAAAAGTTCATAATAAAACACAATCTAGTATTTGTCAATAAAAAAGATACAATTATATTTTTAAAAGTAAGGTTAAGAAGTCCTCTAAAAAGTATAATATTATATATATAAAATCTTTTTTATTATTATTATATCACATATTTTAGTAGTTATCATAAATTAGGTATCATTTGAAAGCTTACGAACTCAGAATTCATCCTGTGAAAACCGTTTTGAAATTAGACGTTGCGTTACCATAGAAACGGTATTTTTTGATTAGGCCCCTCCCCTTTTGTGCATCATCTTTCATAATTTATTATCAAAACCTTTTCTAATCTTGACAAAACACATATTGTCAGAAAGGTCTGAGTCTCAAGGTTCCAGATTTTGTGACAGAATTGATATTTGGATAGAAATGTATTAATTTGTTATGGCAGAATGCATACAATTAAATTCAATGGAGTTCAATGGCACCCGGTGGCTATTTTTGGTATAACGCCTAAACAAAATCTCATGGGAACTTCAATTTTTGTGATATCAACTTTAAATTTGGAACACAACTTGGTTAGATATATAGCTTTCATTTTATAGGAATTTTATAGTAAAAAATATTTTGTAAAATATTTATTTTATATTAAAAATATATATATTAATAAAGTATATTTTATTTACTGTAAATTATAACTTCCATAACTTTTTCATACTTTAATTTTTTGAAGTGCTTTCACTTCAGTAATAATCTGCTGATTGTTTTCTTTAAAACAAGACCAAACTTGTGTATATATTCCAAAGCATTCTTGAATTACAACCTTTAAGTTTGTATAGTGCATTTTAATGTCAATTATCAAAAAGGGGGGTGACAGGTAAAGGGTTAAAACAGTTAATCTCATTTACTAACAAATTGCATGGATTATTACGTATTTTTATACACAGGAGAACTTCTCACGAAAAATCGGACTAATTTTCAACATATGTGTACGCACATAATTTATTTTTAATCTCGTTATAATGTTAGCAAATTTTGAGTATTCTAAATGAGCAGCCTTGTGCACAAGGTTAGTCATTAGCAAAAAACATGCCCATACATCTCCAAAAAAGGGCTTTCCGCACAAACTTTCCTTTACAGCCTTTCGTCACTCTCGCCAAATATATGGCGCTCTCTGTAGACGCGCTCTTGCCAGATCCGAGCACTGCCAAGTGTGTAATTCTCATAACCAGTTCAAACACAATAAACACCTTTTATACAGACCAAGCTTACAGACCTCTCATTAGCCAGCTGTACATTCACACATATATCTGTGTTTAATCAGAGAAACCTCGCATCTAAAGCTATAACGCAGCAACTCTTTCAGTGTATATGATGAAATGTATTTAAGATGAAATAAAATGGCATTATTTATTAATAATATAAATATAGTGGTGTTAAGATGAAATACACTCACCGGCCACTTTATCAGGTACCCCATGCTAGTAACGGGTTGGACCCCCTTTTGCCTTCAGAACTGCCTCAATTCTTCCGTGGCATAGATTCAACAAGGTGCTGGAAGCATTCCTCAGGGAGTTTGGTCCATATTGACATGATGGCATCACACAGTTGCCGCAGATTTGTCGGCTGCACATCCATGATGCGAATCTCCGCTTCCACCACATCCAAAGATGCTCTATTGGATTGAGATCTGGTGACTGTGGAGGCCATTTGAGTACAGCGAACTCATTGTCATGTTCAAGAAACCAGTCTGAGATGATTCCAGCTCTATGACATGGCGCATTATCCTGCTGAAAGTAGCCATCAGAAGTTGGGTACATTGTGGTCATAAAGGGATGGACATGGTCAGCAACAATACTCAGGGTAGGCTGTGGCGTTGCAACGATGCTCAATTGGGTACCAAGGGGCCCCAAAGAGTGCCAAGAAAATATTCCCCACACCATGACACCACCACCACCAGCCTGAACCGTTGATACAAGGCAGGATGGATCCATGCTTTCATGTTGTAGACGCCAAATTCTGACCCTACCATCCGAATGTCGCAGCAGAAATCGAGACTCATCAGACCAGGCAACGTTTTTCCAATCTTCTATTGTCCAATTTCGATGAGTTTGTGCAAATTGTAGCCTCAGTTTCCTGTTCTTAGCTGAAAGGAGTGGCACCCGGTGTGGTCTTCTGCTGCTGTAGCCCATCCGCCTCAAAGTTCGACGTACTGTGCGTTCAGAGATGCTCTTCTGCCCACCTTGGTTGTAACGGGTGGTTATTTGAGTCACTATTGCCCTTCTATCAGCTCGAACTCAGTCTGGCCATTCTCCTCTGACCTCTGGCATCAACAAGGCATTTCCGCCCACAGAACTGCCGCTCACTGGATGTTTTTTTCTTTTCGGACCATTCTCTGTAAACCCTAGAGATGGTTGTGCGTGAAAATCCCAGTAGATTAGCAGTTTCTGAAAATACTCAGACCAGCCCTTCTGGCACCAACAATCATGCCACGTTCAAAGTCACTCAAATCACCTTTCTTCCCCATACTGATGCTCGGTTCTGAACTGCAGGAGATTGTCTTGACCATGTCTACATGCCTAAATGCACTGAGTTGCCGCCATGTGATTGGCTGCTTAGAAATTAAGTGTTAACGAGCAGTTGGACAGGTGTACCTAATAAAGTGGCCGGTGAGTGTATATCTCTTAACACGGTTATATGGCCACAGAGTGAAAGTGTTTTTTTTTTTTGTTGTTTTTAAGTAAAAGTAAAAGTGTGCTTTCAGTTGTTTCTACATCTTTCATAAAGTTAGAATAAATTTTAGTATGAACATTTTTTGTGAATCATGATTTGTTTGTGAAATGATCTGTTCACACACACATTTGAATATGCATGTTTAGTAAATGAAACACATAATCTTTATCCTTGTCAGTTATAGTCTTGAATGGCCCTAAGAGCATTTGTTAATCTTAATGTTAATTTCAACATTTAATGATACACTATTAAAATCAAAAGTTGTATCTGTTCACATTAACAAAGAACAGTTGTATTTTTATCAACTAACATTAAGACAGATATACAGTTGCTCTAAAAATCATTCAACCCCCTTTGCAAATCAGGTTTATTGGCAAAATGTATCAGCTGTTTGTAATGAACAAATCAAACAAAAGTAATTGAACTTTTAACCAAAAATTTTACTTTTAATGACTTCTGCAGTCTTAAAATTATTCAACCACCTGAATCCCTGACAACAGCACAACTCTGCAAAACAGATGTTGTCTCAAGCACACCTGATGCAACTAATCAAGGGCTTCATTACTTGCACCAGGTGTGCTTGAGCTAGAACACATTAAGGCTCTGTTTACATGAGAACGCTCGCGGGTGAAAACGTAAAAATATTTTATCGGATGTGCCTTTCGTTTACACGGCGACTGCGTTTTTGAGGCTTAAAAATGCAAAAAGTGAAACTACCCTCCAGAGTGGAAATCTTAAAACGCTCCACCGTCGCGTTCTCGTGTAAATGGTAAAACGCAAAAGTCTGCTTGACAGTGAAGGTTGTACGCAGGCGCGTGGACTTGGTGTTGTTATAGTACTGCACTCCTAGCCGCCTGAAGTGCATACTACATTGAATATCACAGACTTTTCCGTCACCATTTGCACGCGAATTTCCCACACAAAACGCTCGTCTAAACGCAGAATAAAAAGTGATGACGCAACGCTACTTTTGCGTTTTCTCTTCAGAATCGTTTCCATGTAAACATAGCCTGAATATATGAAGGCACACCACTACTCACCCAAAAGAACAATAAAAGTGCTCAAAGTCAGAACTTTTCAGCCCTATGGATCGGCAGTATGTCTGCAGGAAGACGAATATATTGTAGCATATACTGAAAATAACACTCTGTCTATAGTTGAGCATGTTGTGATGCTCTGGAGCTGCTTTGCATCCTCTGGCACTGGAAACATGCAGCGTGAGGAAGGCATGATGGATTCATTTAAGTATCAGGAAATCCTGGGAGAAAATGCCATGCGGTGAGGAAGCTGAAGCTTGGGTGTCATTGGACCTTCCATCAGAGACAATGATCCCAATCATACCTCAAATACCACCAAGGCGTGGTAGCCTTTTTTGTGTTGATTTGTTGAGCTGAGCCATTTACTTTTGTTTGATTTGTTCATTTGCAAACAGCTGAAATTTTGCCAATTAACCTGATTTGTACGTTTTTTTTCTTTTCTCATTTAAAGGGTTAGTTCACCCAAAAGTATCTACTCACCTCTTGTCGTTCAACCTCGTTAGATTTTCGCTCATTTTCGGAACATGAATTAAGATATTTTTGATGAAATCTGAGAGCTGGATCACTCCTCTAGTCCATAGGCTTCTTGAGGGATTGAAACTGGCTGGCCTTGAAAAGTTATTAAAGACATCGTTAAAATAGTCCAAGTGACTACAGTGGCTCAATCTTAAGTTTATCAAGTGACAAGGATACTTTTTTTATTTCAACTATTAACTTCCTACTCTTTGTGCCTCAAGTCAGTTAAACTGAGTTTAATTGCGTGGAACAACAGATTCATACGCTGTAGAGTTAGGGTTAGGGTCTGTTAAACTTAGTAACCTGACCCTGAGGCCCAGAGAGATGGAAATGAATAGTTGATACAAAGTCGTTATTTTTGTTTGTTTGTTTTTGCGCAAAAGTGTTCTTGTCGTTTGATAAACTTAAGATGGAGCCACTGTAGTCACTTGGACTATTTTAACGATGTCTTTAATAACTTTTCGAGGCCAGCAAGTTTCAATTCCTCAAGAAGCCTAATGGACTAGTATGGCGGAGTGATCCAGCTCTCAGATTTCATCAAAAATATCTTAATTTGTGTTCCGAAGATGAACGAAGGTCTTACAGGGTTGGAACAACACGAGGGTGAGTAAATACTGACAGAATTGTCATTTTTGGGTAAACTATCCCTTTAAGTCATTCAGTTTTATGCTGATTATGCTCAAAGAAAATCTGTATTCCAGCTGAAATTTCAATTTTCACAGGAAAGATACTGCAAGAAGACTCACAGCCTGAGCTCTTTGTTTCCCTCATGGTACTTCTCCAGGAGGAAGATGTACACGGACATGGCTGCCATTGTATAAAGGAAGGAAAAGACACCAATGGTGACAAAGAACTCAGCAGAGGAAGAGTTGTCTCCCACCAGAAAGAGACGTCCAGGTTCCGGCCCTTTACATGAAGGAGCATCAAACCATACCTGGTGCAGTCTGTGGAGAAAGACACTTGATTAATGTTTGTCAGAAGTGTAAATCGCTTGACCATGTGTGAGAGTGTGTGCGCATTCACATGAAAAAATGTAAAAGATTCTCCTATAGAATCATAAGCCCCCCTGTCCACACTACTGCGTTTTCGTTAAAAAACGGAAACCTTTTGCTGACGTTTGCACCTCCCGTCCAGACTAAAACGGAAAACGAAGATCTAAAACTGAGAAGTTTAGAAGCGCTGAAGCTCAGTTTTGCATTTTGAATCTCCGAAGGGCGTTTTAGTGAAGACTGACCAAAACGGAGGAGTTTAGAAACAATGACGCAGAGTCTGACGCTCGGCTCTATGATTGGGTGTCATCAGTCATGACGTGTCCTTCCGCTGATTCGTCAGCCACTGTTTACACTGGCTGCATGTCCAGTGTTGATGAATGGTCACGTGATCCGTGTTTTCAGTCATTTCTAATGTGGACGGAGATCAATTTCTAATATGCAGATAAAACGCTGGTGTGACGAGATTCGTTTGTTTAATTCTCCGTTTTTAAACGAAAATGCAGTAGTGTGGACGGGGCCTTAGTTGTACGAACTAGGAACTAGCCCACCATGGTTCCCTGAGAAATAAATGTTCCCCTAAGGCCCTTTTTCCTGGTTGCATTCACATCGGTAGTAGAACATTTTGTTGTTGTGACTTTTATTTTGACGGCGCTCAGAACGCCAGAACCCGAGCACACAGTATTCCCATTCTCCGTCTTCATTAGTTTACGATCTGTTTAGAAGTCCTATCTAAGTATTAGCGTTTGCTTTGTGGTTAATGCCCCATGCTATCTGAGGAGAAATACATTCATGTTTCACTTGGTTCCCTCAAAGTTGCGTTGAATTTTCTCCTTAGCGAAAAGGTTGTGAGGTTCATCTATCACTGTTTTCTTGTTCGTAGAGTTATTTTGTGGAGTAAATATATACAGCTATGGAAAAAATTAAGAGACCACTGCCAAATCAGCAGTTGCTCTGGATTTATTATTTATAAAATAAATAATAAATCCAGAGCAACTGCTGATTTGGCAGTGGTCTCTTAATTTTTTCCATAGCTGTAGTCTGTAATCTGTGTGTTTACACAGCTTTTTTTAAAATGGCGGGTACTGGTGTTTCACGTGCGTTCGGCCAATCAGCGTTCACTAACTTCACTGGTAGTTACAATAGTGCTGGTTTAGTCCCTACTCTGAAGTAGGAGCTAAATTTGTTCCTCCAAAAGGCATTCCTAGAACTAAAATTATTCAGTTCCTACGGTGCGAAAACGCCAAAAAAACGAGTACTTCCACTATTAGTTCTAGGAACTATGAAAAGTTTTCTGCGATGCGAAACTGGTCGAAATTCGGTGTAAAATGAAGGTTGCGATAGTATTTTCTTTCCTATTGTATATCCGAGTGAAACGGTTTCTTGAAAAAGAAAAAATGTAGGTTAGGACTTGATTTTGTCCATCATGAATTAATTGGATTGTTGGGTGGTTGAGGTTTACTGAGGTTATTGGTGGATCTCAAAGCGTTTCACACAAAATAAAACTAATGACTATGGCAGGTCGTAATAAAAACTGAGTGTTCATTGGAGTTGTCCAAGAGCTTAGGACTTTAGTCGCACTTGGACTTGGGACACACACAAAACATTAACTGTTTTCGAGGAGTTTATGTGGTTGTAATAAAAACAGTAACAAATCTTTCCCTCGTGGGGCATTTTGACCCGCAAAGGAATGAATGGGAAATGGGGAATTTTATTATTATTAATTTAAAAAAAAATCAAAGAAAAAATAAAAAGAAATCGCACAATCCCGTGGTTAGAATTGAACACATTTACAATGCAGAACACACACACAAATGCAAAATAAATGGTAAAAATATTAATATTATAAGACAAACTGACTTTAGGACCCAGGGGAACAGTTAATTTGCTCCATAGAGAGCAATCATTTTATTTTAGGTGGCACAAAAAAGACCCAATATGAGACTTTTGAGATGTTTTAACAAGTTTTTGCATGTAATGAAGTGCTTTTTTTGCATTTAAGGGAAAGAATGTGCTTAAATTGTAATTTACAGGTAAATAAAATAAATAAATAAAATATCTCAAAAAGCATTGCATTAAAAATAGAGAAAAAACTATAAAAATTTAAAATCTTTCCAACTAGGTGAATAAAAACACATCAATTAAAGAATTGAACTCTGATATTTATTGAGGACTTTGTCTGCTGTCTTGTGAACTGATATGACAGGAATGGCAGTGGAACACTGACCTAAACGGGTACTGAAACTCAACCTCAATGTTCAGGTCACTTTCTGTGCGGTTCTTACACTCCACGCTCAGACGAAACACTCCAGAGTAACCGCCACAGGTGGAGAACGCAAAGATGGCAAAGAACTGAGAAGGAGAAAGAAAGAGAGTCAGTTGTTATAATAAATAATTGTGCAAGTAAAGAATGGCAATTAGCATGAAACGGGTGTACTAAAAACACCCATATACAGCGTACAATCTTTATAATAAATCCTTTTTTCACTGGGTTTTTGCAAGCGACAAATAAATCTTATTTAAAAATAAAATTTAACAGCATTTTTTCCTTTCAGCTAGAGGTGCACAATTCTGGATAAATTGAGAAGCACTTTTTTTTTGGTTTCAAACAGAGATCATAATTTCTCCTGAAACTCTATTCCAGGCCAGATACAAGCTTTTAACTATTATGCTAGTGTCAGGCAATACAGAACTGTTTAGGAAAAGCTTTTTTGATATCAAACAGGCACATCACAGTAATATGTAAATTTGTAGACTATGTAGACTACAAAATGTTACTACAAATTAAAAGACCTGTTTTTCTGTTTGAATATATTTTAAAAGTGTCACATGATCCTTCAGAAATCATTCTAATATGCTGATTTGCTGCTCAAGAAACATTTGATTATCAGTTGTGCTGCTTCATGTTTTTGTGAAAGCCTGTGATGCATTTTGTTTGGGATTCTTTAATGAATAGAAAGTTAAAATAAACAGCATTTATTTGAAAAAGAAATCTTAAAATTTAGAAATGAGTGGTTCATGTTTCTGTGTTAATTCACCATCTGTTGTATATCACAACATATATAAAATACAAAATACAATGTCTGCTAACCCAATCAGCACTGCTGACACAAGCATACACATCAAAGAAACGCAGCTACTGTATCCAGGTCACTGTTGCACCTGTTGTCATGGAAACTTAGATATAAACGAGATGAAGTGACAAGCAAGACATCACAGTAAACGAATTATCACAATTACCACAATAACACCTATAACACTGGTGTCACAATGATGCAGGCACACACACACACACACACAGATTAGTTAGTCAGAGTATTTTTACCACACCTCTCCCTTCACTGCAGGAAGATCCGATTCAATAGAAAATCCGTCTATTAATCTCACTGAGGTGCTTTACCATCTGTCACTACACACTGTGCTGATCTACAACACATCACTCTGCACACGCACATTCACACACAAATAAGCTCTGTTCCAAAACATAGTGAGCAGCCTCGCTGCCTATGTTCATAGTTAATAGTCCTCAGTGCACAGTGTATTTCACAAGAGTTCGGTATTAGCATGTTGCTAAGCTAATGGCATGACACTCTAATAAGCATTAAAGGACATTGTTTTCCATTGACCTGGGTTGTGTCCAAAATCATGTACTGTTTTCGCATACTATTTATTATGGAAGTACACGATTTCGGATGCAGCCCAGGTCAATGGGGACCAATGTTGTGTTCTTTAATGCGTATTAGAGTGTCATGCCATTAGCTTAGCAACATGCTAATACCAAACTCTACTGACTCAGAAAAAAATATTCTCAAATTTAAAATCAACATTGATAACGCAATGTTACAACATATGAGAGTTAAAATGTAACCATAGATTTATTAGTATTTTGTTTACTCTTGTTTTTTAACTTTAACCGTTCCTTGTTAAATGTTGTTTGAACATTTACGAGTGGGAGGAGTGAGTGAACGAGAGTGAACGAGTAGGAGGAGTAAGTGAACGAGTGGGAGGAGTGAGTGAACGTGAGTGAACGAATGGAGGAGTTAGTGAACGAGTAGGAGGAGTGAGTGAACGAGTGGGAGGAGTGAGTGAACGAGTGGGAGGAGTGAGTGAACGTGAGTGAACGATGGGAGGAGTTAGTGAACGAGTAGGAGGAGTGAGTGAACGAGTGGGAGGAGTGAGTGAACGAGTGGGAGGAGTGAGTGAACGAGCGTGAACGAGTAGGAGGAGAGCGTGAACGAGTGGGAGGAGTTAGTGAACGAGAGTGAACGAGTGGGAGGAGTGAGTGAACGAGTGGGAGGAGTTAGTGAACGAGAGTGAACGAGTAGGAGGAGTGAGTGAACGAGTGGGAGGAGTGAGTGAACGAGAGTGAACGAGTGGGAGGAGTGAGTGAACGAGTGGGAGGAGTGAGTGAACGAGTGGGAGGAGTTAGTGAACGAGAGTGAACGAGTAGGAGGAGTGAGTGAACGAGTGGGAGGAGTGAGTGAACCTGAGTGAACGAGTAGGAGGAGTAAGTGAACAAGCGGGAGGAGTGAGTGAACGTGAGTGAACGAATGGGAGGAGTTAGTGAACGAGTAGGAGGAGTGAGTGAACGAGCGTGAACGAGTAGGAGGAGAGCGTGAACGAAGTGGGAGGAGTTAGTGAACGAGAGTGAACGAGTGGGAGGAGTTAGTGAACGAGAGTGAACGAGTAGGAGGAGTGAGTGAACGAGTGGGAGGAGTGAGTGAACGGAGGTGAGACGAGTGGGAGGAGTGAGTGACACGAGAGTGAACGAGTGGGAGGAGTGAGTGAACGAGTGGGAAGAGTTAGTGACGAGTGGGAGGAGTGAGTGAACAAGAGGCGGACCATGGGCCAGTCCTTAGTGACTTTGTAGAGTGGTGTGATAGTTCTTTTTACAGCTGAACGTATCTAAAACCAAGGATATGGTCATTGACTTTCGTAGGACACCACCTCCCTCTACAGTCACGGTTATTAAGGGCACAGATATTGAGCCCGTTGAGACATACAAATATCTTGGAGTTATTTTAGATAATAAATTGTGTTTTGAACCGTTGGTTTAAGCTGTCTCAAAGAAATTTCAACAAAGAATGTATTTTCTTAGGAAAATGAATAGTTTTAATGTTTCTTCAAAAAATGATGACTCTGTTTTATCATGCTTCCATTGAATCGGTTTTATCTTTCTGCATTTCTGCTTGTTTGGTAGCCTCTCCCTGACAAATAAAAACAGACTTGGTAGTCTGGTCAAAGTGGCGAGCAAGATTTCCAGGAGAAGTCAGGCTCAACCAGGGGACTTATACAAAAACAGGTCCAGAGGAAAGTTAGTGCTATAGCTCATTTACAGGATCATCCCTTAGAACAGAGTTTGAACTTTTGCCCTCTGAGCGGCGTTATCGAGTTCCTAGATGCAGAACAAAGAGGTTGCATATATCCTTCGTCCTGGCAGCTGTGAGGCATCTTAATGGCACTTAAGCACTTTCTATTAACTTGCAAAAGTTGCATTTTTGCACTTTGATGGTGTTGTGAATTATTTATTTATTTATTATATATTATGTATTGGGCGCTAATGTGAATTCCTTCCTTCTTTGCTGGTTGGTTTTGTTGTTGTGTGTTGCTGTATGTTATGTGTTTTTATGTGAGCATTTGCTGCAAATTTAATTTCCCTAGTGGGACAAATAAAGGTACTTTGAACTTTGAATGAGAGTGAACTAATGGGAGGAGTGAGTGAACTAGAAGTAAACTAATGGGAGGAGTGAGAGGAGCTAGTGAACGAGTGAGAGGAGTGAGTGAACGAGTGGGAGGAGGGAGCGAACAAGTGGGTGGAGCGAGTGAACGAGTGGGAGGAGTGAGTGAACGAGTGGGAGGAAGGAGTGAACGAGTGGGAGGAGGGAGCGAACGAGTGGGTGGAGTGAGTGAACGAGTGGGAGGAGTGAGAGAACGAGTGAGAGGAGTGAGTGAACGAGTGGGAGGAGGGAGCGAACAAGTGGGTGGAGGCAGAGTGAACGAGTGGGAGGAGTGAGTGAACGAATGGGAGGAGTGAGTGAACGAGTGGGAGGAAGGAGTGAACGAGTGGGAGGAGGGAGCGAACAAGTGGGTGGAGCGAGTGAACGAGTGGGAGGAGTGAGTGAACGAGTGGGAGGAGTGAGTGAAACGAGTGGGAGGAAGGAGTGAACGAGTGGGAGGAGGGAGCGAACGAGTGGGTGGAGTGAGTGAACGAGTGGGAGGAGTGAGTGAACGAATGGGAGGAGTGAGTGAACGAGTGGGAGGAAGTGAGTGAACGAGTGGGAGGAGGGAGCGAACAAGTGGGTGGAGCGAGTGAACGAGTGGGAGGAGCGAGTGAACGAGTGGGAGGAGTGAGTGAACGAGTGGGAGGGTGGTGAGGTAGGAGTGAACGAGGTGGGAGGAAGGAGTGAACGAGTAGGAGGAGTGAGTGAACGAGTGGGAGGAGGGAGTGAACGAGTGGGAGGAGGGAGCGAAGACAAGTGGGTGGAGCGAGTGAACGAGTGGGAGGAGTGAGTGAACGAGTGGGAGGAGTGAGTGAACGAGTGGGAGGAAGGAGTGAACGAGTGGGAGGAGGGAGTGAACAAGTGGGTGGAGCGAGTGAACGAGTGGGAGGAGCGAGTGAACGAGTGGGAGGAGTGAGTGAACAAGTGGGAGGAAGGAGTGAACAAGTGGGAGGAAGGAGTGAACGAGTGGGAGGAGTGAGTGAACGAGTGGAGGAGGAGTGAGTGAAGACGAGTGGGAGGAAGGAGTGAACGAGTGGGAGGAAGGAGTGAACGAGAGTGAACGAGTGGGTGGAGTGAGTGAACTAGTAGGAGGAGGGAGCGAACAAGTGGGAGGAGCAAGTGAACGAGTAGGAGGAGTGGACTGAAAGTAGTAGGAGGAGTGAGTGAAGGAGTGAGAGGAGTGAGTGAACGAGTGGGACAAGTGAGTGAACGAGAGTGAACGAGTGGGAGGAGTGAGTAGTAACGAATGGGAGGAGAGAGTGAAAGAGTGGGAAGCGAACAAGTGGGAGAAGTGAGTGAACGAGTAGGAGGAGTGAGTGAACTAGTAGGAGTGAGCGAACGAGAGTGAACTAATGGGAGGAGTGAGTGAACGAGTGGGAGGAGTGAGTGAAAGAGTGGGAGGAGGGAGCGAACAAGTGGGAGAAGTGAGTGAATGAGTAGGAGGAGTGAGTGAACGAGTAGGAGGAGTAAGTGAACAAGTAGGAGGAGTGAGTGAACGAGTAGGAGGAGTGAGTGAATGAGAGTGAACGAGTGGGAGGAGTTAGTGAACGAGTGGGAGGAGTGAGTGAATGAGAGTGAACGAGTGGGAGGAGTTAGTGAACGAGTGGGAGGAGTGAGTGAACAAGTGGGAGGAGAGAGTTATAAGAGTGAACGAGTGGGAGGAGTGAGTAAAGCTGTGTGGAATCCTGACACATTTGTTTGGTCACTTGCTCAATTTTTAATTACATTGAAAAAATTTTAACAATATTTTTTAGTATTGACCCTGTGCATTTTTAATTGCAGTACAGCATAAATGTCCATATATTTTCTAGGCAGCTCACTAATACAGTCATATAGCACATGTGCACAGACGGACTCCAATGGACAACTTCTGTGCAACTTGTGGAGCTCAGCACACAAATAAATACTGATGTATTATGGGACAAGCACCAGATCAAATAAACACAACACTTCATAATTCTGGGCCGTCCAAGTGTCTCAGGAAACGAGATGCACTATAACTTGCATTGAGTGATTATATCCGTGAGAAGGCAACAGGGCAGATAATAAGAAAGATCCAAAAATACAACAATAAAACAAAGTCATGGCTACTTTAGCTTGACGGATGTTGAAAATAATTAGTAAATTCCAAAAATCAAACGAATCAAAACATCCAATAGGAATTTAAGATCCAGTGGGATCTCATTTGATTCCTAGAATCCTACTGGATATTGTGTAGTCTTTAACAGAAAGCTGCTTGGGTTGTATTGGAATAATGTCTTGCAGATTGGTTCAAGGAAATCCCAGAGGGAGTTTTAAGAGTTTTACAGTTACACATTTTCTTTCAATTGTTTTTGAAACAACAGCATTTTATCCTGCTGGTTCGATTTGGAATTATGCGTTATCATCTCGGCTTTTGCTTTGTGTTGCTATAGTTTTAAAATGTTCTATAGATCCTAATAATTTGTTAACAACATGTATTCTTTACTTTAACAAGCTCATTGTTTCTGCCTTTTTAAATTAATACATTGTTAGCTAACTGTGAGATTTGTATATGTACATTTCTGAAATATATCTCCTATATAACTCCTCTGATAATAGATCACTCTTGATTGTAATGTTGTCATGTGCATTTTCCATAAAGCTGCTTTAAAACGATATGTTTAAAAAGCGCTATACAATAAATGTGAATTGAATTAATTGCTGTAAGAAAATTGCCATTTAGGATGGGTTTCAAATTATGACAGGAGTCTTGTAGGCATTCCTACAGAATAAATGAATGAGGAACTTAAATTCAACTTTTACTTATTTATATAGCTCATTTAATAGCAACGTTGCTGCCCAAAGTGCTTCACAATTAGCTCAAAACAGTAGAATAGATGAACGGTGAAAGAAAGTAATAAGGAGTTATGTGATTTAAGGTTTATTTTTTTATTTTGTTCCAAACCTGGGTTCAGACCTTGATTCCTTTTAGGCAATGGGACAAAATGTTCCAAGTGGAATTTAATATTAAAGACACCTTTTGTTATCCTTTGTGATCGTGCACTACAGCCTACACAGCACCTGGCAATTGGGACTTACATTTTTAATAGCAAGTTAATGTATTTATGCAATAACGGCATAAATATTGGCCTTTTTTATTTGCTGGTGAAGAACTGAGACCAAAACAGAGGATGCATGCAGTGACTATACAGTACACTTCTCTCTAATTCTTCGCAATTAATTAGAGCAACCTTTAAAGAGAAAATTAGACAGAAATTGGTCAAAATTCATGACATAGGCCTATCACATCTAACCACATTGCAGGCTGTTAAATCTACAGATGTGCCAGATTAGATATCAATGTCTCTTATTTTTCAAAAGGACCCATAAACTGACTACTGTTTTATTTCCTAAATGGACATTTAAATTTACTGTTGCACAGTAACTTACAATCACAATTTCATATCATATAGGGCCCTATAATTTCCGCGAATCACGGTATAAAAAACACACTCTTTTTACAACTAAAATAACAGTCAGGCATGAAAACGGGTCAGGGGTGAAAAAGGTGAGAAGGATATTACCCCTCTCAGGGGGGTTCGGGGGCATGCTCCCCCATAAGAAAATGTTAAATATTCCATAATTAAAGCCTCAATCTGATGCATTTTGAGATGCATTTTTTGCCAACCTGGGGAGAGCTGGAGAAACTTAACTTCAGCCATGAGTCAAAAATATTATGGCCTTATTTTAATAATAATTTTTTTTTAAAAGTTCGATACCGATCCGTTACCATCGCAGTAAAAAAAAAAAATAATAATAATAATAATCTGTAGAATTTCTATAACTGTGTGTTGAACTGATAATCACTCTTTTGTGTGTTAAACACAGTCTACTTAATACAGACAACTTCAAGAAAAACAACAACAACAAAAATATGATCATAAACTATGACAAAAATTATATCATAAACTAGATTAGTGGGTAACTCAGTCAAATTTAGTCTAGAAAAACAATAATTATATAAAATCAGAACATTTAGTAAAAAAAAATAGTGGGGAACAAATATGAGACAGTAACTGTAGCACTAAATCTGGTAAAACGTTGCACATTGCTCTTTGTATTGTTGTAAAATGCATTCATGAAAAACAAGATAAAAATCAAAAAGATCAAATATTTTATAGTCTACTACAAAATTAAGAATATATATATAGCACAAATGTATAGCACAGCTGTTTAATGAGGCAGCACCATATGCTAGATAGACAGAACAGAACCAAAAAATACTATTGATAATTTTTCATTGCGCAAAAGTATTATGATTTGATTATAAAAGACTCCAATGCGCATCGCTAGCGCTGAATGATGCGCTTGAGGCAACATGAGTCACAGCGCGCAGCTCCGCATTGACAAGTTCAAAGCACAAAGGAAATATATCGATGCATAGTGTATTATACAGTATCTATCTATGCAATAGTTTATTGAGCCTTTTCTTTTAACAGTTTTAAATTTCAGTTACTGTGCGCGTGAAGAACAATGATAGTGCTCTCCAGTGTTGTGATCTAGACACACGGTAAAGGATGATAAACATGATTGAGGTACTACAGCAAGACAGTCAATGTATACGAAACCATAGAGCTTTATCTACAGATCGTCTATAGTATAATATAGTATTTATCTATAGTATAATAATATTAACATTTAATCATCTTGGAGAGAGATTCATCGTTGCCGAACGCGACGCTCTGTGCTGTTTGAATGCTGATGACTGACGACAGCGCTGTGCTGTTTGAATGGAGAATGACTGAGGAGTCGACGCGCTGTTTGTTTGAACTGAATTGAGAATTACTGTCAGCCGCAGCGGAGGAACGTTTACGCGAACTTGAATTTAATGACTTAGATATTAATTCCTACCTCACATTATACTATAGTACGGCTTCATTTATATTATACCCCCCCCCCCTCCCTCAAAACATTTCTCCATCGAATCTACACGATTCACGTAGGTCACCTATTTTGGTTTCAAAACGGCGGAATTTCGCCGAAAGGTGAGTGATTTTCATGTCTGAACAGTAAAGGGTAAAAAAATTAATTCCCAAAAATTAAAACGGAAAAAATGGAATTTGGGAAAAAATAAATGGAATTTGGGAAAAAATAAAACGGATTTTATAGGGCCCTAATCATACTATAAAAAATGTTCTCTCAGTAAAATCTAAGATTTTAAAATAATTAATAAAATAAAAATCAATATCTCAACACTTCACACAGGGCTTGACATTAACAACCGTCAGACCTGGAAATGTGGGTGTATTTCTGCAGTGACGTGTAACGCAGTCACTACTGGCCACTTTGGAGGGTTATATTGTATATAGAATACATTTTTCAGTTGTAGTCTTTTAAAAAGGTGCAATGTAGTGTTATTAAAAGTTTCTTCTCACTCACTCCATTCATTTAATCCAGATGAACATTGTTGTTGTAACAGGGCTTACTTATTCCCACAGATTTTTTCCTCAAACCCAAGGTGCGCGCACATAAAGCCGCCTCTCAGCACTAAATTGAGTTGTATTTCCCTAATACATAATGTCAAAATGCCAGTTTTGGCGAGTATTCATGTAAACAGTCAGTTAGGCTATGTATTAAATGAATGTAAACAGTTGAGAAAGAAAATTGATCCGTGCATCAGGTCTTAAAGTGACATCAGCCTGATAAACCTGCTGCCAAATTATGAGATAATATTAAAAATATCTAAATGGCAGTTTTTCCCCATGGTATCGATGTCAGAATTGTGGCCAGAGAAAATGCTGAGTGGCTTGTAACTTGTGGAAAACCACTATAGCCACAGTGACAGCTGAGCAAAACAGTTAATGTCAAACCCTGCTTACACCTGTCTACCTACAAATCTATTTGACAACTTTTAACATGCACAAAACACACACATATTTGCAAATACATTTTCTAAAGATACTGGAGCACTTGAACTCTTAGAATCTAAAGATTTGTCTTGATTTACCATCACTTGTATTTAAACTACCGTCAGGCTCCTCACATTATGTAAGCAACAGCAGTGACTGTTCACAGCCACCCACACAAGCTGTGCACAATACCGTGTGTGTGTGTGTGTGTTTACTGCCAGCTATAATTAAGAGAAACTGAACTAGATTTGCACTGGCTGTAGGAAATACCAGTGTTTTTGTTAAAATTACAGTTTAAAAGTTGCAACCACACATATTTAAAGAGATTACAGTTTTTAGAAGAAAGGAGATATGGATTAAAAAATAGCAAAAAAACAGCACACTTAGGGCCCTATGAAATTTTCTGGGAATTCATTTTTTTACCTGACTGTTATTTTAGTCATAAAAATAGTGTGCTTTTAAAGTTAATGATTAAAATTTATAGAATTTATTGCCTTAAATTAATTGAGGTAACAGACATTTACTCAGTAGCCTTTTCAGGACAAATACTGCAACATAACACTGCACTCTCCCAAGTAACAACAAAATATGGTTATGAGCTTTAACTGTCCAAGTAAATAAATGATATTAATTTATATAAGTTTAAATAAAGTCACAATCTGTCTCTCTCTCAGTGTCGCTCACAGAGTTCGCTTCCGCTTTTGTCCAGACATAGACAAATGTGGTGTGCACGTTGTGTGTGTATGTGTGTATGTGAGAGAGACGCGTGAGTGATAGAGGAGGCGGAGGAAGAGCGGGAAAGGAAATACAACTGAAGGAATAGAGCATCACAGTCCCGCCCACAGACAGTGCCAGAAGTAAGAATTCAATACAATTTCTCCATTGACGTTTGAGATATAAGCCATTAAAACGTAACCATACATGGTAGACTTAAAACCAGCTACGGCTGTACTAAGTGATTGTATATGCTCATATAAACGCCAAAAGTTCATGGGGCACTAACCTTGTTTTAAGATAAATGCCTTTAATTCACAATGTCTTGGATAAGTACTTCATTACCCACAATCCTGAACAATCCCACAATCCCACAGTAATGCATCTGATTGGTGGAGGTCATGTAACTGACTGGGTAAACCCCGCAAAGATCCATGAAGACTGAAGATCGCGTAATGACGTAGGGCTAGTTCACTGGTCGCTAGGGTTGGGTATCGTTTGAATTTGAACGATTCTGATTCCGATTCCGATTCCTTGTTTCGATTCCAGTCCCTACCGATTCTCAATTCCGATTCTTGTAAGAGGCAGGGTCAAAAAAGTTTAGCTAACCTTGTTAACCAACAGTCTTTCTGAAGGAAATACTCCTTCTGTCACAAATACTCCTTTTGTCACAAATGTTGCATTTTGCCGAGATTTCGTTATTTTCAGAAAAGTGAAGGCACACTTTGGACAACCGTCGACGTAAGCTACTCATGTTCGACTCGCGCGGTTATGCCAACACTTCCGGTAGACGCTTCTTCGTTGGTGTTGTTCAGTGGTTTCTTCTTCCGGTCGAACCGACTGTGAATATCGAAACTAGGAATCGAAATTTTTACTTTTTGAACGATTTTCGGGAAAACGAAAAGTTAGTCCCGGTTCCAATTCAGATCTCAATTCTCGAGACTCAACCTGACTGGTCGCACCTCAGAGAAACCCCCATTGGATGTTCAGTTGCCGCAGCACAACCTATGAGCGAGCCAGATGCTCAAAGTTTTAGCATGGGCAGCTACAAATGCGTTTTACATATAAGCTTCAGTAAATGGAGGAAAAGGTGTTTCCCTGCACATTTACTATATAAAATTCACTGGAGGAAAAAGTTCGTGTGGCCGTCATCAGATTTGGAAGTCACTCAAAAGGCTCTTTCAAGGTGGCTTCAGTCGACTTTAGTGACGCGCGGTGGTTTATGGGAGGAGTAGTTCCTTTGCTCGGAAATGAAAATATGTAAACAGGCTTGTGCCCTTGACTTTTTATTTTGATTTTCTCTTTGTTTTTGCACTCAAAATGATATGTTGTATGCTTATGAGTTCAGCCGTAGCTGGTTATCCTCAGACACACTCTAAAACTCTCTAGATTTTACAAAATGTCAATGGGAGAAATAAATGGGAAATTTACTTCCGGTGTGGTGAAGAGATGACAGACATAGACAAATGTGGTGTGCACGTTGTGTGTGTATGTGAGAAGAGACGCGTGAGTGATAGAGAGGCGGAGGGAGAGCGGGGAAAGGAAATACAACTGAAGGAATAGAGCATCACAGTCCCGCCCACAGACAGTGCCAGAAGTAAGAATTCAATACAATTTCTCCATTGACGTTTAAGATATAAGCCATTAAAACGTAACCATACATGGTAGACTTAAAACCAGCTACGGCTGTACTAAGTGATTGTATATGCTCATATAAACGCCAAAAGTTCATGGGGCACTGAACCTTGTTTTAAGATAAATGCCTTTAATTCACAATGTCTTGGATAAGTACTTCATTACCCACAATCCTGAACAATCCCACAATCCCACAGTAATGCATCTGATTGGTGGAGGTCATGTAACTGACTGGGTAAACCCCGCGAAGATCCATGAAGACTGAAGATTGCAGTAATGACGTAGGGCTAGTTCACTGGTCGCTAGGGTTGGGTATCGTTTGAATTTGAACGATTCTGATTCTGATTCCGATTGCTCAATTCCTTGTTTCGATTCCGGTCCCTACCGATTCTCAATTCCGATTCTTCTAAGAGGCAGGGTCAAAAAAGTTTAGCTAACCTTGCTAACCAACAGTCTTTCTGAAGGAAATACTCCTTTCTGAAGGAAATACTCCTTCTGTCACAAATACTCCTTTTGTCACAAATGTTGCATTTTGCCGAGATTTCGTTATTTTTAGAAAAGTGAAGCCACACTTTGGACCGCGACGCAAGCTACTAATGTTCGAACTCGCGCTTGACTTATGCCAACACTTCCGGTGACGCTTCTTCGTTGGTGTTGTTCAGCGGTTTCTTCTTCCGAGTTGACGGACTGTGAATATCGAAACTAGGAATCGAAATTTTTACTTTCTGACAAATTCCGGAAAAAGCGAAAAGTTAGTCCCGGTTCCAATCGATACTCGATTCTCGCATACCCAACCCTACTGGTCGCACCTCAGAGAAACCCCCATTGGATGTTCAGTTGCCGCAGCACGAACCTATAGCGAGCCAGATGCTCAAAGTTTTAGCATGGGCAGCTACAAATGCGTTTTACATATAAGCTTCAGTAAATGGAGGAAAAGGTGTTTCCCTGCACATTTACTATATAAAATTCACTGGAGAAGAAAGATTGTGTGGCCGTCATCAGATTTGGAAGTCACTCAAAAGGCTCTTTCAAGGTGACTTCAGTACGACTTTAGTGACGTGCGGTGGTTTATGGGAGGAGTCAGTGAAATCCTTTGCTCGGAAATGAAAATATTACACAGGCTTGAGCCCTTGACTTTTTTTTTCCCACTTGACTTTTTTGGATTTTCTCTTTGTTTTTTCACTTGAATGGATATGTTGTATGCTTATGAGTTTCAGCCGTAGCTGGTTATCCTCAGACACACTCTAAAACTCTCTAGATTTTACAAAATGTCAATGGGAGAAATGAATGGGAAATTTACTTCCAGCACCAACGCTCTCTCGGCTGTGGGCGGGACTGTGATGCTCTATACGCTGCGTGTTTTAAATTGCCGTTAAAAAAATGGACGAAACGCAAAATGTGGCGGCCGGAGTATTAATTTTGTGACTGCTAATTAGTCTATGGCTGAATCCCAATTCACCCCTTGGCCCAGGGCTCGAGACTAAGGGCGTGCTGTCGTCTGGGGACGATAGAAATGTGTGTGCGAGAACGAAGAAATATCTCCAGGACGCCTACAGACGAAAGACTTTTTGTATGGTGTTACATTGCTACTAGCCTATTAGGCCAATTTACTTAGTCTATAGAAAATGCCAAAATTAACCGACAAGCGCTGACTACAACGGAGCGCGCTTCTCATGATTTACTATATTACTATCACTGGCTGGCTACTCGGAGACTGCGTTATGCGGTACATCAAATGACTTCATGACATCGCAAATGTGTTGCGCTGGTTAAACAACAGATATATTTAATGAATAAAAACTAGACAAAAATGTTAGATAGTGACGATTTGGTAGAGATCTAGTCAGAACTGATGTCCTGGGTTTGAGGTAAATCGCGCACATTGTTAGCCTACTGTAACGTGCTGATCTACCCAGCAAGCACCGATTCGCATGCACTGCATGTCTGTAAAACGTTAAAAGTAAACATCTGGAAATGAGTAAAACTCACTTGAAAGTCTGATTAACAGTGACAACGCAAAAAAGCTATATTCGCGTTTACTGTGCGCATACACCAACCGAAGCTTGAAACCATAGACAACAACTGATCTGAGCTCTCTTTCGTGTCTGAATGGACAAAATAATACTCAGCAACATTACGATCTCTAATGTCCGATTTTTGGAGAAGCATTCATGTAAACGATGCCATGTCTGTCTTAAACATTTGTGAGTGTATATGTGCGTCAGTGCGTTTATACTCCACATGTTATCTGGACATGATTCAATGTCATTAAAGTGACAGTAATGCGGTCTGGGTCCTTGATATTCAAGCAACAGAAAGAAGAAGAGAAAAGCGTTCAAATACTTCGTCAATAGCTTTAAGTAAGGATTCATTATAGGCTTTTTTCATTCAGTACAAATAACAAGTAGTTTGAAAATGCAAATATGCAGTCATTGAAAAAGAAGACTGTTCTACTACTAGGAAAAGCGGTTTTATTTAATTTTAAGATATTTCAGTCACAGTGGTCAAATCTGTATCTGTATCGCATGTTCGAATTTTAAAATCGATTCAAATTAACAGGTTAATATATTGTTAATAGGACCTAATTTTTATTTAAATCTGTGTTTTATCTATTTACAGTATAACAGTTCTTCTGAATGAAGCTAAATATCATATAATAATATACATCATAAACACTTTAGTGTTGTGTTTTTATTATGTGATTAAACAACTATAGATGATAAGAAACAACACTTTTATTTCGACGGTTATACATTCACTTTCAGGACGAGAATTCGAATTGCTTTCAGGACAAGTTTCTTCAGGACGGAGGTGGAAAAAAGTTAGGTCTGGTGACGCATGCCTTGGCCCTACCCCTTATTTTCGAGTGTACCCCTTGGCCCTTAAAAGTGAGTTGTAGGGCCAAGGATGGGAACACTCCCTGCGAAATGGAACAACCCTTTCATGAACCCAATAGTGATCGAGTCGTCAGCAATGGCTCTCTACCAATTACAGAGTTTTTACAGGATTTCTCCATGACAACAACTGACAATCAGCAGCTGCTCTTAACTTTGAATAAACATGATGATTATAACGTCCCTTCCTCGAAATGTATGTGTTTTCTGATCGGAAAGGTAATTTATTATGACCGTTTCTTGCATTCAGAACGGCTGCATATCTATGTTATTATAATAGTAAATAAAGTGCGTTGTGGAATCAGCTGGCGCTAAATTTAAATGTTTAACCGTTTGCGATCCATCTCGCCGGTGATTTGAGATGCATTCCGTGAACTTTCTCATAGCCCTCCGTTTGGAGTGTGCCTCTGAAAAATCTCCGTTTCGAGGGCTATGTAGCCCTACCCCTCGCCCTACCCTCGATCTCGACAAGAATAGGGACACCCTACCCCTAGACGTGGACGATGCAAAGCGGAGGGGTCAGGCTAAGGGTAGGCCAGGGGTGAATTGGGATTGAGCCTATGTGTGGGAAATACTGCATAAAAGTCACTGTGCGAACTGTTCGGCTCAGCACTGACGGCTTATAGCGTCGAGTTTCTTAACTTTTTGCCGACGAAAGCAGTGGAGAGCCGCTTCACCATGCGTTCATTATTTTGATTTCGTCATTGTAGCAGAAATGACGAGGTGGGGGGTTGTGTCGCCCAGATTTGCTTCCCCGGTCTGCATTTTTGCCAGACATACGTTCTTCTCCCACACAAAAACAGAATTTCAATATGTAAAATTCTACGAAATTCTGCGTTAACACTAGATTCAGCGTTAATTAGCCAATTCCGCAATTCCATCCACAATTCCGTGATCGCGGAAATCATAGTGCCCTCACTGCATGAACTGTAGTTACTCACCCATTGTAAGACTTTAATGAATCCCAGTGGCTGCTTGATGATTGTGAACTGCCCTGTGGCGACCAACTGAAAAACAAATAAACAGATAATGTCAATGACAAAAACTACTGCTACAAAAACCATCAAACCTGATAAGTGAAAAAGAAGTACAACTTAGCATACTTTTAGGAGAACCTATTATGGATATAATTAGTAAACTGAGGCCCAAGGACCTGGTATTACGAGTTTGAGTTTTGGTTCAATCCGATCACAAGTTGATCGACGCTGAATAGAAGTGTAAACGGTTTCTAAAAAACACATCCAGAGCTAGTCGAAAACGCATTCGAACCGAATTGCTTCTGTAATGTTTCGGACATTGAATTGCAATTAAATGTAAATGTTTTACAGTTTAAAATAATGCTTAAATACAGTCAGTTTGTTAGGTTAATGTTGGTTTTCATGGAGTTTCATCGACTTTCATTGTTTTCATTGTCCCTCCTCATTATATCCTTTGTATTTAAACTGTGAGTTTGGTTCTAGTTTTTGTCCAGCTTAACCACTGTTTAAAAGATGTTGCATTTGTTCTTGTTACCTGGATTATCATTTTGGTTTTGGATAATAAAGTTAATATGGCTGTTATTAGATGTGCTTTATCTAATTTAAGTGTGTTAAGATATAGTAATAAAAACTACATTCAAGTTAGTAGTTGCGTAGACTGTCAATGGAGGGACAGAAATCTCTCAGATTTCATTAAAAAGATCTTAATTTGTGTTTTGAAGATAAACGAATGTCTTACGTATTTGGAACAACATGAGGGTGAGGCGTAATGATGACAGAATTTTCATTTTGTGTGAACTATACCTTTAGGAAAATCTCTGAATATCACTTATGTGATGGTTTGAGTTGGACATACCCAAAATAAATGACAAAAATTCAACAGTATATTTGGTCTAAAACGTACATCTATTATTTAAGTTTTCTTCATGAAAAGAAATTAATATTTGATTAACAAATTATATTTTAAGATATTCTCATTATTTGTGTTACATTTCTTTAACAAGATGGCTAGGTTGAGGATGGGCCAAGAGCCAATAAAACTTAAAGACAGTTTAACTGCTTGCTACTTTATATTAAAAATATTATATTAGTGAACACAACAAGAAATAAGTTCACATAACTCATAAATATTGTATTTTTATTGGCTTACTTAAATATTTTAATTATTCGTAGTTATTCATTATTTTTATTTTTACTATTTACTTAATTCATAAGGTATATTTCCTTGATTTTACAGCTTTCACAGCAAATTTTAAGTACACTACAAGTGCACATACAACACAATTATGCACACTGCTTTTACACAAGAGTATCTCTTTGTGTCTGCCTTTCTGTAGTAGAGTATTTCAGCTCATTACTTCTGAGTACAGAATCATGTATTTTTATGGATATGACAGGGATGTTGCATTTGTCTTCTTTCTCTGAATACATTTTTTTTCTCAATACACTCTAATAACCCTACCTACGTCAGTGATGACGACAGAGCAGCATCCAAAGCGACCAATAGGACGCACATGCGAGGAGAGGGAGACTTTGCAAGCATTAGAATTAGTAAAAGCTGCTTATCTCAACGTTTCCTTTATGAAAGTGCAACTGGCGAGCATTCACAGGCTTCAGGCCGATTTATTTTACTCGCACAGCGGGCATAAGGCCAGAGAGCACGCGAGTGAATGCGGCACACTGCAGATCCTTTTTTCACTTTACTCTTTAGTGCCCATGCAAACCATTTGCCATCTATAGCAATCCAGATTGTGATATCTGTTAATATATAAGTTAACCTGTTTCTGTTATAATGTAATATGTAACAGACACTGCCTGAATAAATAGTATTCTGAAGTCCGATTCATTTGAGCGAATCGGTTCTCTCGGACTGTTGTATTTAATACGTTTGGGTAATGTAGATTTGGGTTAAAAAACGTAAATTGGGTTAGGCTATATAGATTGTTTATGGTTCCTACATCCCACCTCACAGTTTTAATACCAAAGTTGACCCGACTCCCTTTTAGACTAATTAGACAGTCGAATGATTTACGACCGTTATATGAATCGGTTCGTTCGAATCACTAAAAAGAACCGGTTTAAAAGACGATTCGTTCGGCAAATTGGACATCAACGTAAATACAGATAACCAGTGGACGGCTCATGTCCTTTTATATCTCATCACAAAAAGGGAACATGAAAATAAAGACTTTAAGTTATTTGATCAGCCGAATCATACAACTATCCCGTTTGAAAATAGTTGCGCAATTCAGTCATTCATACTAAATATATATATATATTCTTCGATACCGTATAGTATAAATACACGCACAGTCGCAATGTACCCTATTGTTATTTATCGATTTTACGCAAATTGTCTTGAATTGCTAACGGTTTTCAGTATTGTTTTATTAGGTTGCATGCAAAAGAGATTCACTGAAACTCAGCGAGACGTCGTCTCTGAGGTATTTTCTTGTCCTGGTAAGGTAAGTCATTAATTTAAACTCCGTTTTTATCCGTCCAGTTAAAATCAATGTTAGTCAGTCAAATAACAGTTTGCCTTTATGCCTATACGCGAATGTGCGTGAGGTATTTGCAGAACATGAGTATTTATTAGGTGAATAGCTGTGATTGAATGCCTTACCTGGTTAACAACATCCATCTCGGTCCCCTTGTCGCTGATAAGAGGATCAGACGAGAGGAGACATCCGGGTCACCGCACTGTATGACACCCGCTCGCTCGCTGCGGGATAATACATCTATCGGTCAAGAAATGCTGTCTGAGGGAATGTGCCTTCTTTCACAGCAGCTAACTCCTTATTGACACACTGTACTGCTTTAATATAATGGGTTATAATTCAATAACGAATTAATTCATTATTGTGAATAATAATAATTGATAAAAATATTAACAACAAATATAATAATACGTGACAATGATTAATCATTTCTTATTATAATACATTAAATATAAATATTTTTAGACAGTGATCTTGTGCAAATTAATAAACGTTATTTAATATATATATTTATTATTGTTATTTATTATTCTTATACTGACGATTTCACGCTTTTATTTTTCAAAAGTATGCATTTGAATTGTGTTTCCAGTTCAACTGTTGTGTACGAATTTAAATGACCATTTTCACCACCATTCAGGATATTTTTTTACTTACTTTTCTGTCTTTTCATTCATTCAACACTTCACATTCATTCATTCATTCATTCATTCATTCATTCATTCATTCATTCATTCATTGCTCTACACAAGCAAAAAAGTACCACTAGACATGCAACAAAAATACAATAAATAACATGAATCTATATATATATATATATATATATATATATATATATATATATATATATATATATTTAATTTTACTTCTATTTGTAAATATTGTGTAGGCTATTCAGGCCTGCAATATAGTCGATTTAAAAATAACATATATATATATATATATATATATATATATATATATATATATATATATATATATATATATATATATATATATATATACATTTAAATATATATATATATATGTGTGTTATTTTTAAATTGATGTAAGAAGGGATTTACGAAAGTTAATACAACTCAAAAAAATAGAATTTATTTAATTTATTGGAAAGTGTTCCATTTGAACTTTTTGTAAATTTTATTTTTATTATAAACTGATACTGTATTAAAAATGTTATACTATTTTTATTAAAAAATATCTATATATCTATATATACTAATAGTATATATATATATCTATATATACTAATATATATATATATATATATATATATATATATATATATATATATATATATATATTAGAGAGAGATTTAAAGAGTATTTTTTATATGTTCTTATATTTAAACAAAAATCGCCTGATTTCCGCCCGCATTAAATCCAGGAAGTGACGTAGCAGTGTTTTCGTGACCGCCCCTCACAAGCATGGCCGCGTACAGGAGATTTGGGATTGGAAGGAATTTAGCTGTTCTTTTAACGAGATCGTAAGTCGTTACTGTACTACACTTTTTACTATACTTTCATATGTCAGTGAGGAGTTATAAGTGATGTCTTCCAGATTGCTTAGAGTCGGGCGAATCCGTTTGAGTGTTTTAGAGTTTCATAATATCGTTTCAGTGTCACTGACAAGGTCTAACGTTAACTCTGAGTGAACGCAGATGCAGGGTACTTATCGGAGTAACATTGTCATGTTTATAAGTTAACATTGTTATCACCACTGTTATTCACTTTTGGTTATTTACATTTGTACTTTACGACACTAATTTATGGCATAGTTAATGCAATAAACTAAAGCTAGTTACTTAAAATGCTGTCGTTACCACGGTGACCATAAAGTTACGCCACCAACATACATTTTTTACCACAGGAATTTGCTGAAACCATAAAAAAATGCCCGAAATAACGAGATCTTCTTTAAACGTAGAACCTTGCTTACATGCGAGTTACCATAGTTTTATTCTACTAACAATAACTAGTAATTTGTCATAAACTGTCTACCATTACCAACAAAATACAAAACAATAATCTTATACTCTTTATATTAATATGGTATCACACAATACTAATATTATATAACAGTGTTATGCTAATATAATCTTACAATAATCATTTTGAGAGGGTGCTTTATATGTTATTGTTGATGTTAGTAAGGCATATCAGGAAAATGTAAAAAAGGAAGACAATAAAAGTCGGCACACCTTGGCTCCAAAATGTAATGAGACTTATCAGGAAAATGTAAAAATCAATAATTCGATGATTTGCTATGTTCAAAGGCATCATGTATGCAGTTATCATGGAGCAGGGCTCTACAGACCCTCTCTTCACAAAGTGGGCCGAAAGCAGATTCCACAGCAAACAACCACTATGTTTAGTAAGTATTACCAATATTCATGATAAAGTGTTTGGTTGGAATGGATCATAACGCTTATTTCATCTCATCAGTCAGAAACATGTTTATTCAGACCCAAGACACTCCAAACCCAAACAGCCTGAAGTTTCTCCCTGGTTGCATGGTGATGGAATCAGGGACTATGGATTTCGCTGGACCCAGAGAGGCTTATTGTTCACCCTTGGCAAGGTGTTTTTTTTTTTTTTTGCTGTATTTTATTTTCTGGAGATTGTGCTAATGTTGCTTATGCCATTTCCTATCAATCACGATTCATAATAATCTATAGGATAATTTATTATTATTTAATAGTAAACAAGCTAAAGTCAATTTAAGTGATTTCGCCAGTTATGGCATAACAAAATTACAAAAAGAATTCCAAAGAATTTGTCAGTGGTATGCCTTTCATGATTATTGATTAATCATGGTTATTTGTTCCAATTGCCATTGTTTGAGATTAAATTGCCGTCCAAATTTGGGAAATTCAAGCACTTTGAGAATTTCTATCAAAATGCACAACATTGTGTCTCCTTTTTCAGTTTGGTAGAGAGACAGTAAGAATATAAAATATAAAAAACACTGTTTTTATTATATTTTAAATCATTAATTATGCAAATATTATTAATTTTCATAGCAAAAAGGAAATCATATAGGTCTATTTTATAAAATTAGTTCAAAAGTTTGTGCCATTATGCTAGGATATTGTATGTTGTGACTTAGTGGCCCAAATATGAAACGGTGTATTCTTAACCTCTATTATTCTGGTCTTATTGGCTCTATAGAGTAACTTAGTTGGCAGGTAACAGTTCGCAAATTGACCATTAATTGACTTTTGAAACACCTTGTTTGTCCAAACAATTTAGATAACAGTATTTTTTTAAATAAACCATAACAATGTACCCATCAATTAATATGCACCCTTCACAATAAGCTATTGCAGGTTTTTAAAGAGAGAGAAAAAGGAAAGGACACTAATAATAATCTTCAAAAATGTCCCACCAGATGTGAAAATAACATAAGATGCTGGTTGCATGTTGTGATCATTTTAGCTTTTTTAAAATTTAGATTTAAATTTAGTTTAGGGCTTGGACTGATGTGGCCAAAATTTTATATCACGTTATATTTCTAAATTTCGGTTCGACACGATATAATTCCGATATCGATATAGCCTCAGGAAAAACTGCCACATGAACAATAGTAATATTGATGCCTGACTTAGTTTGCAAACACAACTAATGATTGATAACTGATTTCTCAGGACGCCTATTTGAATGTCAGGCTGATGGCTTTTTTTATGTGTTGTCTTCATAACAAATGCTTTACAAATTCGTACTTTCATTCCTCAGACAGTTGTTTTCAGAATTGAAGGAGTCAAGAGTGTTCTTCTTCGGCCCTGACTTCAGTAACCATTACTAAGGTAAACTACCAGCCCTGTTAAACACTATTTAATTGAACTTTTAAGCATTAAATTATCTTTTTCATTCAGGCTGATGGCGAAACACAGTGGAAGGTGCTCAGAACCAGACGCTCTTCGCTACCATTATGGACTTCTTCACCTCTGGACTTCCTGTTGTCAATGAAGCAGATGCTCCACATGCCGAAACACAGGTTGAAAATTACGATCTCTTCTTTTCTCTCATGCTTGTTATCTTGACATCATCAGTAAATTCAAGATCTTTACACGTTGTACATGTCGTACTCCTGCAGCTCCATCGGAGGATGATGACGAGGTGGTGGCCATGATTAAAGAATTACTGGACACACGCATCAGGTACTACTGTAAATTTCTGTTCAATAAACTGTAGTTTATATTTTATAGCGCTATTCACAAAAAGCAGCTTTACAGAAAATGCTTTTTTCCATCTTACTATTTAGAAAGTATTCAGTCATCAGCCAATGATGAGTGTGTCAGAAGTTAAGGATGCGCCTCTTGATGGAAATAACATCACAAGCGTTTCCATCAAGAGTTTTCAATTTTAACATGCTATGTTGTTTATCATTTTAAAGGGATACTCCACTTTTTTGAAAATAGGCTCATTTTACAACTCCCCTAAGTTAAACAGTTGAGTTTTACCATTTTGGAATCCATTCAGCCGATTTTCTAGGGCTGTAATCAACCAAAGAAATCTTAAGTCGACCAAGGTCTTGTCCTGCGCAGACGATTAAGTCGACTAAAAAAAAAGACGGATGTTTTGATTGAACCTTTTTTAAACAATTGTCATAGAGCATTTATAAAACAACAACGAAAAACACCAAAAATAAATAAAACTATAATAATAATACGATTCTTTGAAAAATTAAGTGATTTTTTTAACTGCAAGTGAGGAAGCTCTGTCCTTGGTCTATAGTGACCGTCACAATCGGCGCACCTGATCACACGCTACAAAATAATATAACTGCTATCAACCACATAATGAAAAATCCAAAAGCTCTCGTTTATACAGGCTGTATTCTTCTTTACTTACAAAGCTATGGGTTAACTTTTGTCCAGCCGATCTGTCAGGCGTTTTAAACAACAGACAAAATAGCCTAAAAAACAATCTGAAATCTAGGCTGTGTTGTAAGATAGCATATAAGTTTAATTTCGTTTTGTTACATTATTTAGGCTACTTTCAAATGAGTCAAGTGTACAAATAAAAACCTATTAAGTAGTGCTGTCAAACGATTAAAATATTTAATCGCGATTAATCGCATTAATGTCATAGTTAACTCCTGTATTAATTCGCACATATTTATCTGTTCTAAATGTCTCTTGATTTCTTCTTATTACATTATTATTTTTCTCATTTTAATGCTCTTATCAACATGGAAAAGTGGATTGGCTTGTTTAGTGCAAATGTTTTTATTATTATTATTCTTATTATTGAAAATAACATTGGAATAGTGTTCAATTTCACACTAACATAAATAATCTCTCACACAATGTAACACTGTCTATCAATAAAAGAGTGAACGAAATACTGACTAGGTCCTTATATTGACGAGGGGTGGAGAATTCGCATCAGCTGTGTGTGTGCTTGGCCATCATCAAGTGGTGTTTCAGACTGGACGTGCTGCGGTGATGATAGCTCAGTTCATAATGACAAAACACACAGATCACTTGGTCTTGTCAATGGGACAATTTGGCGACTTTTTAAAAGTAAACTTTCCATTCAGAATCTTAGGGCATCCATTTCGGCGTCTGCGCTCGTCATCCACTCTAAAACGTAACGTTACAATTTGGCCGGCTCGCAAGCTCGAAACGAGTGTGTGCGCACAAACCGTCCTCGCGCTGCGATCCTGAAACCCATTCATTTCAATGGCTTGTGCCGCGCGAGGACGTTTCTGTTGCTTCTTCAACCAAAGCGCAAGCGGATCTAGCTAGACCGGAAACAAAACAACAGGCACGACGCACACACTTGTTTGGGCTTGCGAGCCGGCTTTGAGTGGATGACGAGCGCGAGACGCCGAAATGGATCAGGACGCATGTCGCGTCCTGTTGCAAAAGCATGTGAATAAACTACAAAGTTTGCTAGGACAAAAGACCGTTAATCGCGCGATAAAAAATTAACGCCGTTAAAATGGGTTTGCGTTAACGCCGTTAATAACGCGTTAAACTGACAGCCCTACTATTAAGAAAACAATCTATTGAGTCAGTATGATAAAGCCGTTAAAAGAGCTGCTCACGTTCTTTTGTGCGCTCAAGTTCGATTTCAAATGAGACACGCGATGTGCGCGCTCATAATGGAGCAACGCGGTCACCACCGTCGCCTACCTCCACAAAAATGTAGCCAGACAAAAGATTTAGATTTCTTGGACATTCTGTCGACTAAAGTAGCGTGAACTGAATGAATACAGCAAAACCACCTACCGGTACATCCCTTACTGAGCGCGAGCAGCAGCGCAGCCAGTAGGTGCGGTTCCCGAGTGTGTTATGTGTGTGCGCTAAACTGTGGCGCAGTTATAAGAAATAGCCTAAATTAAAGCATTTAAAGATGGGGATAAAACATAGGCTAATTATATTTAGAATACAGTAATAAATAACTGCTTTATAAAGGAATAAATATCAAGGAGTAAATCATTGAAAATGTATTTCTATTGGCAAAAAAAAATGCGACTGGTCGACCAATAAGAATTTCAGTCGACCAAGACGGCATCGAACTGTTTAGTCGACTGAACGACTAAAGTTGACAGCCCTACGATTTTCTGATAATATTTAGAAGAATATCAGTAACCAGACAGTTTCTGGTCTCATTGACCTCCACAGTATTTTTTTCCTACAGTTGTCAATGTCTGTCGCCATGGTTACTATAGCAGTACGAGGTCAAACCTGGGGAAACCGGGGTAACGCGGATATGGCGTCATTGACTGGTGACTCCTCACCCCTGCTCACACCCCCGTTTCATTGGTTAAAATCGCAATTTCTCTCGATTTACAGATAGATTAAAACATTTGGGATATTGTAAGTAATCAACTAAACAAAATATAGTCCTAGTGGTTTTGGGATATTTTACTGCAAAAATCCTGCATATTTTACCTTTAATATTGAGAATTGGACCTTAATCTAAAGTAGTGACCAAGCAATCATACAAACCCCTCACTTTTGAACGTCAGTGTAATTATTCTGAACCGTTTCATTCTAAATGGTACATTTGGACCCAACAGGAAACTAAATTAAATTGAATGTTGTTATTTGCATGTCCTTCCTCAGGCCCACAGTGCAGGAGGGCGAGTGGTGACGTGTTGTATCATGGTTTTGAGGACGGTATTGTGAAGCTGAAGCTGCAGGGTTCCTGCACCAGCTGTCCCAGCTCTATCGATCATGACTGAAGAGTGGCATCCAGAACATGCTGCAGTTCTATGTCCCCGAAGGTGGAAGGAGTTGAGCAGTGAAGAGTTAAAGGAGTAGTTCACTTTCAAAAAAAAAAGCTTTTGCTGATAATTTACTAATTTAATTGCCATCCAGAGTTTCCATGTCTCTTTTCTTCAGTTCGAAAAGAAATTAAGGTTTTTGATGGAAACATTCCAGGATTTTCTTCATTCATACCGGATCTTGGGCACTTTAGAACACACCAGTTATGTGCGCACCTTCAATAAATGACCTATTTTAAAAACATTTTCATATATGTAGCACCGATTATGAGGCACATAAGATACTGCAGTTAAATGTTTTACTGGGTTTCCATTATGCATCCACTAGATCAGTGGGCGGCACCAGAGATTTCGGTTGCAGGTGCTATGGGGATGCTTGACACTTAATAGAAGGTGCTTTGAATTTTGGGGGCTTTTCTTTACGGAGGTTGCATAGGACCACCCTATACACGCGCGTACATGCCCGCATTGACTAACACGCTCCGCGACTATAAACAATCATGCATATTAGCATATGTGTGTGTGTAAAAGTTTACAAGGGCTATAGATAAAACACACATAAGCCAGCCCTGAATACAATAGAGCAGCAAACAGCAACAACAAAAGACAACAGATGTGCATCGCTTTGGCCTAAAATGTTCAGAATCATGAAATCATTCTCAGCCAGTTACCAACATTATTCGGCACATCAGAAGGACGTGTCTGACAGGCTGCTGCTCTTGCTAGGTGACGTGCCAGGAGGGCGTATATGTGGAGGATGCTGAAACTTCACTGTCAAGACATCAAGAATATCAAGCCTATCGATAAAGACACTGTCAGCAGTATTGACAGCAAATGAGACTACAGGATATCGCTCTGAAGATTGGGTGTAATTTTTGAAAATTGATAACTATGTATTTATTATATTTATGTCGGAACTTTGTACAGCCTAGAGCTTAGTTTGAACCATAAACATTTTATTTATGAAAATGTTTTTGTGTAGCATAACATACAAAGTCTTTTTCCTATTCTATTTTCCCCGGAAAACGCGTTTGAAGCTACTTCTAATCCCTGTTAATATGGGAGCCGAAAGCAAAAACGGACACGCTCACGCAACAGACAGACGCTTATGCCACCACAGCCAGTGTGTCATGAGCAGCCAACAGAAGGGGAAATCGATGACTTACCACAAGAATCGTCTTCAAAAGACGGTTGCGAAAAATATATATATACAAATAAAATTGTTATATCCCGGGCTCTGCTGACGACGGTTACCGGTGACGTCTGCACCTTCACAGTCTCGTTTTCCTCTTGTCGAAACTCAGCTGGTAAGACGGTCCAGGAGCAATGACTGTTTGAACCGATCCATTGTTGTGTATGTTTTTCTACTTTTTCTAATACTCCAGAAAACTGAGAACAAGCTGGGAATCACAATACGTCAGGTCGACATGAACGTTCCAGACGGGAGCTGCCCCCCCATTGGCCAAAGAAGATCACAGGCTGCGCATTCTGTATTAAACTGAATATTAGGGCTGTGGGTTTAACGCGTTAATTATCGGCCGTGAACGTCACAAACCCATTTTGACGGCGTAATTTTTTTATTCTGCGCGCTAACGGTCTTTTTAGCGGTCTTGTGCTGAGCAAACTTTGTCTTTCTTCTCCGCATGCTTTTGCAACAGGGCGGCATGCGTCCTGAAATCCTGATCCATTTCGGCCATCCCGTGCTCGTCATCCACTGAAGGCGGCTCGCAAGCCCAAACGAGTGTGTTGCGTCGTGCCTGTTGTTTTGTTTACGTGTCTAGCATGACGATTTTCAGCTTGCGCTTTGGCTGTTCGAAGGAGCAACAAAGCAATTCCTCGCACGGCGCAAGCAATGGGATGGAAATGGGTTTCAGATCGCAGCGAGGACGTCTGTGTGCTGCACTCGCCTCCGGGCTTTCGCGGAGACCGAGCCGACAGTCACGGTTCCACGTTTCGAGTGGATGGTCGGGGGCAGCGCCGCCGATGCTTGTGTGTTTTGTCGTTGTGAACTGAGCTATCATCATCGACAGCACGTCCAGTCTGAAACACCACTTTGATGATGGCCAAGCAACACACACACACACAGATGATGCGATTCTCCACCCCTCTGCCCAATATGCAGGACCTCGATCAGTGTTCTTTCACCCTTTTATTGATAGACAGTGTTTACATTGTGTGAGGAGATTATTTGGTATGTGTCATGTGAATTGAACACTATTCCAATGTTATTTTCCAATAATAATTAAGAAAAACATTTGCACTCGCCCGAGCCAATCCACTTTTCCATGTTGATAAGAGCATTAAAATCAAAAAATTATGTAACGAAAAAAATCAAAAGACTATTAGAAAATGTGCGATTAATCAGAGTAACTATGACATTAATGCGAATTAGTTCTGGCAGATTAATATGTCAGTGCGTTTAGCAGCACTACTAAATATATATATTTTTATTATTATTTATTCCCATTTTTAACAACATGAAAGACTCTTACAAACATGACATTAAAATATAAATATAAAAAATAGAGAAGCTATCCATAGCTCCCCCTGGCGGCCGCCCCACCTATCACTGCAATGCTGTGAATGTCACGAGTGGGGGCCCCGGAGATGAGGCGTTTATTTGGCTAAGCGTAAGCCGGCACGTAACTTACATTCGTAGCCTGACTTATATGAGTATTCAATGTGTGGCGCTCACTGACAACGGCTGGCTGTTTTGAATGAGACGGACCCAGTTACTGTGAACAGGAAGCGCTTATGAAGCCTTATGACGGCGGCAGGCGCCGAGGACAGTGAGTATTAAAGTGTGCGCTCGTGAGCGGGAGCACACATAACCTGATTTCTGTAAAGATTTGAACTTGGCTTTGTGACAAATAGGGTTATTGACGTGAGATTTGGGCGGTCTGATAATTTCGTCTAAGAAAATATCACGGTTTCACGTATTAAAATATTAAACTATCATTATTATAATCATCATCAGCTACAATGGCACCTGAATAATAATGAAAGATATTGTTTTTAGTTGAACATGGTTTATTGTGTAACAAGTTTTTTTAATAGAGTCTTATAGAAATGTATATTTATTCCTAGGCAAAATTCTGGGTTGTCTGAAATAACTGGTTATGATTATATAATTGAATACAAAATGTATTTGAAAATGCAATCAGATAAAATGTAACAACTTTTTAGTTTGTCTACACAAGGTTACTAAATTAAAACATGGACAAAAAAATTATACACAATAGTAATATATTTCATTATGAGTTATTTTTTCATCATAGACTAAAACAAAACTTAACAGTTGTACTGAACACCTATGAGTTTTCAGTCAGTGTATTTGATGATTATTCTTTAAAAACAATTATAAAGTGCACAATCATGTTCTCTGTCTGTATATGTTCATGTGTTCACGTACTTAGCATGTGCATGGGTGTAAGAACAGCTTTGAGAACCATGTGCGTCATGCGTACTTATAAAGTGTGGGTGCTCGAAACCGGCGCTGCTCATTCATACAGAGACGCTGGAATATGAAGACTGCACCCACGGAGTCGTTTGCGTCCTATATTCACAGACCACGCACATCGCGATTTGATTTAGGCTACTGCAGCTATATTTTGAATTTCTCATCCATCTATCTTTTTTAATAAGCGTTTAAAGGGCGGTGTGCGTATTTGACAGACCGGGATTCCCTCAGCATGACAAAAATAATAAGCCTAAGTTATGAAAGTTTATAAATAGTCTTTATCTCCACGGAGGGATGGTGTCCCTGAATATGGGGAGACATGTTTGGACGTGTTCCTGCTTTTGCAGCAGCTCTTCGATTCCACATATCTTGCAGAATTGGATATCCATCTTTCAAGGACAACACCACGATCGTTTGGATATCCAAAATATCCATCTGCACAATTTATTTATTTTCGAGGGGATGAGGATTGGCAGCCTCTGTCTGACATTTTCTCAGCGCTGTACAGGTATGGAGTGTAAGCAGTCAGGACTGGAAGAAGTTGCAGTGCGACGCAGTGCAGGTGAATTACTGGTTTTAAATTTTTTACCACCGTGCAGAAGTAAATGTGCATGATATGATGGTCGTACATGTCACTGTCGCGATGAACCGCCATACCGGTATACCGTCTTACAACCCTAGTCGACAGAAGCGGGACGTTAAGACGGACCCGAGGCGGGCGGGGTTCGCAGGCGAATTTAATGAGCAAGCGGAGCATTGTTAACTAAATGATCGATATATAAGGCGCACTGTCATTTTTTGAGAAGATTAGAGGCTTTTAAGTGCAGCTTATAGACCATTTCACAAGATGTAAACAACACTGGTCCAGAAACACTTCCTGTTTCAGTTTGTAACTGTTTTCTTTATTTCACGTGTGAAGAAAACATTATAAGATGTTTGTTTAACTTTTTGATTCAGTTTTCAAATGTTCTGTTGGTTGTATTTTATCCCAGCTTTTATGTAGTGTTAAAAAACTGAAACAGGAAAACGTTTTAAAACAACAAAAACAAAGTTTAAGTTTTTTAAGCTCAAATGCTTGCCATGCTCTGTTCTGTGTAACTCTCCTGTTCAAACTCGTTCAACAAAATGAACAAATCTTTTTTCAAGTCAGGTTGTTCATACTGATGTCATTAAACTGAACCACAATGGAAAGATCGTTCATTTTGATGAACAAGTTCGAACAGGAGAGTCACGACGAGCGCATCAGCAGAACAGAGCAAGCGCGAGCATTTGTGCTATTAAAACTTAAAGTTTGCTTCTTGTTTTTAAAAATGAGCGAATCGTTTCGCTTTATGAGAATCTAATTCATTGTCTGGACGTCTTAAAGCCCTTCGAACAGTTTGCACTGAAACTGTCTTTTTGCGACTTGAAACCGATCTTGGCCTTCATTATGTACGTCCATTATATGGAGAAAAATCCTGGAATGTTTTCATCAAAAACCTTCATTTCTTTTCCGACTGAAGAAGGAGAGACATGGATATCTTGGATGACATGGGTGAAGTAAATGATCAGGCAAAAGTTTTTGCGAAGTCGAACTTACTACTTTAAGGACGATTTTCGACACATGTTCTTAAAGTGCCCCTATTGCGCTTATTTTGGAGGTCTCTTACAATAGGTCTACATGCATCAAAGGTCAAAAAACACTTTAATTTTCTCATCATATACACTGCAGCATCAGCTACCTTTTTCAGCAGTGTCTGAAATGGTTTGATAGACGGGTACGGTCTCTCTTACAGCTTACCTCTATCCGAGAGCTGCTCTGCTCTATTTGATTGGTCAGGCGCGCCAGCTATGTCTGTGATTGAGTCTACCAGTTACGGCACATGTCGGAAACGTAATAGCCATTACCATATCTGAATTTCAGCTCCAGTTCTTCCTCAGCGCTTGTATACAGAGTAATACAAACGGTGTCGTTGTTCACAGGCAGCCAATGAAGACCATATACAAATTTTTTGACAAACCTACGTAGGTTGACACAGGAAGTGAGACTGGAATTAACTCGTTTCAGGCAGTTCAGAATCAATTCTTTCTTTTGTGAGATAATAACTCCAACTATCATGCACTTTGCAGACCTTTAAAGGTGCATTGCGCAACATTTTATGTTAAAATTAGCCGTTTTCTAACCCATACATGCTGAAACAATCGTCTCAATGGGCTGAATGAGCCCTTCTCTGATCACTGCGATCGCCTCTATAATCCTGTACAGTGAAATAAATAAGAGGGATTCGAGGGCTCGAAATCTGAGCCTGGGCGTGACGTCATGCGCGTTCACCGCTCGCCTGGCTATGTGCCTGCAGGATAGTGTATTCGCCGCCGTCTCAGTATCAGAGAAGACAACTCGAGCGACGCAACTTTAGTCAACTTTCCCAAAAGTAGAAGATGGATTCAAAGGGGCTGTTTAGCCTACATCTGGTCACTTCATGCGTTTTCTGTGTATCGGATAACTTATTCGAATCGTGAAAACACCAGGTTGAATCCAGACGGATTTGAATCCGAACCGCTCAAACCATTGAGGACGGTGGTCTGGGCCGTATTCCAGACGAAACTGGACAAGTGTAAATGCATCTGGTTGTTGAAAACAGGCTTTTTCATGTTGTTTTAGTCATATATGACGACGTGCATCAGATGAGCAGGCGAGTGTATTCATCAAACCAGCGCGCCGCAATGTATCGCAAATGAAAGTGAAAGTAAGACGCATACGATTAACACTAAGTTACCTTCTACCTCCACTATCTTCATTAAAAGTAGCCTTAAGAAATGAAATGATCTCATACCAGGGCTTCTGCCGCTCTCTCTTATTGCTGTCTTTGCTGATTTTGAATAAGCCGAAGCCGATGATCAATAAATGCAGCTCATCTGTTGCTTTCGGTGACGTGCACTTCATGAAATCTGTATATAACGCGGGAATTGAATATCAGATTAATATTGCGTTTTGCAAAAAACACATTTATGTGACCAGGTAATGGAATCGATTTTTGATAAATCAAATAAGAATCTGAGAAACGCATTGTGGCCAGGTGTAAAAACAGCCCCAAAGAGACCGGCTCTGTAGTTCATTCCAATACCCTGACGCAAACTCCACGTGAGGCAAAGACAATACAACTTCTGTCTGTCCAGTGCCAGTCGTCGGAATAAGACGAGAGTCAACATCGGAAAGGCTTTCAACAAACGGAAGATCTCGGGCGGTCTGCTGTAGGGCTCAAGCGTGTTCATGAACGTGTTTCCATAATAATACAATCATAAGTGGATACAGTAAGCACATAAAACAGTTCAACATGGAGATCAATGGAAACAAAAGCCGAAGTTTTCTACCCCTGTTTTCCCTCACACAGACACACATAGGCCTACATAAGTGTGTAATTTACTCAAATGCCTTTCCTTTCATATATTTTAAATGACTTGCAGATTTATAACTGTATTACCTCATTATGACTAACAAAAGATGTGTGCCTGATGCTCCTTTGGTTATGAACAGCTCGTGAAACGTGCGTGTATTCCGTGTATATGTTTACTCTATAAAGTCTATGGTATTCCATGAGCGCGCACGCAGTTTCATTTGTCACCAGAGGGGGCGTAGTTCTGCAAAAACTCAGAGACTTGCGTTATGCTCCTTTAACATTCATAAACAGCTATTGTAACACACTGCATGCATGAAAGGTCATATCTGAAATGGCATAAAAGGGGCACTTTAAAACAAAAAGATGCGCCCTATGAATTCCTTCACACCAAGTGAGAAAATTCAGCCAGCAATATGTTCATGTTTCTCAGCTAATCTACTGTCCCTTCAATCTTCTAGGTGAAAGAAGAGGATGTGGAAAAGAGTGTCCTCTGATGTCATTCCTATCTCCATAATAAATTACCCAGCACCCCCCTTTCCCTTCAGTGTCCAATCATGTAGAAGGAGCTTTGAGTTTACTAGAGACATTTACACCACTGTAAGGACAAATCTGTGTGTCCTCACACTCTGTTATTTACACGCATATATTAGCCACAGACATATAAAGGTGTGCACTGTTTGTACCCTACGTGTTTGGACGGTGCCGTTACAGGTTTTGGGTTGGGTTTGGTCTCCCATAATATTTTATAGATCGTCTCAATGCACTGGTTAAAATAAAAATCTGAATTTTGTCTATATGTGAAGAAATTACATGCAATATAATACACGTGTAGATATTTTTCTGGTTTCATTAGTTATTTAATAGAGATTCATAGAACAATATGCTATTAAAGATGGATTGCTTGTATGTCGTATTTGTCATTCAGATAAAAGCATCTGATAAATATAAGTGTACATTATGTTAATATTAAAAAACTTTTGATTATGATCTATTAAAATCGCCCTTCAGAAATGTTACATGTAGACACTATTTGGTGTGGCTACCCTGTTATAGAGGATCAGATTTGTGAATATTAAAAAATTAAGAGATAAAACAGGAAATATGAATGATAAATAAATGTTGCTCTCATAGGGGATTGTTATTTTTGTTGCATAGCAACATTCTGACATGTCAAGAGACTGTATCCTCTATATGAGGGTGTCACTTGAAATTGAATTTGCTTATTAAAAGAATGCTTGCACAGAAATATGCGTACTTGATATTTGTTTATTTTAAGTAACTGGTTTATATTGGCCTTAATTGTATTTGCAGCATAATTGTATGTTAAAATGTTTATGTAGAAAAAGAAAATAGACATGATCTTGTAGTACACGGGCGTTTATCTTTTTTAGAACTTTTTCTTTTTTTTTTGAAAAGGCCTATAACTTTGAAACATGATAGTCTAGTATAATATATAAAAAAATGTTAATTTCCTTATTCATTTTTCTTTTTTGTTCGTTTTCATTTGCCTGAAAAGAGATTTGACATTTTGAAAAAAGTTATCAATTCTAAAGCCACATAATAAAATATTTATTATAAAACTTCACTGCAATAATTGCTAGAGTGTCCAATTTTATATAATACTACTGTTCCAAATATATATATGGATTATGAACCAAGATGACCATGAATATATTTGGACAGGTATGTGTTATTGCAGTCCCTCGCCTGCAGGGGGCGCTAGAGAACTACACAAATATGAAATAATCCTCTGGTCATTCAGGGACTGAGTAAAAGTCCAATCAGCATCGAGCATCGGGATTATTGACATTTGTATCCTTGTATTGCACGTATTGCACCCATAAGCGTGAACTAAATCACACCATAAGCCATAAGGGAAAGGTCTATAATCAGGATTTGAGTTTAATCTCATATTTTATATGGTTTCAAACCCCTTATACATAATTTTTGGCAAATCTGTCCTCTAAAATAAGATTACAACGTTGTCCTATGTTTGGTATGGCTGTACTGAACACAATAAAACCCACACTGACCAGAGTTGACTGTAATGAAAGTAGGAACAAGTATTCTCAGGACAAGAGTATTTTTTATTTGTATATATGTATGTAGGCTATACACTCACCGGCCACTTTATTAGGTACCCCATGCTAGTAACGGGTTGGACACCCCTTTTGCCTTCAGAACTGCCTCAATTCTTCGTGGCATAGATTCAACAAGGTGCTGGAAGCATTCCTCAGGGAGTTTGGTCCATATTGACATGATGGCATCACACAGTTGCCGCAGATTTGTCGGCTGCACATCCATGATGCGAATCTCCCGTTCCACCACATCCCAAAGATGCTCTATTGGATTGAGATCTGGTGACTGTGGAGGCCATTTGAGTACAGCGAACTCATTGTCATGTTCAAGAAACCAGTCTGAGATGATTCCAGCTTTATGACATGGCGCATTATCCTGCTGAAAGTAGCCATCAGAAGTTGGGTACATTGTGGTCATAAAGGGATGGACATGGTCAGCAACAATACTCAGGTAGGCTGTGGCGTCTGCAACGAATGCTCAATTGGTACCAAGGGGCCCAAAGAGTGCCAAGAAAATATTCCTCACACCATGACACCACCACCACCAGCCTGAACCGTTGATACAAGGCAGGATGGATCCATGCTTTCATGTTGTAGACGCCAAATTCTGACCCTACCATCCGAATGTCGCAGCAGAAATCGACTCATCAGACCAGGCAACGTTTTTCCAATCTTCTATTGTCCAATTTCGATGAGCTTGTGCAAATTGTAGCCTCAGTTTCCTGTTCTTAGCTGAAAGGAGTGGCACCCGGTGTGGTCTTCTGCTGCTGTAGCCCATCTGCCTCAAAGTTCACGTCACTGTGCGTCAGAGATGCTCTTCTGCCCACCTTGGTTGTAACGGGTGGTTATTTGAGTCACTGTTGCCCTTCTATCAGCTCGAACCAGTCTGGCCATTCTCCTCTGACCTCTGGCATCAACAAGGCATTTCCGCCCACAGAACTGCCGCTCACTGGATGTTTTTTCTTTTCGGACCATTCTCGGTAAACCCTAGAGATGGTTGTGCGTGAAAATCCCAGTAGATTAGCAGTTTCTGAAATACTCAGACCAGCCCTTCTGGCACCAACAATCATGCCACGTTCAAAGTCACTCAAATCACCTTTCTTCCCCATACTGATGCTCGGTTTGAACTGCAGGAGATTGTCTTGACCATGTCTACATGCCTAAATGCACTGAGTTGCCACCATGTGATTGGCTGCTTAGAAATTAAGTGTTAACGAGCAGTTGGACAGGTGTACCTAATAAAGTGGCCGGTGAGTGTATATGATTAATGCTATTCATTTATTCAAATTTCTTCATTCAAAATTGTTAGATTTTTTTTGTTTCATAAATTGTGCTTGATTATTGTTTTACTGTTTAAACGGCTGTTCAATTGCAACTTACTACATACCAATATGTGCTAAATTATCGTTGGTTGTGCTTGCCCTAAAACGGAAAACGTTCAATAGCATTGTAATTTATCATTAATTGTACTTTATTCCTATAATACGAATTGAATTGAAATGAAAACGCTGGCTCTGTGCCATTGTTTGTGTCAATTCGCTGTTGGAAAAAAGAGTGAACGTGCAGCTGGTATTGGTATGTCGACTTGCATTTGTGTTTATATACTTTTTTTTTTTCCACTGAAAGAAAGTTTGGAACCGGACGAAAAGGCCTCTGGGCTTGCTTTCAACATTACTGATGTATTGCCTTTCTTGGTAAGGAGTTTTGTCAGCTTCTAAGTGATTCTGAACATTTTGGACTGAACTAGCAATACCACTCAACAAGACCCATCTGTTGTAAATCTCGTTTGCAAGTATTGTCTGTTTTGTCTACTTAAGGTTAAAGGTGCTCCTTCCTACACATGTACTTCTCACTCATATTCTGGATTAAAGGAGTAGTTCACTTAAATAAAAAAAAAAAACTTTTGCTGATAATTTACTCAACCTCATGTCATCCAAGATGTCCATGTCTTTCTTTCTTCAGTCGAAAAGAAATGAAGATTTTTGATGAAAACATTCCAGAATTTTCTCCATATAATGGCCTTCAATGGGAACCAAACGGTCAATGCATAGAAACATTGTAGGAACTAGATTTTCTTAAAAGTATACTTATAAATACACTACAGAAGCTTCTGGAGTCATTTTTGTGACAAAATTTTACTTCCACGTCTGAAAATGGGCGTGGTGGGAGTGATGCAATGAGCGGGAGAGCCGTCGATTCAAACAACAGGAAAACAATGGATTGCAATGACATTTTCGGACAGCTGCGAAAATACTCGTATGACGGACCAAGCCATAAAGTTGTGAGCCTGCTATACTATAGGCAGATCTTTTGTGACATCATTGTTTATGTTTGTCACGTAGCATAATGGGAATTGATGTAGCAGGAAACACCGCTAGATACCTGTAATTTGATTGTTTTGCACGTTTGGTGGAGGATTTAGAGAAGAGGATGGATCACTCTTGCTGTGTGGTCGATTAGGCAACGGCTTGTTGGGGGCCTGATAAAAAGTTTTTAATTTCATTTTCAATAAATATAATAAGAACAGTGCCCTTATGTTGTTTTAAAACATTTTAAATCCTGCATTAACTTTTCATATGGTATTTTCATACAAGGTTATCTATACATTTAGATTTTTTTTACCTGCAATATGCTCTTTAAATGACACCAGATGATGAATAAGGGTCTTATATAGCAAAACGGTCGGTGTTTTAAAAATAAATAAAAAAGTTTAAGTTGTATAAGCTAAAATGCTCGCCTTGCTCTGTTCTGATGCACAATCATGACTCTCCTGTTCAAATTCGTTCATCAAAATGAACAAATCTTTTTTTGAGTCATGACTCAAAGGGTTCATAGATAAGACCCTTATTCATCGTCTGGTGTCATTTAAAGCTGCACTGAAACTCTCATTTGGACCTTGAACCATTTGGTTCCTAATGAAGTCCATTAAATGAAGAAAATCCTGGAATGTTTTCATCAAAAACCTTAATTTCTTTTCACCTGAAAAAAAGAAAGTCGTGGACATCCTGGCTGAGATGGGGGTGAGTAAATTATCAGTTTTTTTTAAAAGTGATCTACTCCTTTAACTCTCTTCTTGCTTCTCCTTTCTGTTGGTTTATACATGAAATTTAACCCTCATCCTCTCAAACCGTATCTGTAACAAATGCTTCCCTCACACAAATTATAGCCTACTTTTTTATTTATTTATTTTTTGTCCAGAGAACTTATATCAATCTTTTTTGATGATATTGTTTCTATTTTTAATGGAGATTTTTGAAGATTTATTTATTTTATTGTTCAAAGTGTTTCTAAGGATGCTGATTTTTAGAAATGGGTCTGTCAGAGTGTCTCTTCAGTAACAGCTGACCGGCCGAGTGTATCTCTGCTGCTGTGAGTGAGAGGAGGCGGGGCTTATTTGCATATTCATGCGTCAATGTACTAAATTAAGCAAGGGTGTAGTTATACATTCAAGCTATTTTAAGGCACGAATAAAAAAAAAACATTTTCACAGGAAAAACGTTTATGTTATTTTGGGTGGTAAAATATTCGTTTTAAGACCTGAAATACAAAATAACTCCATTACATGCAAAAACATATTCAAACGGCTCAAAGTCTCAATTGGATGTCTTGGTGATAGCTCTATATTGAATTAACTATTCCTTGTGTTCTCATTCATATCCTTGGGCAGTCTTTGTGAATGATTGATTTTTATTTGAAACAATGTCAAATTGTCTCCCTTATAAGCAGTGGTGGAAAAAACATACTCAAGTAAAAGTACCATTACATTCCAAAAAATGTAGTGTGAGTAGAGTAAAAAGTACTTGTCCAAAAAACTACTTGAGTAAGAGTAAAAAGTAGCTTATTTAAAAGTACTCATGAGTAACGAGTAGTGAGTACTGAGGTGCGGATTCTACCCCTTATAATAAATACTGTGCACTACGATTTATACATAAAAAAAATTGCACATACTGTTATTCACATTATATTTTGTTCTTTGTAAGAAAGATTGAAGAATATCTATCATCCATCTTTTTAAAATGCATCAAATCAGTACACTCATCACCATTTAAATCATATTATTTGGGGGGAAACATTTAAATTAAGAGCATGCTATTGTTGCACATAAAATATCAATATTCATAACTGTGCAAAGAAATCAAAAACCTTTAGAAACTCATATGATAGTTCAGCATCACACACCAAGAGATGGGTTAAATAGAGAGATTAAAAAATACCAAATTTCTCTCCAAAACGGTACCAATGTTAGTGTTTTGATAAATGAGAATCACCAATATTATCAGATTACCTCAACTAATGCACTGAAAAAGGCTAAGATAGTGAGCTAACACTAATTACACACGTTAATTCCATGCTATTAAATATGTTACAATTTAAACGTAAATGCACATTGTTCTAGAAGGGTGGCATCATCCCTTACATTTTACACGGCTACATTTACTCGCATTGTCATGCTGATAATATAATTTGTAAGGAAAATTGGCCATTAAATAGGGAAGTTATATCCAGGAACCTTTTACAAAAGAAACAAACAAACGTTGTCTCTTTGTCTTTGAGGCGAAGCTGTTTTATCAGCAGCATCCACAAACAAAAAAACAAAAGTTCAACATGTTCAAGTATACACTTGCCAAATGATGACGGATCGTATAATGGATCAATCAAAAAACGTTGTTTACTAACGAGCTGTGGTAATTTCTTATTAAGAAATGCAGTTCAAGTTAACGACCTGGTGCACTGATTCTGAATCTGGCGGCATGGCAGCGCAAGACGCGCAGTGCACAGATCGTGACAGCATGCACTCTATAATGTGATTGTGAAGTAAATGGGAGCGGGAATTCACCGCATTATGAACTCGTCACGCAATAAATACCCCCAAACTGTAGACAGGCCAGCCTATATATCATATTAAGCAGAAATGTGAAATGTACCTTAGCATATTAGAGGAAGACGCTGATATCTGGATTGAATTGATGCGTGAAGAATGCACTTCCACAGCAGTCACGAGTAACAGCAGGATTAGAGAGCCTAAGTCCCTCCCTTCCGGTCGAGCACCATGGGACCTTATTTCGGAAAAATATTGTATGGTAGTCAATGGTGAGAGATAACAAATATTTTGATTTCGTTTAAATTGATCCCTGAATTACACATATGATGTTTGTCAATTTAAAAGATACATTTTTAAAGTCAAGAAAGTCGCAGTTTGATGTAAAACTGTTGAGATATAAGACTGTGAAAATACGTAATTACAAAGACTACAAACCCCAAAGGCGCACATTTTCTCTCAACGAATGAAGCGAACTTTACTGAGGCTATGTCATTGTTTCTATAGTCTTCCGTTCTAATCGTAACGTTACTGTCATGAGTGTGTTGTTCCAGACTGCACACACAAACAGCGGCTGATCTTGCTCATTGTTTCGCCTCCTGGGAGATGTAGTTCATTGAGGGTTTTTCACATAAAACTAAAAGTTACTCTTTGTTTTATGACGAACTGCGACTTTCTTGGCTTTCATAATTATCTTTTAAATTGACAAACATCATATGTGTAATCCAGGACACAGTTCAGACGGAATAAAAAGATAAGTTATCTTTCGCCATTGACTACCATGCATTATTTTTCCGAGATAAGGTCCCATGAAACCGAAAGCGAGGGGCGGGACTTAGGCTCTCTATAGGCGTAAAGTTTTCTATAATTTGATTTGATGACAGTCACGAACCGATTACCCAATCCAATTGCAGTTGATGGATAAAAATTAAATTAGAACAAGCATGTAACGAGTAACAACCACAAAGGATGGAAAATCGTCAGGAATCGTAAGGAAAATCGTTAAGGAAAACATACATCACTTAAAATGTACTCAAGTAAAAGTAAAATTACACAATTTTAAACTTACTCAAAAAAGTACAATTTCTGAAAAAAAAACTACTTAAAGAGTAACTAAACACTTAACCAACTTTTTTAAGTTAATGATCTGTAAGAATGGAGCTTCATAAATGCTGTTCATTGATTTGAGTACATTTTTTGACAATTGGCAATAAAGTCTTTTAATTTTCAAATATATGGTGTTAAAAACATTCAATCAAAAGATTCTGTTCATTTTGCTGAACGAGACTAGAAGATCCGAGTCAGTAAAATGATCCGAACTTCCCACCACTACAGCTGTTAATTAATCTGTCACTGCGGTCCCATTTGCATGCTCCCCGCTCAGCCCCGCCCTCGGCTCATCCCCTCTGTCTCTGCTCGGGGTCTGCCCACTTTTTTAGCATTTTTCAAATTTCGCCAGTGGGTGGAGTCAGGCTTTGACCAGGGGTTTAGTTACACTTTAATTACAGTGACCGTGAGTATTTGTAATTTGTTACTTACACCCTGCTTATAAGACCTCCCATTCATTTTAATGGGAATTTAAGTGTGTGTGTGTGTGTTCATGAGTGTGTTCTGCATTTGGGGTGTCCTAATTTGCTTGCTTATACTACACCCTAAAAGCACTCTTAACGAAGAAAACTACTTTTGAGTATGTAGCTGAAAAGTAGGCAAACTTTGGGACATAGTATCACATCATCTTTAACGGACAGCCCTGTAGCGCTGCGTGCATCCTGTCAATCATCTTGTCACAGTTAAAATCCTCCATTCAATCTAATTTGATTTCTTACCGTTTCGGAGAGCAGGATCATCTGCCAGTCGTGGGTCTTTCATGCAGAGACTCTCCTCGTGTTTTCAATATGAATATAATGATACATTTAAAAAGTAGCCAAATGGCTAACATATCTTACAAAAGAAATCGAATTGATTTCTATTCGCATTTATTCTGATTGAGCTTAAGTACAAAGAGTAAATACGTGTACATTTAGTCACCTTCATTTACAGCATATGGTGCTCTTAGATCATTGTTAATGTATTCGTTATGTGGTGCAGTACTATTCTAACCGTATGCAGTGTTATTTCAAGTAAATAATGAATGTAATTAATTCAACACTGCCAAAAGGTGCAGGACACTTTTAGGTGAATGAGGGAATGCATACTGACTTCAACTTAAAGAATAGAATTACCAGACTATTGCACAACACACAAATCACATACATTACATCACTGGTTGCATCAGAATGTGACAATCTGATATAATTTTGGCATATGCTCTTTGTAGGGGAGGGATGCCATGTGCTTAACTATTTTTAGGTTCAAGAGGAATAAGGAATGGCTATAAAGAGCAGGGAAACTGAGAAATGAACTGTTTCCGCTGATCATATGCACCTTTGTCCTCTACAGAGGACATTCATTTGAGATCCGTATTTTTTATGTTCTCTGTGAAGGACATCAGGACTTATGTGAGTGCTGTAGGGAAGACATCACCGGTCAATAGAGCAAAAACAAATGAACAGTATTCATGAAATATGAGACGCTCCTATAAACGTTTGCCAAGTTATTACTCTGAGTATCTCTCTCTCTCTCTCTTAGAAAAAATTGTTCAATGGGCCAATGCCATAAATACCATGCCAAAAAAGTTATACATAAGTAGAAATGTACCTTTATATTTAAAGGTGCTATATGGAACGTTTCGTCTAAAATGAATCCTTTGTTTATTGCCTGTGTGTGAAGGGGTTGTAATCACACATTACAATGATCCACTTTTCAGATTTTGCTATTACCTCTGAAGGCCAATATTCATATTTTTATGTGAAATCTCCAGGGTGGATTTTCTGCGAAATCCATCGGATGTGACGTGCATGCATACTCCCGAACCTCTCTCCTTTTTATAAACAGTCAATGCGACGGCACTGCAGCGAACGACATGGGGGCGCCCGCTGGACTCGAGTCGGGAGGGCTCGAACCGGCGCTTCGAAAGGGGGGCTGGGGCACGGGTAAGACCCCTCACGTCTGGGGAATGGGGAACCCTCCTGGCGACACGAGCGCGGACGTCCAACGACGACTAAGACGGGCAGACTCTCACTGCAATTCATACGGGAGGGTTCAACCAGCGTTTGGACTCACCTGTTCGGAGGCGGAGCCCAGCCTTCGAACGGGTGAGTCATCGCTGCGTGCGAACAGGGGAGTCTGCATAAGATTGAAAAACGTTCCCTATGAATTTTAAGCGAGCGTGCAAGCGGCGAGCCCAGATGTAATCGGAAGGTAAACGGACGTAATTGAAGTGAGGCGCGGCAGGTGATAATTATTAAATTAGTTAGGGCTTGGTGAGCATTTCTGAGGTAAGAACGGCTGGACCTGATGTAGGTTTTGAAGGCATTCAATGACCAGCGACCGAGGATTTTAATCTGTTGTTGGGAGAGACCTTTTGAGCGGCTGTGGTAGCTGCTCCGATGTGGAATGAGTGACTCGAGAAATGCTCTGCTGAGATGCCGGATTTGATGAGGACTGCTATAAGGTGCTTTTGGAACCAGTATCTCCTAGCTGGATGATTGGAATCGTTAGTGAAAAGTGGGTCGAGTGGGGATTTGGGGATCCTGTAAGGAAGTGGAACTGCCAGGATCTAATGCGTGAGGTACCACAGTGGGAGGAACTGAGGAGGGGAGTTGGCCTGGAGGAGGTGGGCACCTTTCCGTGACAGGATCCGGGGCGCGGCCCAGGCTAGCGGAAGGTCTGTGACGCCGTGCCGCGGGCGGGGCCTGGAGCTGCAGAGTGCGGAAGGAGGATTTTGTGATATTGGAGTTTTAGATGGTGTATCTCGTTCTCTTTTATCGGTCAAGCTTGAACTGGCTACCTTTTGACAGGCCATTGTCTCCTTTCTTTTCCAGTCCTTAAATATTTCCATGTCATGCTGTATTCTTGAAATTAAGTTGCAGCATTTCCGACAGACTCGATGAGGAACAAAGAGCTGTGTTTAAAAGATCTAATCCTAAGTTTGAGAGTTGGCTACAAATAGTTTCTTGTTTCACTCTGGCAAAAATAAGTTTAGAGGCCGTGATTGTACCGTGGATGCGTAGATTAACTTCGCATAATCTGCAAAAGTCATTTACAGCCATGTTTACTCCGGTATTTCGCTAGCATCATCAAGTGTTTACAGCAGGTTTGCCAGTGGAAGTTCGATTACAGATTTGAGTTTGATGCATGATGCCTGTGGTTCGATGCGGCTGTGTCAGTGCAAAACATGTCATAAATAAACTTATCTGATGCTTACGGGTAACCAATGATTTTAAACTTCAGACAAGCGCCCCTTAGCGAGAGATAATCGCTTCTCTATTATGCCATTCCAGACTCTGTCTATGAAGCAAAGTGAAGTAGCAGAGTCTGGTATTTACCAGGCTAGAGGTTATAGTTCAACAGTGATAGTCAGTAGAGTTGAAACGATAATGGCAGTTTAGCCGAGGGGATAGCGTCTGGATGGAGAAGCGGCGAACAAACAACGCCAGCATCCTCTCACATCCGTAAGCGATCAGTGCAAGCATACCAGTGCGATTTATGTAAGGACGCTTACCAAAAGGAAGGGGTTGTCTTCAGATGCAGTCTTGGAGCTCTGTAGCACTTTTTAGGGCTCAAGGAGGGGAAAGATCTTTCCATCTTGATGCCCTGCTCTTCGCTTCCAGACTTTTTGGTACTGCCATTGAGATGGTGGTCCAAAGGTTCAGGGAGGCGAAGGTTCAAGCATCAGCATTCATGTTGTTACGTCTGTGACTTTTGACTTCTTTTCTCCTGTTTATTGGTAAAAGAATACCGCTTTTAAAGTCCCTGTAAAGGCAATTCTAGAAAAAAGTTCTATAACACATTATAAATGTTACATATGTATTGCTGAAACATACTACAAAGACTGTGAACTGTGAAGTACTGAAATGTGGAGTTAGAACCGTTAAACAGTTTTTCACCATTGCAATTTTACGGATTGTTTGGGCGGGGCTGAAACAGGGCTCGATGATGACACTGGAGCCCAAGAGCTCATGGACACACCCCTATGGACACACCCCTATTCTGATGACGCACAGAGTCCTGATCTTTCACCTTACACAAAAACACTCCCTGAGCACATTCGCATTCACTGCTGCAATCGCGAGTGACTGTCAGTACAATTAGTTACTACAGTACAGCTGAGCCTACAATTTTCTAGCTAGCTATGCCTTCAACACAGAAATGCATAGGCTACTACCTGGATGCGATCATGTTGTTCACAACAGATCGGTATCTTTATTTAAATTCCCTAAAAACGATCACATCAAGAAGAGGTTTTTAGAGAGCCAACCTTGATGAAGAGCTGAGGATCACCGCCAACACCCGCCTCTGTAGTGATCATTTTACACTGGATCGTTTTATAAACTTTCCTCAGAGACAACTGGGATTCACTGATAATCCGCTGTTACTGGTGAACCGGGCCCAAACGATCTCAGCGCAATCTCTCTCCCGCCTCAGCGTTCATTCTCCCGTCCCGAAAGCAGATCAGCTAATATCATCGTCAACAGTTTTTCCGAGTGGGCGTGGTTTCCACGCAGCCAGCGGACATGCCTCCAGCGTTTGAGAACAGAGATAACTGCTAATTTTTTCAAGATTTTATTAAGACAGCTTATTTTATGTACTTGCCGGCTTTTTTTATAATTCAAATTTGGCTGGGTGGCTAATAACACATTTTTCTGTGGTGTGACAAACTCAGAACACATACTTAATTTTGACTTTACAGGGACTTTAAACGTTTTTTTTTTTTTGGTAAATTGGTAATTAAGAAGTATTGTTGTCATTTATGTTACACTCTGACCTAGACTAGGGACAGTAACAATGTTAAATGTAGTATGCATGTAAAATACAACATATAAACAATACTTTATGAACACTTTTATAATGTCTATTATAGAGGACATTACAATCTTAGCCCGAAGTATAAAATATTTATGAATAAGGAAAACTTAAAAATTTAAAATATTTGTGTCACTATAGTACACTATATATATCTATATATATTCCTGGGTCTAGTAACATTATAAACATTGAATTACAAGAGAGTATAACAGACTAAAAGTTAAGGATGAATTTGGCAATAAAGGAGGGCATCATAGAGGCAGAGAAAGAGAATATATGAGCGAGAGGCCAAGAGCGGAGAGATAAGCAGACCTGTGGGTGATCTCTTCAGATGTGGTTTCAGGGTGCTGATGGTCACAGCTGACTGACTTCACTACAGACTGAAAATCTTCTGAGTCCAACATCTCTCTACAGCCAGCTAATAGAGACTGTCACTCAAAGTGCTGACAAGCAGTGCACACACACACACACACACGCACACACACACACACATGCACACACATAATCATACTCTCTCTTTCACTCACACACACCAAGACCCTGGCCATAAATCAATGCCACACAAGTGAACGTGAGAGGAATATGAAGCCTGTCTGACTCATTCACCTCAGTTTTAGATATGTGGGAAGATGACAGCAGTCTGACCCATAGCCAATGAAACACTCATGGTTCCATGTCACTATAATTCAGCAAATTCAATCCTAAATCCCTATTTCATGTTCTGGCTGCTTCATCACTCTTTAATTCACCAGACGTTAAACAGGGAATACTTTTGCTGTCATAGTTCATCTAATGCAGCAACGTATATTGCCTTCACATGATTCTTAATGCGCTTTGAGTGGATGGAATGTGGAACGTAGATCAGGGTAAGTAGCGACTTAATCACCTAAACTGCTGCTTTAAGAAGTGTGTAGGCATTCTGCTATAGCTGACGTTATAATTGGATGTCAGAAGTAACTTTTTAGGATTAGGGACAAATTAAAGCTTGAAATATGAAATTATGTGTTCTAAGCAGGTAATGAGTGATGCACTGTAAAAAATTTTTGATTTGTAATCAATCACAAATTTTTTTCTTTTATCAAATCAACTCACATAATTTATGCAGTTCAGATAACATAATATTTGGAGTTTATGGTGATTAAATTAATCTCCTTCATTGTTTTAACTAATTTTTCCATTTCAATGAACTTAAAATTTGAAGGCAAGCAGGTTGCAGTGTTTTACATTGTGCTTGCTAAGGTGGCCATCTGTTTTACTATTGTTCAGGGAGTTTGAATATATATGTGACTTTACTAACCATAACCCTAACCTAACAATCTATTACAGAGTACTAATACTCTAAAAGTTATTTGACATGTAGTTTCAAAGATAGTTTTATGCAGTCGAATGGGTTACTTGAAGGGGTGTGCATAATACTGACATGACACCTTCATAACCATGACATTATATCTCTTGAATATGAAGTAGGGTTAATGCATGTTTATGACAACTGTCATTAACCCTCTGGGGTTGTTCGGCCCAAATGGACCCGAACAGGGCCAAGTTCTATCCCGTTGGTTGCCCTGAGGCGAGATTGATTTTAGAGCCCCTAACTTATTTGTTGGCCAGTTGTGGTCTATGCAATATCAAATATTACTTTTTATTGCAACTTTTTGAACAAATATTGCAACTTTTATAATGATTTAATTCAGTTACTAACTCTGTGAGAATTTGTGAGAAGTAACTGTAACTAATTATTTTTTTAAGTAATATGCCCAAAACTGATGATGAATATTTATTTAACTAAACAAAAATGCTCTTATAATCACTCCAAAACTTCAACAAGTTGAACAACAAGTTGAAGGATCTGTAATTAATTGTTCATACAAATGCTACAAATAATGTTCAAGGATTTTTCTATCATCCTACATAGCTGCATTGTTTTATCTGTGTAATGTAATGAAACTTGTTGTAGATAAATTACAATTATCACCTGGCTGCTACAACTAAGGGGGTTTTGGAGTCCCAAATGTTGTGCATTTTAATGTTTAATTCATTTTTAAATCAAATTTAAATGTTAAATTAATCAATCTGGTGCAATTCAGTGTGCAAATTGAACAAAGAAAAATTCAAACCTCTTTTAGTTACAGTGTCAGTCTACATTACACTTCAACATAATAGGCTATATTGTAAAACAAATGCAATGAAAAATAAAAGAAACTTTTATAATTAGTTTTGTACAAATTTCTATACTTGTAAGTAAGCTATAGACTTGGAAGCAACTCAACGCCGGCAATTAAGCAAAACAAAATGAATGGGCTGCCGATGTACGAGTTTTATGGGCCGTTAAGACAAAAAATAAATAAATAAAAGTAGGCTATGAGATGTCTCAGCCCAAAAAGCACGTCGGTCACCGAGAATCTCAAGTAGGCTGCTACACCAAATACATTTATTGCGTTTGACACTTTAATGGCTGAGATGAGAAAGGCTTACCTTTATACTGGACTTTCTTTTTATTTTGTTGCTCTCTCTGTGTTCGTCCCTGTGGACCAGAGGGTTTATTTATACCGCTTCATTTCCGATCAACGTGACAACAGCTGAGCACTTGCCCAACGTAACACAACCCCCCGGAAAAGATCGACAATAATCATCAATTCAATCTAATAATCAGTAATTAAGTAATTAAACGTGTGACTGAGGGGCGCCTTAGGATGACCATGTTTAATAAACATTTTTCTTTTTTTCCATTCTAACTCTGTGATTTCTCGATTAATGGGAAGTAGCAGAGAATGTGAAGTAGGTCAAGGGCGACGTTTAGAGCGTGCGCCCGGCGCGCCCAACACATTTGGCGCCTCACGCAACCGCCTAGTTCGCCTATAGCAATCGCCGGCCCTGGACCCAAAGCATTCAAATAAAAAAATGTTAAAAATCACAGCTTCTTCGGAATGGTCAGAAATTAGGTGACTTTGTTGGTATTTGGTATATGAACACCGAAAAAATTGGAGACAGGATGTAAACAGTCTAAGTGGTTGTAAAAAAAAAAAGTCACACTTGGGATGTTCAGGTCCAAATGGACCCCCATAGGAAATGAATGGGAAATTGCCAAAAATGTGAAAAAACTGAGTTTTTTGGTGCGTACAATCTAATCAGCCACAATTCATAAAAAAGCACACAACAGTGAAGGGGTGAATCTACTAAAACATCAAGACTGCAAAACAGCCACAGCCACACACACACACACTTTTATACACTTTCACACTTATAAATTCAGATTACATAAATCTGTTTTGAATTTTAAAAATCACAGCTTCATCGGAATGTTACGAAACTAGGTGACTTTTATGGTATTAGGTATGTGAACACACAAAAACATTGGGGACAGGATGTGAACAGTCTAAGTGGTTGTAAAAAATAGTCACTCAGGACCTTCGGGTTCAAATGGACCCCCATAGGAAATGAATGTGAAATTGTCAAAAATATGAAAACTGAAAGAATTGCATTTTTATTAAGTTAGAATAAGTTAGAATTAAACATTGGGTAACAAAATGCTTTCCATTTGTTCTCTTTCCAATGCAATGTTCAGATTTGATTGTATAATAAATTAAAACTGGCACTTCAAATTACCATCTAAACCAAACAAACAAAAAACAAGACAAAAATAGTCTTTGAGAATCTATAAAACATCAAGAGTGCAAAACAGACACAGCCACACAGCCACACAGCCACACACACACACACACACACACACACACACACACACACGCACACACACACACACACACACACACAAATATGTTTTTATATTTTAAAAATCAACTGTCTAAAAACAAATTGGTATATATTTGCAAAAATCACTAGAATCCCCAAGCCTTTCTACAGAGAGCTGTACTGTAAATCCACTATAGTGGTAAAAATGTGCTATTGCATGATAAAAATGCTCAGTGTGTCTACCAGATGACATCTATCTTTTTTCAAAAATTGCTTTCATGAGGCCTAGGCTTCACTCTAAAATGTAATACAGCTTTGATATAAAAAAAAAATGAAAATAAAAAATTTCTTGTGTTCAATGGGAAAAAATGGGTCATAATTATTGCATAAATATTAATTATAAATCATAAAATTATCTCAAAACACCAAAAAGAAAAGATTTTTTTTATAAAAAACAAGTTAAAAAAAAGGATTTTTTTTAAATATGAATCCTGCCCTTTGGGTCCATTTGGACCCGAACACCCAAGTGTGAATGTTAAACAAACAACCCCAGAGGGTTAAGCAACATGACATCATGACTTTTGCGTAAACAAACACGCCACTTTCGAGTCAAGTGGCGTGTTATCTAACGCATTTTGAGCTATCTGCGTGTATGCGTGTATGTCTACGCCATTAATGTCCGAGTGATTCTGCGTGTCTGTACACAGCCGTCAAATGTCCGAGCGAAACGAAGCAAAATGTAGATCTACATCTGGGAGCGATCTTTTTTTCCTAGGATGGTGAGGGAGACTCATAAATGCCATTAACCCCAGTGACGGGTTTAGGGAAGGGGTTGAAGTAGGCCATATATTTATATATACAGTAATAACGTCAATGGCATCATAAAACACGCTGAAAAGTGATTATGTGTGTTGATAGCACGCCAAAAATGGAAATACGAATTGGCGTGTCATACACGCTACTTCACTGATCAGTCTGCATGAAGTGTCATTCGCTAAATGACATTTTGAATGCAAATATGACATTGTTTAAGATGTCTTTGTTATGACATCTTGATATTAAATTAAGTTAAACTGTCATGTGGTTGGCTTTGACATTGGCTGTAATGAGGCATTATAACTTTGTCATGAATATTTTTCTTGACCTCAACTACAGTGGTACTAATTGAATTTGTCATTAAAAAGTTATAATGGCTTCATGACAGCCAATGTCAAAACCAACCACCTGACAGTTTAATGTAATGTGTTAACCAATAAAGGTTATAAGGATTGGTTTATGTCAAGTTGTCATAACAAAGATATCTCAAACAATGTCATATGTGCATTAAAAATGTCATAACTGAGCGAATGACACTTAATGACAGTTGTCACAAACATGCATAAAACTTCCTTCATATTTATGTCATCTGTCATGATTATGAAGGTGTCATGTTAGTCTTATGCACACCCTTCAAGTAAAGTTCTACCGTAGAATGTCTAAAGTAGACCAAAGAAACACAGTAACCAAAATGATGTGTTCAGCTTTAAGCTATGTTTTTTTTTTGTTAAGGTTATTAGATTAACACACATTGCTTTTTTGCGATTATACAGCAAATATTCTTAAAATTGAAATTATTTGACAATATGATGAACAATGGGATTTTACAGTGTATAACCCTAGGTTAAATCAAGGTTAAAGCTTCTCAGTAATTTGTTAGCGGTTGACAAAATGAGCCCATGCATTCTCATGAGGCACGCTTCATCATGCGAAACAACTGTCCTTTTAAATTTATGATGTAACGAGATGATGATGATGAGGACAAATGATTTGTTCTCCTCTCTCTTCTCTCCCCGCCCTCGTGCAAAGAGAAAATCTTGCATTCTCTACAAATTAAGGACATGCATTCCCACAAAGCTCACAAACAAATACATGCTCAAGAGCCTAAGCATGTGTGCTGAAGTGAATGCAGCTGAGCTGAGAGATACACACGCCAACATGGATTTGCAAATCGAGCAAAAGTGTCGCTGGGAGTCACTGGAAAGTCCACAACAGCTGGTGAGACAAATCTCAGCAGACGCCCCAAACTCAGCTGACTACAGCGGCCTCAGGCTTTCAACAACAACTAGAACAACAACTACAGGCCATGCTGTTTCAGATCATGAGCTTTGAAAATCATATTATGAAATACACTTACTATATATTTACACTACACTTACTACACAACTATATATCTATAGGGACTACAGGATATTAAGAATATTGAAGTACGTTTTAGCCTATTTTCATTACGGAAATAATATACTTACAATGTTGCATGTTATTGCAATTAAATGAAAATGTATTATAATTTCAATTTGTTTTAATGCAATTTAGTTGAACTTAAAGGGATAATTTACCCCAAAATTTAAAGTTCTGTCATCATTTACTCACCCGTAAGACTCGGAACACAAATTAAGATGAAATATAAAGATTTCTGTCCATTCATTGACAGCTACGCAACTACCACATCGACGCTTCGAAAAGTAAACAGAGATCATAAAGCTAATCCATCCACAACCACTTTAAATGATGAACAGATTGAATTTAGGCTTTTATTCACTTATAAATCCTAGTGAAAAAAGGTATACTTTATTGTATTTCAAATATATTCCCTTTTTCAAATAGTTACATTGCAAATATAGTTAACAAAAATGTATCTATCTTTAAATATTTTTTAACACACTTTAAAATAATTATACTTTACATTATTTTCTACAAATGTATTTTAGAAAAATATACTTGAAGTAAAGTGATTAGAAATATATGTTAGGTATATTTTAACTGTGTGCTGGAAATGATTACTGTAACAATGCATTGAAAGTATAGTTTTAAAATACATTTTTAAAAATAAAATTTTTAAAATACAGTTTTAAAATACACACAAAATTGTGTTTTGTACAAAGTATAGCTATTATTTGTCTATTAATGTGCATTTGTAATTAAAGACAAAGTCTGCAAGTTGCAGTATGCTTATGGTCGCCCCCCTATATAGGGGAGATCTGAGCTTCGATCCCAACTTTTCCCGATTTATTCCCCTCTCTCTTTCTCTCTTACTGTCCTATCCTAAAAAAGGCAAAAATGCCCCCCAAAAAATTTATATATATTTATACATAAATTTAAATTATATATATATATATATTATATATATATATATATATATATATATATCATTTGTTTTGCCTATTATTAGGATACGACATGCAGTAAGAGAGACACCAAGTACATTACAAATTAATTAGGAGCGTATTTAAAACATTTCAAGCAATCATAAGTGTTTTAATATATATATATATATATATATATATATATATATATATATATATATATATATATATATATCATATGAAGAGTTCAGATGCAAAAGCCTCTAAATGCCATTTGAAATTTTCTTCTAAAATGACAATTTTTATCAAGCTTGTATATTTAAATTAAGTAATTTCACTTAAATGACAATTAATAGGTAATCTTCATTGCCATTTAAGTGAAATTACTGAACTTAAATATGCCAAGCTTGATAGAAATGGTCATTTTAGAAGAAAATTTCAAATGGCAGGCTTTTGCATCTGAACTCGTCATACATATATATATATATATATATATATATATATTAGGGCCGGGACTGGATTAAAAAAATTAATCTAATTAATTAGAGGCTTTGTAATTAATTAATCGAAATTAATCGCATTTTAATCGCATAAATATTTGGACTAAGAACAGTGAGAAGATTTTTTTTCAAATGGATTTTTAGTAGGCCTATACTATTGAATAATGACTGAATACATAAGCTTAAGCAACAAAATATTGTTTATTTTTGTTCAACCAAGTCCAACAGACCAGTGCAATTGTATGTTTTGCATTGAGGTGAAACTTGAGGGTCGATGTGATACGCGAATTCCTTGTTGCATAGCTTGCACACAACCCTGCTCTTAATGACGCTTCCATACAGCGCTTGACATTAACTTTTTTGCTCACTAGCCAATGTGGCTGGTTTTACAAAATTACTAGCCACACAGCACTTTTACTAGCCACATTTTAAATGGGGCTTTAAACGTACTAAAATTTAATAATTTTATCATTAGCTCTGGTTGTAAAGCTCATTTTTTGAAAACATGTTGTCTATTCTTAGATTCTATAGATTCTTATTGTATATAATAAAAGTGCTGCATCTTTTTTTTACAGCAGTAAATAATACAGAGTAGAACAATTATCTGCATTAGAAACAATGAGCAAATGTGATATGACGTGACATAAGGGGAGCCCTGCTAGTAGTTACACTGTGTACCTTAATCATGAAGATTATTATTTTTTTCTTTATATCGGCCACGCACTCACAAACTGACTGAACGCTGTGTTGATGTGTGTGCGCGCGTGACCAGTTGCGTGTGATGATCATTTGACAAGTCTGGAATGGATGTACATATTTGGCGTGCGCACCCTCGCACAGCGGCACTGCAGGAGAGCGAGACGCGCCTATGTTCTGGATTATCCTGCTATTAAAAGATCGCTATATCAAATTAAGTTGATAATTAAGGGCAGACTAAAACAGCCCTCAGTCCGACGGCCAGCCCGAGAGTTTAATCTCCACGTGTTTAATGTCGTGCAATTCGTTTGTTATGTCAGATGTCTTTTGACAAGACTACAATTTTTCAACATGCCAAAGTGGCTAGTGGGAGTGACTGTGTTACCCGCCACCGTGTGAAATCCACCCGCATTTGGCGGGTGTTAATGTCAAACCCTGCATCCGTTCGCTTTTATAACATAAATTTCCCATCCACGGACCAACCAAAGCGGTCTCATCAGCTTCTTAGTGTTCACTGTTTGTTGTTTAGTTGTCTGAAGCACTGTAAAAAAGTCATGAACGCTAGCTGGTGCTCCAGTATAATCAGTCCGCCGAAACTAATTCGAGAGAAAATGTTTAGCGCGATGGGAAAATACGTGCGAATTAAAATGATGTTAATTTTTTTGTGTAATTAATTAATGCGTTAAAGTCTGTAATTAATTCATCGTAATTCAACGCGTTAAAGTCCCGGCCCTAATATATATATATATATATATACTGTATATATATATATATTAAAACACTTATGGTATATATATATATATATATATATATATATATATATATATTACAAACACTTATGATATGTTGCTTATATGTTTCAAATACGCTCCTAATTAATTTGTAATGTACTTTTAACACAAATAAAGTATATACACTTTAATATCACTAATCAAGCATGTAATTAGTCCCTACCAATGGGAAAGCATTTTAAAATTTAAATGACACCCTTCCAGCAGCTGAATTAATTTATTTTATTTGATAGTTTTACACAATCAATGACAGTATTGGTTCAAGTTTTCAAAATCTGGCTCGCATCAGTCTACTTTATATTCACTTTTTTTCAATTGCTCAACACAAAATAATCTGACTATTTTTATAATACTGTTTAAGGCATAGTTCACTTTGAAATTAATTTTTGGTTTGTATGTTTTTGGTACAGTATTTATATCATTTTTATCTCTTGTAAGTAACCACAGCCACAAAGCGCCCGTGCCCTCAGATCACTTAGACGTGACTGTGATTACAAGAGGTAAACGATATGAATACTGTTCGTTACTCACACAAACCGCTCGTTTTCGTGTTCTTAGGCCATCAATGTGTACTTACATTTACGAGTCATTAAATCCTGTTTAATTTGGACTTCTCTGTGCATGCTCTTTGAGGTGGTGACCATAGACCTCCATTATATGACTGACACGAACGGTTTGACCTAAAAATATAAAAACTGAAACTACTGCGGAAACAAAGACACCTACATCTTGGATGCCCTTGAGATAAGATACAACATACCAAAAATTAATTTCAAAGTGAAATATCCCTTTAAATAATGTAGGTGAATAAACTATTTATCAAAAACCTCTTAACACCTGGAAGCATTAAGGCAAGGTGTCCAAGTGTTTCCAGTTTATCTCCTGCCCTAAATAAACAAACCTGATCAAGATCATTAGGATCAATGAAAACTTCCAGGCAGGAGCTGCAGCTAAACATATAGAGGAATAATCACCTAGGAGCTATGTGCATTACTATAATCTATATGTAGTTCATTTTCCATGAAATTACACAGCATTAAAGGGACAAGTTTATCTTGGAGAATAAAAGAGCGTTAGGTTTTTCCAATGATAATTTCTTTAAAGCGGCAAATTCACCTTAGACCTTAATCTTTTTGTACACGTCGGTCACTTTCTCATTAACGCCAGGTGTAGTTTTTTGCCTTTCAGTAGGGACAGGCTGAACTGAATGGAGATCAGATACATTCATCACATTTAATAGTGATTCAGGAATATGAATGATTGCCTGACGAATAGTAATCAGGGAGCAGAAGATAAGCCACAGGATAGCATTGAATCCCAGGTCAGGTGATTATACTGCTGACTACAACTCAATGTATCAATGTCGCCAATATCAGGAGGGTGCTTCACATTTTTTTAATTGCCCATTTTCATCTGCCTTCACTAAAAGGAAAGAAGGCAAGGTGCTCTGCAAGCATATTTACAATATATGCATGCAACATGCATTTATATAATACATGCATACGTGGGCTATCATGACATTCTTGCTCATGTCTCTTGCACTTCCATACATCAGTGTAACTTTAATAAGGAAATTCCTGATAAACATTACTAAAACAAGATACATTTTTTTAAGACACGTGTAAAAATGGATATGCTTTAATAACCTTTTTAATGAATGTATTTCATTGCAGTCAGTAAGAGTAAATCAAACACAAATAAGAATTAATACGGTAGATGCACATTGTTTGAAAATGTATGTGAAAGTCGTGTTAGTGTGTCATCTGGTTCAACACATACCGACTTCTGTATACAGTAGGATGCACTTGTGTTTTCTCTCTTACTGAGGGCCTGACCACATGAACACGGGTATTTTCAAATCTCCAGAATCGTCTATGTGATTTGATTTGGCCTTTCGACCACAAGCAAACACAGTATCTACTCACTAAAACCAAACTTTTTAAGATTTTTAGAAATTCTGGTTGCAGTGTTGTCATGTAGACAGTAAATCCAGGCTTCTGATTGGCCAACATGGCTTTACAGTTAGGGTTATATCACTAATTGTTGGTTTGGTATGCTCTTGACAGTGCTTCATAGCATGTTTTTGCATTTTTTGTGGATGCAAATTATTTACAAAATAGAGGAAAAACTCAGTTTAGAAAAATACACGTGTACTAGGCTTGAGAAGAGCACATGCAAAGCCAAAGTGGGCATTTAAAGGGATAGTTCACTTTGAAATACATTTTTGATATGTTTTAGCTTACCTCAAGGGCATCCAAGATGTAGGTGTTTTTGTTTCCACAATATTTTAATTTTTTATATTTTTAGGTCAAATCATTCTTGTCTGTCAGTCATATAATAGAGGTATATGGGGTCGTTCTGCGCAAGCAAATCGAAAAGCGCCGGAAGTGATCTCTCGCGCAGTTGTGGAAAAAAAAATCAATGTTGTCTGTTGATTAGGTTGGGTATCAAGAATCGAGTATTGCATTGGAACCGGGACTAACTTTTAGTTTTTCCAGAATCGTTCAGAAAGTTAAAATTTTGATTCCTAGTTTCGATATTCACAGTCCACCGACCGGAAGAAGAAACCGCTGAACAACACCAACGAAGAAGCGTCTACCGGAAGTGTTGGCATAACCGCGCGAGTTGAACATGAGTAGCTTACGTCGGCGGTTCAAAGTGTGGCTTCACTTTTCTAAAAATAACGAAATCTCGGCAAAATGCAAAATTTGTGACATAAGGAGTATTTGTGACAGAAGGAGTATTTCCTTCAGAAAGACTGTTGGTTAACAAGGTTAGCTAAACTTTTTTGACCCTGCCTCTTAAAAGAATTGGAATCGAGAATCGTTAGGAATCAGAATCGAAACAAGGAATCGAATTCATAATCAAAATCGTTCGAATTCAAACGATACCCAACCCTACTGTTGATATTTTTAAATCATCTTCCATTGTGATTTCCTGTATATCTAAATATGTTTAGATCTTCACAGTGAAGGATAACATTTCCAAAATCTCTGTGTACACAATGAGTGACGTACACGTGCGAGAGATCACTTCCGGCGCTTTGCGGCTCTTGCGCAGATGAGAAGCGCCCTCACCCTCAGATCAGTTGAACGTGACTGTGATTACAAGAGGTAAAAAGGATTTAAATACTGTTCGTTTTCTCACACAAACCGCTCGTTTCTAGCCTTAGGCCATCAGTGTGTACTTACATTTACGAGTCAGTAAATTATGTTTAATTTGGACTTCTCTGTGCATGCTCTTTGAGGTGAACCCAGGGTGGACCCCATAAACCTCCATTAAATGACTGACAGACAAGACGGTTTGACCTAAAAATATCAAAATTGAAACTACTGTGGAAACAAAGACACCTATACCTACGTACGTTCACACCGCGCCGGCGAGAGCGGCAAAATTCGCTTCGCCGCTCTGTCAACGACGCCGTGGAAAGATTCGTGGAATGCTCTGATGCTCTGACGTAGATCGAATGCGTGACTTTTTAAAACGGTATTTAAAGGGGCCACAAAGCAAACAAGCATGTCGGTCGTTATTTTTGCAGAAAATTGATCGAATGGAAATAACTTTAAAATTATAGTGACATGTTTGCTTATGAAATAAACAAATGAAAAGCCATATGTGTGTGGTGTGGCTTTTGTGTTCATGGTTAAGTGCTATTATAATTTGCATTACCGCTGAAAAAGTGTTCTAGCACGAAAATCTTGCCTATAAATAGTGCTGCGCGCCCTCTTATCAAATTCAAATGATCAACCTCCTCTATTTTGCTTGGGAACTAATGTGGCCGGAACCAAAGTTTACAGGACTGCGTTCTCTGGAATTCTCTAAACGGAGCACTTCTACATTCCGATTGGTTGCCGCTGAACCGCGTCATTGCTCATTACCATAAAGTTGAACTGATTTCAACTTTCCTCGCCGCTCTCACCGTCCAAGACGCGCCGCGCCGCCCTCGCCGGCTCGTGTGACGTACGGTTAGATGCCCTTGAGGTAAGCTAAACTTTCCAGAAGTTAATTTCAAAGTGAACTATCCCTTTAACAATCAGTGGCCATTTTCAAACTACATTGGATGTTTTTCAACTATTTTTCAACATACTTGCTCAACCGTAAACCAAGCCCCCAGTGGATTAGAACAAATCAGTAACGTCATTAAAAAATGTCCATCGTGGTTTGAAAATACCCTACTGATTAGGAAACACCAACTAGTGTTATGCAAAGATGCATACCTGAATGATCTTGTGCTCATCAACTACAAATCACCGTTAGTTCAATGATTCTGTCTCCACCCATGTGTGCTGTTGGCTTTCATAAAAATGTCAATGTCGGATCCAACACACTTTAAATATTGAAATGTCAATCTCAACATTGTCTCAATGTCACCTTGCTATCTAGGGAGTCTCCATAAAATTTGGACTAAGCTGCTCAATTCATATTAGTTTTACAATCTCTTTATGAACTTTTTGAAGCGTCAAAGTAGTAGTTGTGCAGCTGTCAATGAAGGGACAGAAATCCTCAGAATTTCGTTATAATATCTTCATTTGTGTTCTGAAGATGATTGAAAGTCTTATGGGTTTGGAACGACAAGGGTTAGTAAATAATGACAGAATTTTAATTTTTTGAGTAAACTAAACTTTTAGGTGCAGGGGTGTCAGTTTGTGTTGAAAAGTGGTGGGGACAAAAAGATCAGATTAAAAAAAAACATCACAGCAGGGCGGGAACATTTTTGAAAAACGGGGCATCAAAAATGGGCTTAGCGACAAAGATAGTCAACAACGCGAAAATACTCAGCACAAAACCCTCAACAATGTCAACTGCACTCTGCATATGAACAGTCCCTGCAACACTCAACCGAACAGCGCCAAAGCACCATAACGTTACTGTACGGGGCTCGACATACAGAGCTTGTCCGGGACAAGTGCATTTTTTGAAGGGACAGGTAAAGTGAATTTTACCTGCCCAACCGGACAAGTAGCCTGATTGGAACACCAATAACACAAATAAATCACTAAACCAAGAGAATGAATTTATTAAATGTATTGTAAGGTGTAAACGATGCTACTGTCGGTACAACACACCGCTGTTGTTGACGCTCGCACTGCCTCTCGAGAGAAGTCTACACACGCAGCACACACACTCAGTTAGCAAGATACTGCCTATAAACAAATCTAAATGTGTTTTTATATTTTTAACATATGTTAAGCAACATCAATTTTTTCCTGAATACCATCATGATTTAAAATGTGACATTGATTTCTTATGACAGTTCAAATTAAGTCACTTACATTTTAGATGCAGGCTGTTTTTGTTCTGTTTCTGCAGCGAAAATAGTTCCAAACAAAAATCACAACAGAACCACTGCGCATGTCATAGGAACACTCAACTTGTGTTCATTACTGAATGATTCAGCATTTTAACGAATCGGTTGACTCAAAGATAAAATGACCCATTCGTAAAACATCTTGAATGAATCAGTCATTTGAACGAATCGTTTGAATGAATCAATCAATGACTCACTTATTAAGACGGTTCGCCTGCCGCCACCTACTGGCGATTTAGAGTTATGTTTAAAAGTAGCCTAATTCTTTCCAATGTTTCATATTTGTGTATTTAAATCAATTTCATAACATTCATTTATGCAATTGTAAGTTTTCAGTATAGGCCTTAATTATTTAATTTGATCTGCCCTACCTACCTGATTTAATTTGTAACAGCCCTATAGTGTCTTATTATTCTAAATAATTGAATTTATTGATCAAATTTAAGAATTTATACTGAAAGATGAAGCATACATTTAATAAGATTGGGGCAGATGATGCCCTTTAAAGGTGCAGGTATTACAATATGGCGAATATCAAAGCTTCGCACATGCAGATGAAAAGGCTTAAAGTCGAGCCATGCTGTAGAAAACAGCAGCGCATTAAGTCAATGATTACAATGAAATTTATTACATATGTAAAAGAAAACACTCAACATAAGCATACAATGATGAAATTAAAACAATGTGAACAATTTGCAACCCACATATAATGCAGTGCATGTTTGTCATGTTCACAGAGAGAATGGATAACTTGGACAAGAAGAATCTGTCACATTGTTGATTGGCGTATGCATTTTTGGGGTAATTTTAGAATCAGTAATAGTTTATTTTGTTCTATAGTTAATAAGTTACTTTTTTGGACAATCTACATTGTTAAACTGTATTGCATGTTTTATTTTGTGCAAATAAACCTTTAACATTTCTTGGTTCGCTTGATTTTTCAGAACATTTTAACCAAATGTTTTCAAAAAGTGGTGGGGACAAAATCAGCCATTTCAAAAGTGGTGGGGACATGTCCCCAGCGTCCCCAGTGTAAATGACACCTATGTTTAGGTGTGCTTTTTTGACCCACAGTTGTACATTTATAACAACAAAGTTGCAATTTAGTGATGTATCAATCTAATTAAGTGTACTTCTTAAAAGAATGACAAATTATTTAAACATAATAATTTAACATGTATTAAACATTTACAACTTTTAATGAGATATTATTTGATGAAATAATGTGATTTTATAATGTGATGTGTGTGGGTTTTTCTTTGATCTGGACCAGTGCTATTTTAGTATAACTGCATACTTCTAATATTTTTATAACATATTTATTGTTGAATATTCAATTTTCATTTTCATTTTAGTTAGTTTTAGTCATTTTGTTGTGCGTTTTTGCCATTTTTATTAGTTTTAGTGTTAGTTTAGTACAAAAAAATGAGAAATTTTGCTTTGGTAACTAGCTTTTATTTCAAGTAAAATAAATGGTAATTTCTTTCATTTTTTTAATAACCCTGATTTGGGCCCAATAATAAACCAGCTAGAACACAGCAACTAGTATACCATAAAAATACCCACATAGCAAGGCAAGCAAGAAACACACTAAAACACCGTAGCAACGCCTTACCACAATGGTCTTTCTTATAAAGCCATGTAATAAGAGAGAGTAAGACCTCTCAGGGTCAGTCGATGTCTGAGTAGCAAAGCATGCAAAATTGCTACATCTGTTTGGTTATGTAACCTCATTTAGATGACTACGCACAAAGTGCTGCCCGCTTATTTAGCTTGCCTGTCAAGCCACATAAAGTCATTATGTGTGTATTGTGTGCGGCCCTTAAGACATCTGCATCACTGAAGGCTGCAAAAGGCATCCTACTCACACGACCCCTCAAACGCTTGCTTTCTAACTCTCTGTTGTTCTCTTGCTCTATTTTGTGTCTGTGTCTGTTTTCCGCTCTATTCTTTTTTATGTTAGCAGATCATTCCTGCTATGTGTTTCATTTCATACAGTAAAGCTTTCTGCTTAACTGCCGTTCATTGAATCATTGAAAACACACACAGCAAAGCTGTATACCATAAAACTATATATTATTTTAAAGGTAAGACACAGAAATACCAAAACATTTTTGGCCAACAAATATTTGAGTTTATAAGACTTTAAACATGTGACAAATTACTCCAACCTTCATGTGTATATATATTACTGTATATATTGCAATTCTCCTAAGATTAGGAGTTCTCCTGAGTTCTAGCTTTCAGTTGAACCCCATCTTAATTTTATAGCTGATTATAAATATTATATAAAAATTATAATTTAAAATACCCGTTTTCTATTGAAATATGTTTTCAAATGAAATTTATTCCTGTGATCATTACTATTATTATCAATGTTGAAAACAGATTCTTTGGGATAGAAAGCTCAAAAGAACGTCCTGAGAAGAGAACAAGATGCTGCGCCGAATAACACTTTGGGAACACTCCTGCATGATTGGGTTTGAAGCACGTATGTCAACTAGTCCAATCAGCGAGAGATAGCGTCACGGGCAGGTGACCTCATGATCAGGAAAGGCTAAAAGCACATCCATTCTGACTGGTGTTAGCTTCGATTTAGCCACAGCAAGTCGATCACAAGTATGCAGGAAGTATGTCAGGCAACACAGCATCCTGTTCACTTCTTCAGGGAAACAGTATGCAGGAAGTATGTCAGGGCAACACAGCATCCTGTTCACTTCTTAGGGAACTAGCGTTACAGGTCGTAACCTGAGACATTCCCTTTCGAGGGAACTCACACTGCTTTGATGACGCTTTGGGAATTAAAATACCCAAACGCTGTACTTATAATTGTATGACAAACTGTGGCAACTAAGTCATAAGCACCTGAGAACCAGGGGAAGCGTCAGATCCAGGTTATAAAACCTCACAAATGTGAGCTGGGAAGACTAGCCCGCCGCATCACACACGTCTTGTAGGGAAACCCTTGAGATTAAGGCTTTGGAGGCTACCATACTTCTAGTAGAATGAGCTCTGGCCACCAAAAGTGACGGCTGGCCAGAGAACTTATAAGCAAGAGAAATAGCCTTAACTATCCACTTGCTGATTGTCTGCTAAGAAGCTGAAAGCTAGATCAATACAGACAAACAGCTGATCTGATTTTCTCCATGGGGCAGCTTTGTTGACATAAGTGTCAAGTGCTTAAACTGGATAGAGGAGATTCTGCTTTTCCTGGTCTGGAGTCGTAAAAGGAGGAGGACGGAAAGCTTGCAACACAATGAGACTCGGTATATTGGCCGGCCCTGTTTCAGGACATAAACTGCCTTGATCATCCCTGGTCACCTATTTAAGGGGCTCAAAGGGAGCCACAGATAGCCGGAACTCGAGTTCAAGTTGCAGGCCTCATCCTCAGAGTACCACGAAGGAAACAGATAATCATGGGGCCTCTACCCAACGATGCATTTCCCACAAGGGCATGTTTATCCGCTATGACCGCCATGTAAACCTTTAGGGTGGATGGAGATAACCCTGCTGAAGAGTGATCTTGCTAAGAACTCAACCACTGTACCAACTCTACAATTAATCGGATCCCACTGATGCGGATGACACCAAGAAGTGGAAGAACAACCTCAGTTGAAGACCAGCATCTATGACTTGGGCACCCTCAGAGCCCAAACCAATAGGTTCTTAATCCTCAGGGCAGGGGTGAAGGATTCTTCCCCCACTTGAGACAGAAGGTCTCTCTTGACCGGACTCTCCAGAACTCCAGGTAGCAGAGCGACAGGGGGGAAATGCTTAGAGATGTAGCCTTGGCTGTCAGCGTACCGGGGGGCTGGATGTGTAAGGGAAAACCAAAGTGGACAGTGCGTTGTGTGCTGCGACGACCACCGACAAGCAGATGATTGCCCGTCAGGGCTGGGAGGAAATGTCTCAACGCATTGAAGACCACCATGATCTCCAGACAATTTTTGTGCCACGAAAGATGATGACTCCTTCAGAGACCCTGAGCTTCAGGGTCTCTGAAGCCTTCCATTACCGCTCCCCAGCCACTGAGGGGAACATCTGCCGAGAGCACACGATGACAAAGAGCTAACATTGGACCCTGGGATGGGATCCAAGGATTCCTCCATATAACCAAGGTCACGGAGAGACCTCAGCATGATCTTGATCATACGAAGTGGGTTTCCCCTCAGAGATATCTCTCTGGTCCTGAGCCACCACTGCATAGGTCTCCCATACAGCAGGCCAAAGGGTATAACATTGAATGCCACTGCCACTGTTTCATAGTGCATGACTGGCCTGGCTTTAACTCTTTCATGGTTGTAAGGTTAGCAGCTACACGAGCAGGCGATGGGACGGCTTGATCGTGACTGAATCCCAGACCACACCAAGGAAAGTGGTTCTCTGTAGTGGAGAAATCACACTCTTCTTGGCACTCTTCTCTTCTTGGAGTCTCAACCAGGCACGTGCACAGGAATTTTGAGGGGCAGTTGCTCTGACCTGAAAAAAGGGCAAACCCTTCCAAAGGGGACAAATTCCAAAGCCTCATCTGGCCGTGTTTATGTCCAATTGCAATGCCTCATTATATGGTCTTATTATTTATAAAGATTGCAAAACGTCAGAGATGAGACACATGAAAAAAGAGTTCCTCATATTATTTTATTTTTTATTTTTTTATTACTATTTGTTTATTTATTTGAAAATAAATAATCTGGATTGAATGGAAAAACTCGTTTCTGATAAAAATAAATAAATAAATTAAAAAAAAAACGCTTTCGATTTCGGAAAAAAAATACAATCCCTTTTTAAACTTTTGGTTTCCCATACATTCAGTTGTGCTTCTTGCTCGTATTCTGTTCTGATGGTAGGCTACGGACAACTACGCATGATTTGTAGTAGGGCTACACACCTGACACTTCAGTGCTCCCAATGCAATCCTCCCTTCTTTTAAACAAAACAGTCAAAGAATAAGTACAACAATATAGAACAGAATGAGGTTCAAACAAACAATATTTGAATAGAGTATTTTTTACAGAATGTTAAGATAACAAGTGAATATTAACGTAAACATATAAAAGAAGAAAATAATAAAGTACAACCCTGTCCCTGAGCTTTGGCTTTTGGGATTAACTTTGGTTCTCTCTACAGCCTGGGTATTTTCGGCATCAGTATGATTTTTCTTATTTTTATTATACATGTTGAAGCAAATCTTGATTTATGATTATTATTTACTGAGGGATGTGCATCCACATTGACCAGTATGTCCAGCTAATCAACATTTTAAATTCAATATAGCCTATAAATCAATAGTTAATCAATGTCAAATTGTCAATACATTGCTATTACTGCATATTAGTGCGTCGTTTGGAGTTTTTAACTACAATGAGCCTAGATAATCAGTGTCTTTATAATGTGTACTTTGATTGGGAGTGCCATCATTCACGTGCATCATGTATTGTACAGTATGTCTGGTCTCCACATATTTCTGCTTGAAAAATGCGAGTTTCATTTCGTGCACGCGCATTTGAACCATATAATAACACACGCGACGCGGTTATGTTTTCCGAGCTGCAGTAAACAAACAACGTTGCACTTTGTCGTTTATCAAAAACAAACGTAATAAATAATTGTATTTTACTCTCACTTTTGTCAGGCACAAAGTGATGCAACTGTAAGAGATACACTGCCTGCCCAGCTAGGTTAGCAAGACCGAAAAACATAAAACTTTACTGACATCAAACTTAGAGAGAGGAGAGAACACAAGTTTACCTGACTGTTGTTCCCGCAATTCACTCTCATGTTTTTTCTTCTTCATCATCCTCTTTTCGTGACCAGAAGGATAGTTTCGCTTCATTTTGTCATGGATGTTGACTTGTACACATTAATTGGCGCGCGACACGAGATGCACCGGTCGCGTGCAGTCTATACATACAGTCGGCAACGCGTCATAGTTGGGGGCGTGGTCGGCGTGGGGAAAGCAGCGCGACCATCGTATGTATTTGAATGACAAAAATGTCATATTGCGAGTCATTTGCGCCTGCCGACCGGCAACGGTACATTGCAAAATGAACTGTAATAGGTTATGATGGCCCTTACCAGAACGGGCTGGTAATTTACACGAGAGATATTACCAGTAAAAAGAATGACAATCCACCCATGATCCATGTCTATGTTAAAAAAGTGCAAGTGTGTGCGTTTTAAAAGTGTGAGACCTTCTAAAAAGACAAAACACAACAAAAGGACTGACACTAACATATTTACAAGCATATTGCTGTAAGGAACTGCAAGATGCAGCTACATTTAGGTATAATAAACTTTTATTCACAAATTGACTATTGCATAATGTGTAAACATTTCTTTCCACAGTGCATTCCAAATCTTAATCATGATAATAGCCAGTATTATGATCTTTATTGCAATCAAATTTACAGAATATACACAATATATCACAGAAATTAAAGAGAACTTAAATCCCAAATTGAAAATTGTCAATATTTACTCCTTTTCAACATCAAATTGGCACAATGTCTTGTTGCGGCACAGGAGAAGACTTTCAGTGAATTATATCTTTAAGGGTGAGTAAATGATTACTAAACTCTAAAATTTGGATGAACTGTCCCTTTAACACTAACAGAAAGGCCGAACAGGAAACAAGAAAAGCTAAACCTGACCATGAAACGTTTTTGTTTAGACAGGATATCATTACAGCAGTGAAGACATTTAGAGATATATAGCTACTACGCTTGTCCCAGAAACTGTTGATCAATACTGTGAGAGATTAATGATTTTGGGAGCAGATTAGCCATCCAGATGAAATGAGTGATGGGTTAAGGCTATGTTCAGGGACAGGCTTAGTCTTTTGTAAATCTGCCCTCTGAGGAAAAATGACTCCACACATAGTGCCAGTGTGACATTAGTCAGAAATGAAAGCTCACAGCCTGAAAATATACAGGTTTCAAAATCAAGGGGCAAAATTCAGTGCAACTGCTGAAGGAGGATTTTCACAGATCCGCGGGCTGTGGCTGTTTTAAACCGGAACTCAGGCTAAGGATTAGTCCACACTGAAATAAACAAGGAGTCATTTCAGATACACGGCAAGGTCACTCACATTCTCCAAGCTGGAGGGAATCACATGGGGGAATGAAATCTCTTGAAAACAGTCACATTTCCAGGACATGTTTCACTCAAAAATGAATAAATTATATTTTGTTTACAAAAAAAATTAATGTGACTAGCAGGGCGAGGCCAAGAGCTGTGGGAACGGAGCGAGTTTATGTTAAATTTATCCTTAAAGTTGTTTAACGTTCACTGTTTCCCTGCCTTTTTCCCTTATCAACAAGATGAACAGTAAAACATTGATGCATATTTTAACCCTGTGCTGCAATAAAAAAGGATATTATTATCATTTTAGTATCTAATCACCTAAATTCGTGCAATAACCATTGCAAAAACAATAGCAAACTCTAAAGTAATGACAAGGTAGGGAAAGAAAGATGGAAGAATCTGTTGTCACAAGCTCCTAAATTTAGCTTCATTTTCTTCAGGTCAAAAATAGTTGTTTTTTTTGGCATTTAAACACGCATATATAATTTTGGTGTGAATTGAGATCTAGATGGCTTATTGTGAGAAATCTATTTACCATTTTGCGTCATTTTATTATATGATTGTCTTATTGTCACACAGTGTCTTTCTATAAAGAAGAAAGAATACATGATTACTGTATAATATGAATACTACACTGTTGTGGGCATTGGCAGTAGATACGCAAAGTAGTAAGGTTTTAGTGCAACCTCGTGCTTCTTCCATTTTCTCAGTCAATAAATGTGTTTTTCACAACACCATCAGATATATAATGTGAACTATTTACAAATCTCAAATATAAATAACAAATCAAGCATTCAACTTTATGAATAAAATTTTAAATGCTTTTTGAACGCTGTCAGCTCCATGTTAAAAGAAGAAAATAGCGTTGACAAATTAATCACACATAATTTGCATTACATAAAGAAGTCAATTTGTTTCATGTAGCTTATTACTACTAATAGGACATTCTCAGAATGAGAGAAATTACTTGACAAAACCCAAACCTTGGCTTTTTGTTTTGTTTTTTTTATAATTTATGGAAATGAACCTCTCCAGTTTGTCAGAACATGTACAAATGCTCTAAAGATATATATTTAGCCTATTTTTTTGTTATATAATATATATGTGTGTGTGTGTGTTTTGCACGTAGAGTCTTCCTTTCTGACATTTATTTGTTATGCAGATGAATATATATATATATATATATACTGTATATATATATATATATATATATATATATATATATATATACTGTATATATATTTATATATATATATATGTATACATACATAAACATACATACATACATACATGTATACATACTAATCTGTATATCGTTAACTATATTGAGTAATGCTCAACGGACATAGCGTTTTTGGAGTTGTAATCTATCTAAAATTCAAAAGAAATAGAAACTCATAATATTTTATTGATTATCTCCAATTAATTGTACTTGTTCTTTTATCAAAACTAATGGCAGATTAGAATCAGTCAGCTGTCTCGCTGTAGTATATCATAGCTCACTGTGTTTTACTGATATGAAAACAGCAATAAATGCTGCATTGTTACAGAATGTCATGTGATATCATATTCCCACATCCAGAAATGTCTTTTAGTTCCTGTAATGATCATCTAATTTTTTTTTAATTGCAGTTTTTTTAAAATAAATTAAAAAAATATATACTGCATGCAAGGTTTAATAATGTTTTTTTTTGTTTTGTTTTTCATAACTGTTAGTGGTGTTTAACAACAATTTACATAGAGTATATATATATAAAAAACAGTGAATTTTGGAACTCACAGATACTTTTATAGAATGCAAAGACCCTTTTATAAGGATGTTGATGTCAGTCTGCTGAAACCCATGTCCTCCCCAGAGCTCTACTCCTCTAGCTGACCTTTGTCCTGCTTTTCTGCTTATCTGCTCTTTCTTTCTCCATAGAGAATTTGGTGTTCTGTAAAATGTTATAAAGAATCTCCTCTTCTTCATGTCACTGTTTCATTGAACGATTACTGATTCACCTTCCTCTAATGTCACAAGATCTGATCAGGCAACAGCTGTGCTAGTTAAACAAAGTCAGTCACTGTTTCTTGTTATGTTGGTGATTGTGGCAAAGCCATGGTTCACACAATTTTCACACAATATTTTACATTTTATGATGGTTTTCAGTGGATAGTAAAATGGAGTAGTTGATTTCACAGATTTGCCAGTTCCTGTAGGCTATTTCTCTTAAAATACTCTTATGAACTTCAGAATTTCCTGAATTGACCCTTCACTAAGCTCCGCCCCTTTGTTACTGTCGCTCTCTCAGACCACAGAGGTTGAATATTTGGGAAAAGCTAATCATTAGCATTTCCATTCATCACAATGACAGTTGCTTAGCTGTGCAAGTATGTGATTTCAAATCAGCCAACATAGGCATGATATGGGCTTGAGGTATAGTCCCAACATTGGGCTAATTGACCTATGGCTAAGCCACGCCCCCTCCACTCACTCGGACAATCAGTCAACATTCGGGGACAGGCGCTATAGCAGCTGTCACAGAGACATTTACAAGGAGGCAATTGGTGATTTTTGGAGACAGAAAGATTATATATCATCCCAAAGTCACCTAAAGCCAAGTTCACACTACAGGATTTTAAGTTTCAAATTGTTGAGCTCGCCGAACAGGTCAGGGTCTTATCGCGTACAAATCGGTGGGGATTAGCAGGCGAAGAGCGCTTGCCAATCTGTTAATATGAAAGAGCCAACAACGCAGCGAAGACGCTTGCAGACACCTCGCAGACGCGTCGCCGGGCCCAGAAAAATATCTAGGATGCTAGATATCCAGAGCCATCGTGGGACTCAACCTCAGTGATGTCATGAGCTACAGCCAATCAGAGCAAGGCATGGGTTGAGGTCACTGTGTAAATCTTATTTTTTCTTTTTTTTAAAATTTTTTTCTCAGAGCAAATCATCGCGCAAACAGTGTGCAGCACTAGTTTCTGTCTGACGTCCATATCGGCATGTTGTGTTCTCTTCTTCGCTGGGTATCGCGCATGTGCTGTTTCGCGTCATTTCTGGTTAGTTTCAACGGAACGCCGTTCCGTAAGGAGCGCGCATGCATGTAGACTGTACGATGACGACACCTATTGAATTCGTAGGCTACAACACAAGTTTCTATAGAAAAATAAAATGTCAAAGGCATGCACTGCAGTGGGGAACAAAATGCAAGATGAATCACTTTTGCAGTTGTAGTTTTACTTTTATGTGATCTTCGGCTAGAAGGTAGTCTTTAAACCTCTCTCATTGCATGACGTAGATCGTTCAGGAGCCACAACCATGGAAATTCGGCATGATTGTTTCACAATGTTAATGTTTTGTCTGGGACAGCCCAAAATCGTGCAATGTGTCCTGGGCATTACATGAGTAAAGAATTTTGGAGTCAGCCCAAAATTCACTGCATTTAGATCTTTAAAAAAAAATTTAACAGGTTATGGACATGTCAAAGCTAACGGGGCATTGTTATACTACGTGCTACAAAGAACTCTTCAGTACCATACAGCATCATCATGTAACACAGTCTCATCCCAATTCGTCATATAACTGACGTTTGGGGACGTCTTTTGGCCATCCGTCAATATACGACTTTTTAGGGCCCCCTTAAACGTCGGTAGATGATCATCCGGGTCGTCATACAACTGACGCTTTACCTTTAACGTCAGTTAGGTGACGAGTTGGGTTTAGGGTTAGGTTTAGATCTGGGGTAGAGTTCAGGATCCCATAACGTTCATCTACCGACGCTTAAGGGGGCCCTAAAAAGTCGTATATTGACGAATGGTCAAAAGACGTCCCAAAACGTCAGTTATATGACGAATTGGGATGAGACTGCGCTGAATCATGCACATGTTCAGAAAGACAAATGTACCAGTTTATTCAGTTTACTTTGACGTGTCTACTGTAGACAGCCTCAAACATTTGTGGACACGTCATGTCAAAAACAGCTCAAACAAGCATTTTATCAGGGACTTATTTGAGCCTGGATGCCAGCCCTGAACTCCGCCCACAACATTTTTTTTGTCGGAAGTTCGGTCTGGACTCAATCCATTGAGGAGTAATTATGATCAGGCAAAAAATGATCGGGAGCCAGGGTGGGCTTTATACGATGATGGACAGATGATCTGCAAGGACGTAATCATCACGTTATCAAAGAAGCGCTAACTGTCTTACCTCAGAGATGACTGCAGCTGGAGAATTGAGATGTATAGATTCTGCTGTTCCGTCTGTTGTGAAATAAATCAACAGCGCATTAATTTTAATAGACAAAAAGAGAACTGCAATCAACGCATTTGTCGATTTCGGAAGATATTTTTGCCATCCTTCCTACATGATTTGGCAAAAGTGTAACTTATCAGCTGGCTCTGACGGTCGCTGAAGAAGATGGGACGTAATGAAAAGCCTGTGGTCGTGGTTTCTCCTTTGGTCGCATTCATGGAGGAGTAAGTAAAAGAAGCAACACTCGTTATTTAACTTCTAAAATAAGTAAAGTTAGGCTACGTGCTGTAGTTGACAACTCTATGCAAAGTAGCTGACTCAATGCGTTGCTCTGATTGGTTGTAGGTTTACCGACTATCCAATTGAGTGCAGAGTTGTTGTTTTTTCCTGGTTCGGTTAAAGACACGCCTCATAATCAAAGCCATACGGAGGGTTTCAGACTCATCTTCTGACAGGAATATGAGTATGACGAAGTCAGGCTAGGACTTATTGGCTTAAGCACAGTCTGTGAAATCGAAGGGATTTTTTTATATATCATATTTAATGTATTTATCTGATTTGTAAGGCTTGTGCTGTTTGTTTTATGGAAGGCTTGGTGATCTGTCCAATGAGAGAGTATTAAATATAACTCTTCCTTTTTACTATACAAATTAGTACATTTATTAAACTAATCCTGATATCAGATAAAAAAAATATATAGAAAAATGTATGTGTTCCAGAGATTGCTCCCTAGTGACAGACCATTGAAATTTCGAAACGTTACTGAAATCTGGTGACTCTGGCAGTTTGATTACAGCTCAAAATCCCTATTCGAAACAAATGATTCACAAAAGTATGAGGTTTCATCGAAGCAGTGTTTCGAAAGTGCCCGTCACTGACCTCGGCATAGTCTGTTGTTTTACTGGAAGATCAAGTTAGGATATTTTAAATAAAACATTTTTTTAAGTGAAACTTATGCATGGATGAATTATTCACAATAACATGAATCTAGAATATATAAATATATTGCATATCAACTTTAAAGTTAGACTAATAGTTTATTCAACCTCATACTTAACTTGTAAACATATTCTTATTAATTACTATTACTAATTGCTATTCAGTACAGTTGATTTAAATTAAAATAGAAGTTAAAATGCTTTGCAGCTGGTTACCTTTTAAACTTATCTTTTACTTTACTTTTTTTACAGTGACTGAATTGCAGATTTCTGTGAACAGATATTCAGTGAATGAAGCACAAGCTAGACTGACAAAATGGGAGACGGCAAACAGCTTCTGACGCTGAGGATTGGTCAGTAACCTTTTTAAGGCGGGACTTTGCGTAGGGTCAATTGTTTTGCTGTCTTATACATGACATCAGCATCTAAGTGTTTCTTGACCACAGATTGTCTGACAAAACTTATCTCTAGTGGCCAGAAGTTCCATTTTGAGGCTGCCCATCCATCATGAGGAGAGCCTACAGGGCCTTCACAGAAGGTCAGCTTGCACATTTCTTCGGCATCTGACTAACAGTCACCTCGCTGTAGGATGTACCAATCAGCACACACAAGCAGTCCTTTCAGGCGTGGTCTGTTGACATCGAGGGTCCGCCTCGGTGCAATGAAGACAAGCCCCTGTGGCTGTCTGCCGAGGCCATTGGAGAGGCGAGTGGAGTTGCTAGCATCCTTGTTGCAGCATTGAGATGTTTTCTGTTGAAGATCCTTTTGTCCAGGCACAGGGCTTCCCTTACATGGGCTGGAACATATTCGTCTGCGAATCTGAGCTGTGTCCCTGCTCTAGAGATTTGCGAAAGTTGGGCTTAAATACCAGGTACACTACAGGGTTGTAGATTGTGGAGGATTTGGCAAAGATAGCTGCCAAAGCAAAGGCTAAAAGGTGGGACGTTATTAGCGTCTCCAAATGCAGCCCACATTGCCACAACAGCATAGGGGCTCCAGGCGATCAGAAAACCAATGCATACTGCCACAGAGAGCTAGAAGAGAAACAGAAATAACTCATGAGAACATTTACACATGTTCTGGAGAAAACGTCTGACAGTCATTTTTTCATTTTTGGTGACAGATGGTGTCCCTCATCTTAACTTTAATTTTCAACAAAACATGAAAATGTATATTTTTATCATGTAGTGTAGGTAAGGAAAATTGATACTTTAAAGGGTCACTTCACCCATTTGCATTAAGCTTTGTATCTTTAGAAACCCAGTCATATTTTTGAATGGTCATGGTTTATTCCCTTATTTTCTCCTGAGATGGGAGAAATAAGGATTTAAGTGTTTTACTTCCTGCTTATCGTGACGTAAAAATCGTCATTTTGCATCACGATAAGCAGGAAGCCATATTTCATTAAAATCTTTAGAACTACATACATTAGCTCATTATTATTCCAGGGTGTGGGACCCACTCACCCACAGGCCTATTACAGATCAGTGGGTGGGACTTCACTTGCAGAAACTGAAATCAATATCCGCCATCTTGTTTGGAAGCTAAGCTAACAAGCGCTGTGGAGATAGTAAGTTATGACAATGACGGAAGAAACTAAACATGATATGGAAGAAGAGGATTTTGAAATTCTGCTGCTCGAATCCGATGTTCGTGGCTATCTTTACGAGTCGCAGTATAGTTTAGAGCAGCTGAGGCTCATGGAGGAGCAGGAGACGGCTGCCTGTCGGTCGAGGACCCCGCACTGACTCTGGCGCTGGGCGGATTGCTGTTGCCTGTACTCTCGCTGCGTGCTAAGGCCTATGGACAAAGAGTCCATCTGCTGCAGAGAATTTCAACGATGGCAATTTCTCCTGGCAGCGCAGACTCATCCTAATTCGTCATATAACTGACGTCTCTGGGACGTCTTTTGACCATACGTCAATATATGCCTTTTTAGGGCCCCCTTAAACGTCGGTAGATGACGTTATCGGATCCTAACTCTACCCCAGACCTAAACCTAACCCTAAACCCAACCCGTCACCTAACTGACGTTAAAGGTAAAGCGTCAGTTGTATGACGGCCCGGGATCGTCATCTACCGACGTTTAAGGGGGCCCTAAAAGGCATATATTGACGTATGGTCAAAAGACGTCCCAAGACGCTCAGTTATATGACGAATTGGATGAGACTGTGTTACTCCTGGAGGAAATCTCTTGAATCAGCCGAAGCACACGGAGATTTGTGTTGTGATAGATTTGCCTGACTGACATCCAGGTATCATGCAGTAATTCACCAAACGGAAATAAATACAAATGAGGAGTAATTCACTAATGAGATTGCCAATGTAACGTTAACGGGGTTTGTTGTTGTGGGAAGAAGGAGCCAGGAACCGGCGAACATTTAAGCATTTTACTAGTAAAATGAACAAATACAAAACGTATAAGCCAGCAGCCCCCTCATTGGCGACTGCTGTAACGTTACACACAACAGAAACTACAACACAACATAAAATCAGGCTTGTTTCTCTCCGTCGTCGTCCGTCGCTCCCCGTTTTATGCTTTCGCTTCTCCGTGAGACACGTCAGATCGGCGCACTCCACACATGTGTCTTTCATTATCAGTCTCTGTTATAACTCACGTCACCGGCCTCGCATGCGAGCGCCGTCCTCTTAAGTTACATCCCTCGCCCTCGATCGTCCTGCTCGCCACAGCCAACTAGATATTTTGTGTGAAATGAATTTCAAACTCCGGTGACAGCTAATGTTAGCCTTGTAGACGGGAATTCTCTGTTCTGCGCTGTTCCCATAGACTGGCTGTTCCGGGTTAGTGGGTGTGGCTTGCGGAGCTGTGCATTGTGGGACATGCAGTTTTTTTCATATATAGGCGGTACTTGGTTATTTTCTCTCTGGTCAAGAGGGCACCAAATTAAAAAAATATTTTACATTTCAACTACATATATGATCCACTTTCAATAAAGATTAATGTTGCAATGGGTGAAATGCTCCTTTAAATAAACTTAAATTTATTTGAAGTACTTATTGTTTAAAATTATTTGATTTCCATATATTTTGTCACTCTTTATTTGTCAGTGGTATTTTAAATATTTAGATAAAAATGAAGTCCAAGTATGGTAACCCATAGTACGAATTTGTCCTCTGCATTTAACTCATCCAAGTTAGTCCAAACACATTAGAAGTAGTAAGCAGTGAACACACCATTTTTGTTGCGGCAGCTGGGGAGCGTTTTGCTCAAGGGCAACTCAGTCATTTCCTGCTGGTAATGAGGATCGAACCCGCAAATTTCCATATGCCAGTCTCACTCTCTTGCCATTACGCCATCGATTGCCTGAATAATCATCATTACTAATTACATTATCAATTATTGCAAAATACCCACTGACCTTGAAACTTAGCAGCAATGGCAGCCTCCATTTTATTTACCTTGAAAGACTAACACCACAGATAAAAACATGATTTGTCAAGAGCATTTCGTTTCACAGAAAGCATATAAATATAGTATATTATTATAAAGAATGATAAATGTTTTGGCTAATTTCTGTGTCTCATTTGTCGAACCCAAAGTCCCTTAAGGTAGGGAACAATGCCTAAAACCTAGCACTGATGAAAGCAACTGTGGCATCACCTCGCCTCTGTAGGGGCAGAAAACGTTGCAGCTTGAACACACTACACAGCAGTACAGCCGACGACCAGCTAGCACATTCTGCGTCTGCGTGAGAGGTCATGCATCTCCCATACCAGGCAGGTGGCAGTGGTCTGTATTCAGCATTCAAAAAGGGAAACTAGAAGAGCCAGATCTATGAATTAGAGATGCCCAGATCTAGCTTAATGTCACTTGAATCCACTGTTAACAAAGCCGACTGACGCTCAAATACCTGACGGCCGACTATCGGTTTAGGTGTGTCTCTGGCTTTTTAGCACTGACTCAGATGTTTTATCCTCTCACCTTCACAATGAGGATGTGTGCATTTGTTGTCTTGGTCTGTGGGGACACGTGTTGCTGTACTGCCTGCCGTGACCCTCGTACGGTGATGAGGATGAGGATGTAGGACATTAGTATGATGGTAAGAGGCAGCGCATAGCAGAAGAGGAAGAGGCAGATAAATATAGGACATGGACAGAGCATCCTTGCCTGGGGCATACCTGAAGTTGAAGAGAGAACAGGACATAGTCATAGTAATCAGGTACACTGCTAGATATTCTTAACCCCTGGTACAGTTTATTGCTTCTGGTTATAATCACTGATCACTGAATGCTAATACAGTCTGACCAGGGCCCTTAGAATCATCCCAACATTTCTCTCCATTACAGAGCCCTTGTTCACATGCCCAGTTTGATTGTGTCACTGGGCCACCTGACTTAAACTGAAATTTATATGAGGCAAACGAATTATTGGCCCAGTATCTTAATGAATAAGGCACTTGCCTCTTAAACCAAAGATTGTGGATTTGAGCCTGGTGTGGGTTAAAGCAGAGAGGTTGACCTCTGTTATGATTTTTTTAAGGTCTTATACTTCAAGCAAAGCTTCCACAGCGCTGATGCTAAAGTGTTTAACCAAACATTACATATGTAAAAAGGAGCAGTGAATGCGGGCCTAAAGTCTGAATGGGTCTCTTCTAAGGCAAGCAGAATGGTACACTGGGGAATGTGCTGGGCCCATAATCCAGAGGTCCATGGATCAAAACCATATTCTTCTATGTGCTTGTATGGCATTGCTAACTTATAAAGATGCCCAGACACCTGAAATAAGGATTGAATTCCACTGTACAAGTGTAAAGCACAAAACCTTTCAGTCCTGGAACTGATGCAATACTGCATTAATGTTCTGAGAAGTTGTTGCCATTTATCTAGAAGTTTTCCTATATAACAAGTTGATGAGTTGAATTGGTGTTTCAATTATTGAGTCATTCGAGTTATTACCAGCAGTCATTTCACCCTGTAGCCCAAGACTGGGTTGCCCGCTGAAGCTAAGAAGGACTGAGCCTGGGTTAGTACCTGGATGGAGACCTCCTGAGAAAACCAGGGTTCTGCTGGAAGAGGTGTTGGTAAAGCCAGCAAGGGGGTGCTCACCCTGTTGCTCTGTGTGACTCCTGACGTCCCAGTAGAGTGAAAGGGACACTATTCTGTACCGAGGTCCTCACTCTCTGTGATCATTAAATATCCCAGGATGTCTTTCGAAAAGAGTAGGGGTGTAAACCTGGCATCCTGGCCAAATTTGCCTAGTGGCCTCTGTCCATCATGTCCTCCTGAATATTCCTTATATACTATTGGCTTCATCACTCAGTCTCTCTCTCCCCCAGTAAGCTGGTGTGTGGTGGGCGTTTTTGCGCAATATGGTCTGCCATCGCATTATCCAGGTGGATGCTGCATATTGGTGGTGGTTGAGGAGATTCCCCCCTTCCATTTGTGAAGCACTTTTGAGGTCCCAGAAAAAGCGCTATTTAAATGTAACAAATTCTTATTCTTATTATCTAAACCATTCTCGGGATGGACCTGAGGACTGGAGTGAGGAAACAGTAATCGAAAGGACTATGTTTGTTGGCCTTATTCAAATGACCAGTTAATTGGTGTCACTGGGCCACCTGACTAAGACTGACAATTACTGGAGACACAGTGAGCCATAGGCCCAGCAGGCTAATGGATAATGAACTTAAGTTTGAATGTGGGCCTAAACACAAGCTGTTTTGAAAATTGCTGGGAATAGATCGGGTGTAAGGTAAGCAGAGTGGCATAGAAAAAGTGTGCTTGGGCCATAGCCCAGAGGCGGACTGAGCTTGAAGGTATTGGTCTGCTTTGGATCCTTTTTTTCATAAAAAAGGCCCAAACCCTAACTATGGAGTGAATTTCTTCCAAGCTCCAAAGCCTCTTAGTGCTGGAAAATATGCAATACAGCATGAATGTTGTTGAAGTAGATATTCATATGGATGTCTTTGTCTGCATCCAAAAACTGTGCCCCGTTGCCTTATCAGGCAGTGACTTTGAAGGCAGCGTTTGCATTTACAGCATTTACCTCACAAAACTAATTTTGGAAAGACTTCTGAGGTAAGCTTAATGGTTTAATGATCTACAAGCAAAATAGAGCGAGCTTTGATGATAACTAAGCAAACATTTAACTAAAGTAGTAATTTCTCAATAGAAATGACATCAGAAGTTGAAAACGTTGGTCAAAAACCTGAATTTACACACAAACTGACCAGCAACAGCAACTTTCAGATGCCATATGTTTTTCTTATCTTAGCTCAACTGTCACAGAATGGAAAGCACAGGATTGTGGGATATCAAAGTCATTGAAGGATACATCTATGCTGCCTTCAAAAATCTATCAGATGAAGGTAGCTCAAGAGACAGGAAGTGAAGCTGAGCATTGAATTTTGTACGTGTCTTGTTACCTTCTACCATGGAATGCGTCCTCCGAACGCGGCATTTATAAGCAATAGGACGCAGTCTCATATTTGTTGAATTTGTTCAGATGTCTAGGATGTTGGTAGGAAATAAATGTTAGTCTTGAGTGGAGTAATGGATAAGGCACTTGCCTCCTAAACCAGGGTTTGTGGGTTCAATTCTCATCTGGGATAAGTTTGAGCAGTGTTGTGGCCTAATATCTATGAAGTGAATGTGGGCTCTGAAGTTGCTTTCAAGACACATGGGAATGGGAGCTGTCCTATGGCAAGCATAGTGGTGCAGCAAGAAAGTGCTGGAACTATAGACCACTGCAGGGATTACATTTGTTGGCCAACATGTAAAGTTAGCATTTCCCTGGTTACCTTGACAAAAAAACTAATGGGATTTTCAGTTGGCTTTTGCATTTTTTGAAAAATGAATAAGCTCTGTGACCCAACTGAAGTTTAAATTTATCCTTATAAATTTCGTTAGATTATTCTTCACAAATGAACACAATTTGTATTACTTTTGAAGCCTAATTACAATCACAAGAAGTAAAAAAGCTAAAGGTAAGCCATAAACTGGCTACACCACTTTTGCGCAACTTAAGCGTCACCACCGCGATTTCCATTAAATGAGAGTAGATGTTAAAACTTCATGCTGATTTGTACTCTGCTTTTGCCAAGATAAGCACAAACAGCTTTACAGTAAACTATGCTTCTCCATTCATTTACGCTTCTTTCCATATGGTGATGTGACTCTCCTTCTGTCCGGCGTGTAACGGCTGCAGCATACTTGGCGCGTCAGCACACACATCGGCTGCAAAGTACAGTGTGGTCTCCCCAGTGGACCAGCACTGACAACCGTCTGGATATCTAGCCCGATTAGGGGACATCTCTAAGGTCTTCGAGTAGGAACCTTCCGTCCTCAGTGTTTCGTCGACTAGCCCACGACACCTCAGTGACTCTGGCATCCAAGAGTCATCCCCCTCCACCCCCACTCAACTCAGCCCAGCTTACTGACCTTTTCTCATATCTTTTATGGAACTATTTTAGTATAATAACATTTAATGTCCTATACACCATTTGTAGTACCATTTAGCCCCTTAAAACTCATGACTGGGGTATTACTGATATTTTGTGTAGAATAAAACATAATATCTTTAGCTTTGTGTTAACCACACACCTTATTTCAGGCATTTAACCAAAACCCATGAATACAAACCCATTGACATTGGGATGATGGAACCAGAAGTGCAAAGTATCCAAGAGTTGCTTCGCACAGTAAAGAACTTATCAGAATCGGCAGAAAGGAGCAGCAACTGGCTGTGGTCTGAGAATCGGAGATATTCTAGCTAGCTATGTACAGGCTGCCACACTACGGTTTTGGAGAATTCTTGAAGAGTCTGTTTGTTTAGGTTGCATTGTATTTACAGTCATTACGTTCCTGTGTAAATCGTTCGGATGACGATGGTTGGCCTGAGACATTGTGTTTTGCGGTAGGTAGAATGCCATACGGAACTGTTGCCACTAAAACTGCATAAACGCACCAGTGGGGCTCGACAGCCTTAAGTCAAACGGGTTGGTGCGTATGGTTGGGTTGCGGAGATTGTGGTTAGGTTTCAGCAACAGGAGGGATGTAGAGGTCAGTAAGCTGGGCTGAGTCAAGTGGGGACGGAGAGGGTGACTCTGGATGCCAGAGTCACTGTCATGCCCTCTTGAGGTGTCGTGGGCTTGTTGACGAAACACTGAGAATGGAAGGTGCCCACTTGAAGACCTTAGAGATGTTCCCTACTCGGCTCAATCCAGACGGTTGTCGTGCTGGTCCACTAGGGAGACCACACTGTAGCTGCAGCCGTCGTGTGTGCTGACGCTGGCAAGTACACTGCAGCTGTTAACGCCGGACTGAAGGGAAGTCACACCACCATATGGAAAGAAGTGTAAATGGATGGAGAAGCATAGTTTACTGTAAAGCTACGGATTAGTTTTGCTTACCTTGGCGAAAGCCGAAGTACAAATCAGCATGAAGTTTTAACATCTACTCTTGTGTAATGGAAATCAACCTGTAGCACTCCATTCAACGTTTAGATAACCCACAAACCCCGGTTTCAAAGACAAGACTTAAGCCTAGTTCCAGACTTAAATGCACATTTAAACTGTTTTAACTTAAAGGGTACATATCATGCTTTTAAATCATTCATTTTTACTAATAAAATCATACATTTGTGGTCTTAAAGCGAAACTGCAATGCTTGGGTCTGAATTACTCATTATTATAGCTCCACAGGCCCCTTTTCTACCCCTTTTCTGATGTGCTTCTGTGAGCAAGTCGTTTCAATGCGGCCCCTTTAATAAAAAGGCGTACCGTCTTAACCCCGCCCGCTCTCCAGGTCGCTGAGTTCACGGTCAGTTCAACTCAGGTTCAACTCTCGCATTCGGCCATTATTGTAGTTTGATAAGAGATACAATTACTATAGCTTCAAAGAACATTTTTATTCACACGTTAACAAAATGTCAACAATGGAAGACTTGTCCACCAAGCCTTGCATATTCTGAGCAAGAGCGAGCAATTTGAAAAAGATGACGACGACTAAGCCATCTTCATATGGAGGCAGGTATCTAAGTTAACTATGTTGTGTTATTAGTGAAAGTCGACTATTTCTCTTGTTAAAACAAGCACACTGACAAGATAAATGACTGCGGTCTTGATCTTACCACTAAAAATCTATATTGATAATAATACTGATAACTTACGTTTAGAAAGCATCAGGAAACACAGCAGCTAAATGATAGAAGGAATTTACCCGATCGGCAAACCCTTCTGTATACTGCCCGAGGTTGTTGAAGTGGGGATCCTTGAAGTGCTTCAGGTCACTACATCCAACCACCGAACATTTTGACTAGCCCTCTCGTAACTTCTGCATGATTGAGCTTGGACTACAAAATCGGAGCGAGAAATAATAATGGCAGATTGCTCGTAGTGTTGGACCGGTAGTCAAGGTCCTTATTTGTCAGTTCCGCTGCAAATATCAGATGACGTACTTGCTCAAAAAACGTCATAGACAACAGAAAAATCTGAACAGGTTGAAAAATATGACCAAAACAGAATATAAAGAATAAACGAAGCACCTGAAGAGAATAATTTCATATTTTCTGTATGCTTATAAACACTCCAAATATACAAAAAAAATGCATTTAAGGGCTAAAAAGTGGATTTTGCATGATATGTCCCCTTTAATATAACCTGCACTGACATATCTTGATGTATATTAATGTCAGTTCCATTGTTTTGCTCACTGCACATAAAACAGTAATGTTTTATTCTAAGGCATGTTTATAAAAGCCATTTAAAGGCCCTAATCTGAACTAAGGCCTCATCCGGGCTTAATCTAAGCACTGTTTGTGAAACCAGGCCAAAGACTCTTAGTCCTGAAACTATGTCCTGAGTGAATGTTCTGAGAAAGCTGTTAATGTAGTCATTAAACTAGATGTCACAGTGTTTGTTGGCCTTGTTCATACAGTATGTGCAGTTTATTGGTTTCACTGGGCCTGGAATTATTGGGAGCAAGAGAGCAACAGCCCCTATGGCATACACAAACAAGGCCTCCGCAAGCCAGGGATTGTGGGGTTCTAGAGCCCCTTTTGGGTTGGGTGGAGATATGCTGGGCCAAGTGGCTGATACAGAATTGTCTTCTGCTGAAGAATACTGTAACTTATGTAGATGCCCAGATCCTGGACTCCAACCAACCTCGGCAACTACCACTCAACTCAATAAAAGTGCCCAGACCAAAATAAACTTTGCAGGATAGTGATTTTCCTAGGAGGTGGTTTGGACACCCCTGCTATAGCTAACTTTCGGCAGGAGTTCAGTTCCATAACTCCTGTCTGTAATTATCAAGTGTTCCTGAACACCTGAGGCCTTGTCCACACTAATACGTAAATTAAATAAGTTTAAATCAGTTTAAATCAGTTTATCAAGTTTGTGCCAGATTAAAAACACATCCTTTTCTCTCCGTTTTGGCTTTCTGTCCACACTGAGACAGCATTTTTATTAATGAAAACTAAGCTTTTTGAAAATGCTCTCCCAAGTGGATACTTTTGAAAGTGGATACTTTTGTGGATACTTTTTGTCAAACCAGGGGTATTTAAAAATGATGATGTAAGGTTAATCATGTGACTCATAATGTACCAATAGATATTCATGTCTATTCTGGTATTGTGCCTATTCAAAATCTAAAAATAATAAGAAGAAATAAGAGTCCAATATACTTAAATATGCCTTTCAGACCAGAAGATCAGTCTCAAGATAAAGAATAGGGCTCTTTTGATTGGGTCAGTAAGCAACCACCCAGAACACACACACTACTCAGAACACCTAAACGATTACAATGCCCTTTGCCCAGGCAATCACACTGAACACCCTAGCCTAGCATTGTGGCACTAATGATAAATTGCACACATCTGCCTTGCTATGACTGATTTTCTGAGAATCCTTTAGAGAATCCTAAAATCCTTTTCCATTAACATCATCCCAGCCACTTACCAATCTATGCAGCAAGCTGTCCCATAGGGTTCAGGGCCATACTGACCCCAATTTGCCAAGGGACCCATAGCAAACACCATGGCATAGCACCACACCCCCACAATCATCAGACAGGCATGAGAGTCAGGAGAATTTGTTTCCTGTTAAAGGAAAGCAAACAACATCAAAGGATTAATTCAGCACAAAGTATTGATCACTTTCATTTTTTTTATTACTGCTACAATTCTTTTAAACTAGAGATTTTAAATAGCAATTGAAAACAGAAAAAGTATTTTTTAAGATTTGAAAATAAATAAATAAATAATAAAATAAAATCTTAACAGTAAACCTTTAGAATCACTCCACTTCCTGTTCCTCTAAACCATTTTTTTCTTCCACATCCTTGTTCTTGCAATGTTGTCAAAAGTACACAAATAAATTATTTCAATATTTTATCATTTTATTTTTAATTTAAATGCTTACCTTTTGGAAAGGACAGGATTGAACATCAAAGGAAAAAAAATCAGTGTCCCCCCTTAATTTTGTATTGTTTGAGAAGCCGTTTTACTTCGGATGTAGCTATATCATAATAAGGAATAAACGAGTATGGCAACTTCTGTTTCAAGCCAACTTTATCACAAGCTCAAAGATATCTTTTTTTCATTCTACAACATAAAATCTATCAATACTTGTATTTAAATTAGGCATTACAGTTCATTAATGGTGTTAATCTTGTGAAGATTATCATGAACAAAATGTGTAAGAAACATAATCTTGTGTTGTTCACAGATATTATTTTCTAAAATAATCCAAAGGCCAATGGAAAAATCCTAAATTAATTAAAATAAAATAAACAAAAACTACTGACTAATTTTTAATTAGTAATTTTTGAGATTCAGCATAATACCTTTAACATATTTCTAGATGATTAGGCAAGATTTACTGAAACAGGGCAAATTAGCGGGAAAATTTGCCTCCTCCCTATAAATTTTACATCTGAAATGGAAACTCCTACAAATGATATATCTGCCCATAGCCCGCAAATGTTTCACTGTTTGTTAAAAGTAAATTTGGCCCATGGTCTGCGGCTTGGCCTATATATTCTTTACACAAGCTATTTACTATTGTTGTGAACTTTTTCTTTTAAAGGGTAGGAACTCATAAGCGATGACCAGGAGATTCGGTTGTATCTTTTTAAGCAGGATTCTTTATTGCTGTTGCATCGCTGTAGTCTGCGGTGTCTAAAAATCTTAGCCAAATCTAACTGAAACTAAAATACCGACTGTTCATATATGGCTGGTCATGCCTAATCCAATAAGCATAACTATTTAAACTGAGTCTGGGCTCCCAGAACCATTTAAAACAAAAGGTGAATCGAATGCATAGAAACTAATCTAATCAGCTGTACTATTCAATGACAAAAGGTGAATGTTCTCCAAACGCTGAGACAGGAACTCAAAGAACCATTTAAAACAAAAGGTGATTCGAATGCATATAAACTGAATCTAATCAGCCGGAATGTTCAATGACAAAAGGTGATAATCTCAGACAGTAACTCAAAGATCAATTAAAACAAAAGGTGATTGATTGTCTCAATTTAACTTGCAATAGAACGACCAGGAAAGACAGGAATAGGCAGGTTTGTGACATAATTAACCTTAGTTACAAAATTCATACTAATGAATTTCCTCAGGTTATATACTGTTGTATTGGAACTTAAATTCTACATTTAAACAAAAATATGTTATCGTACAATGCACGTATTTGCAAATAATTAATGTATTTGCTCTAGACATTATAGACATAGATCTTTACACCAGAGGTGGCACAGCAAATTCCCAGTGTTAAATTAACACTGAGAATTATATAAACTCTGAGCAGAGTGTTAAATGAACACTGAAGCAGTGTTAAAGTTAATTAGATAATTAAGTGAATAATTGAGTGATGATTGAACATTGTTGAAGACACCTAACAAGCAGAATCACTGGAAAGAAAAACGTCTCAGGTTACGTGTGTAACCCTGGTTCCCTGAGAGGGAACGAGAGCTGCGTCTGTGAGACAGACGGAACGCTCTGCGTGATTGCGTCGTGAAGCGTCTGTACAATCAGTCCAATGAGAGAGAGACGTCAGGTGATCGTCATTGACCAGGAAACTATAGAGCACCCTTGAGATCAGATCAGCGACAGCTTCTGTTAAAGGCCTGAAGCGAGTCGATCAGGGCATGCAGGAAGTATGGCAGGCGAACGCAGCTCTCGTTCCCTCTCAGGGAACCAGGGTTACATACGTAACCTGAGACGTTCCCTTTCAAGGGAACTTCGAGCTGCGTTGTCAAACGTGATGGGAACCCCATACCCACTACGCCATGCTGAGAAATGCCCGTTCTGTGTGAAGTACTTGTGCACACTAAGAAGCAAGCAACCTAGCCCCAGGAGTGGAGAGGCCAAGGTCATAAAATCTGACAAATGTATGCGGAGAGGACATCCTGCCACATTACAAATATCAAGAAGGGAAACACTCGGAATAAAGGCTGTAGAGGCCGCCATACTTCTAGTAGAATGGGCCCGAACAGCCATATGTGAAAGCTGTTCAGCCGCTTCATAAGCCAATGATATTTTTACATATAGAAAATGTTTCAAAGTGAGGAATTTTCCTGAAACCTCTTCAATGGGCTCAAAGGGAGCCAAAGCCAGACCCTCAAGTACAATGGCCAAATCCCAAGCCGGTGCTCTGAGTGCAGTGCAGGTCTCAACCTCATGTACCACCGAGAAAAACTAGTAATTAGAGGATCTCTCCCGATAGAAGCACCCCAGAGGGGTGTGGTAGGCCGATATAGCCGCCACGTAAACCTTTAAGGTAGAAGGAGATAATCCAGCAGTGAAACGGTCTTGCAAGAAATCAAGAATTGTACCAACAGGGCAGTTAACAGAATCTTGGTGACGTTCACCACACCAGATGGAGAATAATTTCCATTTCATGAATATTCTCTCGTGGAAGGAGCTCTGGATTGGAGAATGGTCTCAACGACCTCAGTCGAGAGACAGGATTCTATGAGTCGGGCCCCCTCAGAGGCCAAGCCACAGTATCCAAACTCCAAATGAGGGTGAACTCCCGGGAGCAAAGATATCGGGAAATGCGTACCGGTGTAGTGTTAACCACACCTAATACATCACATCCAGTCCAAGCAGAGCTGGATGTGTGAGGGAGAACCAAATAGAGCAATGCGTTGTACCAACGATGTGAAATGTCGACTGACTTTAGTTTGACCAAAGTTCTCCCTAAGAAGCTCCACCACCTCGGGGTGAGTCTCCATTCCCTGGGCCTCAGCCCCTGCCTCAACAGGATATCTGCTCCGATATATGAGACCATCAGTGTTTTATCCGAAAGGACAAACACATAGTGACCTCTTGGGTCTGGCAAGAAGTATTGAGATTTTCGAGAATACCGCCATCACTTTTAGCCAATTATGGGCTAAAGGTAGATGGTCCTGCCAAGTACCATTCGCCGAGCGACCACTCATGATCACCCCAACTTGTGAGGGAAGCATCGGTCGATAGCATTATGCGTCGACAAGAAGCCCCAAAACTGGGCTTGACCGAAGCACAAAGGCAAAGCCGCGTGACCTTGTCCTTGATCATGCGAAAGAGAAACGAGGATGTACGTCATTGCTTACGTTGCACGAGTGCCCACTACTGGCGGAAACCACAATGAGCTGAACTGGACAACAGTATATTCCTGCCAGCTATGAGTTGATTTATTATTAACTTTTTTTCCCTTTACGAATTTGTTTAATGCACAAAATACATTAATCTTACGAAAAGATGTTTTGTGCTAAAGTTAGCCGAAGCTAATTTTCATCCATAGTCCCCGGGCATGTGCACACAATTTTTAAAACATTACATTACAAAACAACTATCAATAGTAATAATAATGACAAGTAGGCTACACATAATATTAGTTAACGAAGGTCATAAAAAAAATTAGATATTCAAAAGACCATATCTACCCATAATATATACATTAAATGTGCTAATGCTGACACAGCTGGCTCTCAAGGATATATTTCTTTAACTTTATCTTTTGTTTAGCTGCTGTACCTGGGTTATAAGAGCCAGATGAACAAATAGAAAAGGTAACACCATCTGGTGTCTTCAATAATACTCAATCCCTCAGTTAATCACTTAATTATCTTATTGTGGGATTTGCAATTTAAGAGTAGATTTAAATGTGGGTACTTTTTCTTTAACTCAAGTACATTTCTAATGTGTACTTTGTTATGCTGGGCGACGTTCCTCTTGTTACTTTATTTTAATCCAATACATGTAAACATAGTCATAGTTTATTCCAAGCGCAATATTCCAAGTCTCTATTTTTCTGGGGCATGAGTGATGAATAGGGCATCGTTACAAATGAATAATTATTTGAGCCAATTCTGTTGAAAGAATCAAACAATTCAACAAAAAAAAAATCAAAAACTTGATCAAACAATTTGGCAAAACTGTCTAAATTGATTTCGCAAATCTGTTTGGAATATTTGTTCAGTTCCATGCACGCACTGAATCATCTGAAAAGGTTCTTGAAGCGAATAACTAGCTACTTGAGTAGTTTTTTTTCATTGGATATTTTTCCTAATCTTACTCAATTAATGATTAGGATTATTACTTTTACATTTACTTTGAGTAAAAGTACTTGTACTTTTACTGAGTACAGTTTCTGACACTCTGCTTTACACAAACCCATTTATTGGGCAGACGCAACTATTTATGACACTGTAGCCAGAATGTAAATTTGTAAAAGAATGTAAAAATATTATTTCTGCTTATGAGATCCTTCCACAAGAAAAGAAAAGAGTTCTGTGCACGCCAGCTTAGCATCTGGCATTGAGGTGAATGGGAATGCTTCAGCACTACTTGGTTACCCTCAACACTGCGTATAATACAAACTATACTGTATATTACTCTCTCAGGTGTCGAAAGTTAAAGAACCACATCTTATCTGGCAACGTGCCCTCTAAAATCTTCAACTGCATCCCAAACGTGTTTGCTTCCCTTCCACCTACAGAATCCATCTGTTCACCTGCTGCCCTTTTTGCCATCGTTATCTCTGTTCTCGAGCTCACCCACATGCTGATAAACTATCCCTTTTGAATTTTCTCCCCTCTCCCACGTACACCTTCATCTTTTCAAGTCAATCAAAAGTTGAAACCAACTAGAACTAATGAACTGGGTCCAATTGCTCCTGTCCATAGGAGTATTGACCAGAAGCCAAACAAAACAGCATCTAGACCCTGATGAAATTGAGAATATCCAATGAACACATTGGAGAAAGCCATAAGGTAATGAATTTCCCTTTGGTGTCCATCACGGCAGGACAGAAGGGTTGCATCCAACTTTTAATTAAGATAAGGAGGAGGGCTTGGGAGGAAGATAAGTGAATTGTGGTGTGAAAGGTGACTCAGGAAGAATACCATAGTTTGGGAAGCAGACTTTGAGGCAGCAGACGGATGACAGAGCGGTGAGATTTGTCAAGCTGGATAAGCCGAAAGAGGACGCCACATACGGCATAGCATAAACATGTGAGCTCTCCAAACAACCACCTGAGAGAATGAGAGAGAATTACATTTACATATGCATTTGGCAGACTGAGAGAGGTCAAAAATCAAGATACAATGACTTTTGTGTTTTCTACAAAGCCCCTATAAGAGACATGGTGATGGAAAAAAGATTAGTTTTAATCTGGAAAAATATGTCAAATGTTTTGAAACTTTACATTCGCTCGCAAAATGCTTGCATTTCCCAGAGAAACTTTGTGTTCTCTCGCAGACCTTTTGAGTTCTTTGTGAGGGAATGCAAAGTTTCTTGGGGAAAACAAAGGTTTTTGCAAGGGAACGCAAAGTTTTTCTTTGCGAGAGACTTTTGCAGAGAGAATACAAAGCCATTGAAATATTTTTTCATATTTTTTTCAATCACCATGTTCCTTTGTGGGCTCTGTAGTTTTCACTATAGCCATCTCAACATTTAAAATGTGGGAATAGTGGGAACAATAACTGAATGGTAATATTTTTGGTATCTGCCTACTTGTGAGCAAAGGCTGATGGAATTGCCAAGGGAAATAGTGAAACTGTCATTCCAAGGTCACTAATAGATAAATTTATGATGAAGAATTCTGCCGGCTTCAGAGATGATCTCTTAGCGATACGCAACAAGGAGCAGGATGCCATTTCCCAAGAGTGACAGAATACCTAAAAAGAAAAAAAGAAATGCATTAAGTGAATAGTTGCTACCACAAGCAATTTGTTTTTCCTTGTTCTAACTCCCTGCAACCCCTATTTTACTGTTTTGTTATTGCTCTGACAGCTCGGCAAGAGTAAAACTGCAATGATTCATTCTTGCACTTTACGATTTGATACCGCAATTTGATTGTATGTCCTCTTACTCCGTTTGCCAGTGACCTCTGAAGTTCTGATCTAACATCATCTTGATAATTTATTTTTTTACAATACAGTATAGCTGTAGCTCAAATTCACAGTATAGAGGAAAATGTCGCATGACGTCACAGTCGGCCAGAGTCCCTGCAGTTCCTCACAGTGAGTGGCAAAAAGACTGAGCGGCTGTATTTGTTTTAGCGTGAATGCCATGAAAAACAAACACAACACATATAAAGTGGGAAAGAGCTTTGCGAATTGACTGTACAACTAGATTTGACAAAAAATCGGAGGTATATTTTTACAGACTGATATAGAAAGAGGAGCAAATGGATCGCTGCAATTCACAGAAACAACTGGACTCCAGTCAGCCAAAGGTGGATTTGCACCTATCATTTTGTGTCAATATGCTGAATTTGGTGGAAAACCATACCCATATATTTTGTATTGTTATATATATATATTAACAACTCATCAATTAAATATTTATCATTGCATATTCTGCAAACTATAAAAAACTAAAAAACTATAAAGTTTTATGGCTGGACAATATGATGATATATAGGCTTTATATAACACTGATACAAGTGATCCCCGAATTTAGACCTAATATTGTATTTATGTAAAGCGTTCACAGGCAAATTTCCTTTATGTTTTGGTCTATATTGCTTTTATTTCCCCGGTGTCGAAATCAGGCAAACATAAATGTCAGGCAACACGATTCCTGGCTGCATGTCAATATCCATGGATCACTGGATCTTTAGTAAGTTGTAAGGAACACTATATTGAGTCCAACATTTAGTTTAAATTAATAAAATTGTTTGTTTTAGTCACATTTTCGCTGTTTCCCCTATTAAATCCAGTCACGCTGCAGATCTTTTGCTGCTCAGTCAGGCTGAGGGGGGTTGTTCCAGCGGGAAAGTGACGTCAATGCATTCCCTCTATTGCTGTAGCTCTAATTCACTGGGAAGCTGCTTTGATACAATCTGTCTTCCATGATCTTGCATGATTCAATAATTCATGTTAATTCAGCCAGCTCACATACCTCTTTTTGCTTCCAGTCTTCTGGTCAAAGCCCACTGTAGTCGATTGTCAAGTTCAAGTGTGTGATCATTGGTGAATATCATCATACACCTACCACTGTGTGGTGTTCTGAGAACATCAGCTCAAATGTTCTAATAGTTAATTTGAATCAGATGTTGAACACACGGAGGAGGTTTGAGATGATATTCTCGAATGATCACGCGCGTGAGATATCACGCAACAATTGACTACTGTGGGCTTTGACCGAAACCAGGAAGCAAATAGAGGTATGTGAGCTGGCTGAATTAACATCATTTTTATTCACATCTTTCACATCTACCACAGTCAGATTGAGCGTACACTCTTAATAACACCATTCACATGGCTGTGCACTCGTAATGACAAATCAAGGATGTTAAGAGGCTAAAAGCAGGTTTAGAACATGCCCTATTGAAGTCAACAGGGTGCGAATTTTAAAAAGACGATAACACGGTGTAGGCAACACCGATTTTTGTTGTTTTTGTCTTTACTGACAGCACTCCAAATGTACCAAAAAATGAGCTCAATGTTAAAATTGACCGGAGTTGTAAACTATGGTTGTAAACTTCCCTCTGAAGCCAAACCCATAGTTTACAAATCTCTGGCCGGGGGTGAAATATTGAGACAAAAGGTCTCTCCTGATCAGGATCTCAAGGGAGGGCCGCCAAGGAGATTAATTAGTTCCGCATACCAAATTCGACTTGGCCAGCGTGGTGCTACTAGCAGTAGGCTTATTCCATCCTGGTGGACTATCTCCAGAACTCCTAGGAGCAAAGCAACAGGGGAAATGCGTACAGACATAGCCTCGGCCAAGTCTGCATTATAGCATCCCAGGGGGGCTGGGTGAGTGAGGGAGAACCAAAGTGAACAGTGTGTCATGTACTGAGACGCAAACAGATCCACTTCTGCTTGGCCGTAAACTAAAAAAAAAAAAATTGCTCCACCACCTCAGGGTGGAGTCTCCAATCCCCTGGCCTCAGCCCCTGCCTCGACAGGGTGTCTGCTCCTAATATTCTGGATCTGGGATCTCATTTATGTAATGCCTGGTTCAGATTACACGTTTTTTTGTCTGTTACGATAGTCACTGTGTCAGATTACGTGATTTTGAATACTAAAATCTTATCGTGTCGTGGACAATTCACAATGTCAGACTACACGTTGCTTCCTGACCAGTCATCGCATGCCTTTAACGGCGCGAGATGTCATCGAGAAAGCGAAACTAGCGAGTGACTTCCGGAAATGAACGTAAACAAACAATGGATGAAGCGGTGAGTGTTGTATTGGCTGTCCTGTGTTCAGAAAAATGTAAAAAAAGAAGAAAGAAAACCCGACAATGGACACGTTCCTGGATTGCTCGGCATTGCCTTTTCAGCGTGAGAAATACACGGTGTGGCGTGTGGACTGGTTGAATTGCGTATGTCTCACGGCCATTGCGTGAGACTTAACCCTGCTTGAAGAGGACAGTATGGGCTGTCAATCCTCCAAAGAGAACTTGAGGTAAACTATTGTTTTCTTATATATTTTTACTTTTAGTTTTAACGTTAGCACCATAGTCTCTCTTTCATTTTGCCATTTTTGAAAGTTGTGTACAGAAAAGATGTGCTCCTATTGGTCAACCTCATACATGTGACGGAACCGTCATGAACGACCATTAAAAAAAATTAAACATGCTAGTCTTTGTGTCGTGATGTCGTGAAGCATCGCAGATACGTGACGTAGGTTGTTTCCCACTATGACACACTATACGAGATGATACGATCGAATCTTGCGTCCCGACGCCCGTTGTCGTTTACGAATCCCCACAACACCCTATGTCAAACGGATCGTGCCAAAATCTGGGCTAAAAACGTGTAATCTGAACCAGGCATAAGAGACCACCAATGTGTTGTCTGTCCGGATAAGCACATGATGGCCTTTCAGGTCTGGAAGGAAATGTCTGGACGCATTGAAGACCGCCATAATCTCCAGGCAATTTATGTGCCAAGAGAGATGATGACTCCTCCACAGACCCTGTGCTGTGCGGCCTTCCATTACCTCTCCCCAGCCAGTGAGGAAAGCATCTGTCGAGATCGCAACCCGATGACAAAGAGCTAGGACATGAACCAATGTTTCCTCCATATAACCAAGGCGCGGAGACTCTGGCTCAAGTGAACCCTCTGGTCATGAGCCACCATTGCATAAGTCTCATGTACAGCAGGCCAAAGGGTATCACATTGGACGGTGCTGCCAACAGTTACTCAAACTGTTTCACAATGCATAACTGGCCTAGCTTTAGCTCTTTCATGGCTGTGAGGATAGCAGCTACAAGAGCGGGTGATAGGACGGCTCGCACCGTGACCGAATCTGATTCTACTAAAATCAGCCAGTTGTCTATGTAATTCAGAATGCGTATGCCCTGCAGCCTGAGTGCGTCCAGAGCTGCATCTACACACTTCGTGAATGTGCGGGGTGGTAGAGCTAGGCCGAATGGAAGCACCCGAACACTGGGATTCTTTGCCCCCAAAAGAAAACCTCAGGAACCTCCTGTGCTGAGGGAGGATAAAGACATGTAAGTATGGATCTTTCAGATCTATCGTGACAAATCAGTTCTCGGATCTGGTTTGAGTCACGATCTGTTTGAGTGTCAGCATCTTGAACTTGAATTTCTGAACTGTCTGATCTAGTGGGGGACGCAACCCTCCGTCCGTTTTTGGAACAATGAAATAACGGCTGTAAAAACCTGATTCTCTGTAGACTCTACTCTATAGCCTCCTTTGCTAAAACTCTTACTCCATTAACACCCGTTGTAGCACGGCGAACGAGAACCAAACTGAATTCTGTAACCTCTTTCTACTATCTGCAGGACCAATTGAGATATGTTTGGCAGATTCTTCCATTCTGTCCAAAAATCTACTCAGGGAACCAACCTCTCGAGGCTGGCCTCTGGTGTAATTGAGACAGCCAGTTCGAGGACCTGAAGCATACTGGCAGGAAACACCTTTGAACTCCACCTCAGAAGGGCGCGAGTCTGAGGCAATGTCGAGTTGACACTGCATCAAAAACATGCTGGAGGCCGATAGATTGAGCCAGAGGTGTCTTCCAGTAGCTACAAGGCCTGCCATAGACTTGACCTGCTGCCATATATGCTTTGCCCTCTAGATGTAGTTTTTAATGGCTTAGTGGGCAAAGCCCACTGGTTCGCGAGCCTGGACACTTTCATCAAAAAGTGACAGGCGGGAGCGGAGCATGCGAAGCAGAAGCTTCTCACAATGCTGGCAATCAGCCCCCTTGAAGGCTAATACCGCATGCTCCACTCCTTCGCCCAAAGCTTGTGTGTATCCCCACCCATTAAATAGCGTGGACAGGGAAAAGCACAGAGTTTGTACAATTGTTTCGCCATAGTGTTTCTTAGATAGAACGTGACAGACAACAGCAAATATGAGAGACAGTTTTGACACTTTGATCGCTTACTGAGGCAATAGAAGCTAATGCCGGTTGAACCGGATCCGTTTCTATCTTGTCCTGGTCATGACGCCACCCGTTCATTCTTTCCATTGGACTAGTTGACATAGATGCTTTAGACACAATCATGTTGGGGGCGTTTCTAGTGCGTCATCGACGCATCACGAGTTCCCTCGATAGGGAACCTTCTTAGTTTGTATTAGTATTTTGTAATTTGTAGTTTGGAATCATTTTTTGTAATGTGGTGCCACCAACAAAGTCATGTGTTTCAACCCACATACAAATGTGGAAAAAATTCCAATGGTGTTAATAATAAAAACACCAATTTTTAAAATGAAAAACATTTATACCATTTTCAATAAAGGATTACATTTAATGACTCTAAATGTAGCCATAAAGTAAAAAGCAAGTTTTTCCTTACACTTTAAATACACGTGGAACAATCCTACTCATTATTCTAAAAAATAAATATTCTAAAAAAATCTTATTTGTACATCTTTTATATCTTTTATCTAATCTTATAATCTTATAAAATGGTATAAAAGTTTTTCAAAAACAATAAATAAATAAAGACTTAAAATTCAATAAATAATATATAAACAGTATCACTTGTAATTAAGTGGACTCACAGAAGGTTGTGTATATGGAACCCATGAAGACATCTTGTTCCTTTGGGATTCTGGAAACAAAATGGGTAGTTTCCGAGGTATTTCCCATCTGCAGAGAAGATGAAAGACAAGACATGAAGTTTAGATGAATATTGGAAAAAGGATGAAGCTGAAACCGTGGTAAAACAAGAACAAGTATAAAGCATTCATGAGCGAGCTGATGGTTTTCAGGGCTGAATCAGGGGACTTTGTGGTTCAATGAGCTCTTTGGTGAGACCATTACAATTGAGATTAGCAGCTCATCTCTCTATAAAAAGATCCAGATTCCCGTTCACAGCTAATGCCAATACAAGAATGTCCAGTCATTTTGTTTTATGGAACATTTAAAGGAAGGAAATGAAATATACTGTAGAAAGTCACCTAAAGGATTATTAGGAACACCATACTAATACTGTGTTTGACCCCCTTTCACCTTCAGAACTGGCTTAATTTTACGTGTCATTGATTCAACTAGGTGCCGAAAGCATTTTTTAGAAATGTTGGCCCATATTGATAGGATAGCATCTTGCAGTTGATCAGGGCACAACGCTTCCGTTCCACCACATCCCAAAGATGCTTTATTGGGTTGAGATCTGGTGACTGTGGGGGCCATTTTAGTACAGTGAACTCATTGTCATGGTCAAGAAACCAATTTGAAATGATTTAAGCTTTGTGACATGATCCATTATCTTGCTGGAAGTAGCCATCAGAGGATGGGTACATGATGGCCATAAAGAGATGGACATGGTCATAAACAATGCTCAGGTAGGCCGTGGCATTTAAACGATGCCCAAGTGGCAATAAGGGGCCTAAAGTGTGCCAAAGAAAACATCCTCAGCACCATTACACCACCACCACCAGGCTGCACAGTGGTAACAAGGCATGATGGATCCATGTTCTCATTCTGTTTACACCAAATTCTGACTCTACCATCTGAATGTCTCAACAGAAAATCGAGACTCATGAGACCAGGCAACCAATTTTTGTGAGCTCTTGCAAATTGTAGCCTCTTTGTAGTGGAGATGAGTGGTACCCGGTGGGGTCTTCTGCTGTTGTAGCCCATCCGCCTCAAGGTTGTGCGTGTTGTGGCTTCACAAAAGCTTTGCTGCATACCTCGGTTGTAACGAGTGGTTATTTCATTTTTGTAATTTGTTTCTGAAATATCATTCTAATTTAACCAACAAATATAATTTCCACCTTGTTTAACATATTAATTAACATATCATAAATTTACTTTCAAAATGGAAATATAGGGTACTGCGTCTAACGATGGATGCGAGATCCAATGAGCTTTGTCTTAGTTTACTGCACTGCACCTATGTATAAAAAATTTAAAACTGGGGTAGGTAAAATTTTAAGTGAATATGTTTCAAATTACAGTCTGTTTTTCCTTAAATAAAGCATTCAGAAGGCTTGCAATAATACACATGAAACACTATATCTATGGTACTTTTATGTGCTTTTTTGGAGCTTGAGTTACAATTACCATCCTCTCACCCTTCAGCTTCATGGATGTAAAAGTCATATATGTTTGGAGAGACATTAGGGTGAGAGGCTTTTTTATTTTGAAGGCATGGTAAAAAGTTGGCAATACAGTTTATTAAATGAAAGTCAGTCAGTCTTAATACCAGTAGATAATTACTGAAAATGGGAAAAGCATGAAACTAAAATCCGCAATAGGAAACTGTTTGCCTGGGGTAGTTAATAGCGTTTAGTCGTTATTAAATCCAACATTTGACCAGAGAATGCCACGACTGCTCAATCAAAATCAAGTATTTGAGAGCTGCCTTTTGCTTCTCAGAAGATAACAGATTTTTTAGCTTCTACGGAAATCTCCTGAAAACACACACATACAGATCATCTGTGTGTGAATAGTTTATTAAGGATAAAGACATAAAGATGTCCGTATTGATTTCCCTGTAAAGCCTCTTACGATCTATACACAACTGGAGGAGTCAATGACCAAATTGTACAAATGGCCTACTTTCTGGAGGCTGATAGATGTCAACTCAGCGGTAATGCAATAGAGGAGAGATGTTTCAGCCAATGCCTGAGGTTTAGGAACACAGCTTGTCTCTCTGTCTGTATGAGTCAAGCAGATACAAATAACAAGCACTGTTTAATCAGCATGAAAGATTTCTACACATTGTTTTATTACACAGCTCTCTTCAATATTTTCCGATAGGTGCATAACTAACATGCTCACAGCCAAATCCAGCAAAAACTCACATTATTAACACCATGTTTCGGTTCATGTAGTGTAATCTGTTCTCTTGAATCACTGCATCCAGCCACAGATTGTTGTTCTGTTTTTTATTATTTATTTATTTATTTGATTTAATTTAAAGGTTGACTGCACAAGGGTACATGTATTCTGACTTCAAAGTACAATGACTTCAAAGTCATGTTGTTATATATAGGATTGGTTCCTGTTGTATCAGCAGCCAATGAGCTCGCTGCTCAACCTTCAAATACTTGGGTAGCATTTTCTGTCGCAGTGCAGCACGCTTCAGAAACCCTCCAACTTCCCCAGCTCCACTTGTACAGATCTGCTACAGGTAATTCATGCATGCTATAATGTACAGCCGCAGCACGTATTCTTGCTCACAGAAGTGTATCGTCTTTGTATTGGCAGTAGCAAGTCCTGTACTTGCTTTGCAGTTGCAGCAATAACAGCAGCAGAAGTAGATCTATTCCACCACAACGAAACATACAATAATGCCAGAAATATTTTTATGTGAATAGCCTCTTTTAGATATTAAAAATATATATAGGAAGAACAAACGGAAAGAGAATTAAGTAAAAAAAAATAAAATAAAAAAAAGCCAACATGATGCATTGAGGTTTCAGGCTATGTTTGCACGGAAACGATTCTGAAGAGAAAATGCAAAAGTAGCGTTGCGTCATCACTTTTTATTTTGCGTTTAGACGAGCGTTTTGTGTGGGAAATTACGCGTGCAAATGGTGACGCAAAAGTCTGTGAAATTTAATGTAGTATGCACTTCAGGCGGCTAGGAGTGCATACTATAACAACACCAAGTCCACGCGCCTGCGTACAACCTTCACTGTCAAGCAGACTTTTGCGTTTTACCCTTTACACGGGAACGCGATGGTGGAGCGTTTTAAGATTTCCACTCTGGAGGGTGGTTTCACTTTTTTGCGTTTTTAAGCCTCAAAACGCCGTCGCGTGTGAGCGAAAGGCACATCCGATAATATATTTTTACGTTTTCACCCACGAGGGTTCTCATGTAAACAGGGCCTCAGAATAACTGTCTTAAAGGTACACTATGTAACATTTATTTTTGTTCAGAATTTACAATTTGACATAAAATATATACTTGAAATACTCCCAAGCCTCTCGGTACATATTAGTTGAGTGATTTTGCATTTATTGTATAATGTTTCAGAATGTTTATTGCATTGGTTGTTATACTTATGGCAATTCAGTTGAAATGTTCTGTGAATAGCTCTAATGCGTTTGAAATTATCGTTACCACTTACACTTAACCTTGCTTTAAACCTAACCAATAGTGTTAAGCTGATAAAACACATCTGCTGAACCAACCATGCCCTTTTAGCTTGCTTCTACTACAAGTCTTTCATGGAGTGTCATGACTCGTATTTCACGATACTCATATCCGAACTCCAGTGTGAACTGAACGCACTGTATTACTGCCTGATGAACGTTACTGAGAACTTGTTCATTCTGGTGTCTGTGAACGCGCGCTCTCTCAGTTTGACTTCGTACAATAGGGTGCCAGATTTCTATAGAGCCTTCTAGGTGAAAACCCGACTAAAACACACGTAAACAGGCCTTAATATGTAGCGAAAAAAACCCAATCTGGCAACACCAGCCAGCAGTGTTTCGCCACGGCCGCCAAAGCAGTGCGCAAGGGAGGCATCATGTATGATCATTTAAAGCTACACTGTGTGATTTTTTTTACCCCATCTAGCGGTGAAAATGTATATGATCGTCCAGTGAATATTAGTTTCTGTTCCTCTCAATTCCGATTTTGTTTTAACTCCTGACGGTGGCCAATGTAGTCCAAGATTAACATGGCTTCCGGTTTCAACCTCATCCATGAGTGTTAACTGAAACGTAAACGCAAAAGGCGAAGCTTGAATTAACGGGTATGTCCCTCTTTGGCTAATGTACTTTCAAGATGGAGGGGCAACATGGCGACCGACATTAGAACCCCTTACCCGTATGTATTTTCAATGGCATATTATACACTCACGAGAATACTTATTGCTTGAACGAAGTAAATATACATTAATGAGCACATATATTTTTGAAAGAACGAAGTGTTTTTAGCTAAGAATAAACTAAAAGAGATACACAGTGTAGCTCTAAATGGGTTTTATGACGAGGTCGGTAAGGATTGGGAAAATCTTACAATGCTGTACAAACTGCCCGTTGATAAAATAATTGCTGTCTGTGGTTGCACATGGGCTGTGGCAATAATAATAATAATTTAAAAAAACTCACAATATATGGAAAAAAAACAAACTAGTTCATTTTTTGAAGTATGAACTATGAACTTAACTAGTTCATTTTAAAATGTGTGAACTGAATTTTTAACTAGTTCATGTAGAAAGTGAACATTCCCAACACTGCTGAACTGTCCATTTCACAACTGTACCAGGTGAGCTTCAAGCAAGTTTACTATTTCAGAAAAGCCATACATTTGGACACACATATTTGTGTGAAAAAGTAATAGAAATGGTTACATTTTACTGTATCTAGTGTTCATTTCAAATGGAAACTATAGTGAAATGTATGTACATGTACATTTTTGCAGTTTTGTCATGTATTTCTTATGAACCTGGGTTGCAAAAAACCCTGTATGCTGGATAAAATGTAGTGATGCCTTATCCAAATATGTGTCAAGGAACACTGACCGTCACACCATTGTTTGCTTTATGAAATGAAATGACAAATTAAGTAGAACTTCAGCATACTCATCTCATATGATTCCCCCTCTGTGGCAGTGAGAAGACTCATTACCAGCTCACACCAAGCATGTCTCCTCACCTGTATTCAATTCCTGAGTAATTCAAAAAGCTGTCGTAATGCCAACAACAGTTTCCTGCCTAAAAACAGATGAGTTCACACAGATGGGTTAGAAAGAACACAACTACGCATTAGAACTATTCGAAAACATATTTTGATATTTTGTTAGAGAAACATGAATATGGAAAAAAAAACAACAACATCTGTTTGTGTTTAGCATTTAAGTGATAATTTAATTTGCATCTCAACATCTGTAGTCTAGATAGGACATGATGTACTTGCATCAACATGAAATTATTAAAGCAAAAATTGGATGGACTGACCCAGCAACTGTTTTCCATGCAGTGAAAGTGAAAGAGGCTGAGAAAGTCAGCTTGAAATGAAAATTCACTCTGCCTATTTTGTAAATGCATGTTATAGATCTTATTGTGAACAAATTATCTGTTCATATTAGGGGTGTAACAGTACATAGAATTTATGGTTCGGTACGTACTCCGTTTTGAGGTCACTGTTTGATACGACTTTGTAGTAACTGAAAAAGCAACAAATCTCCAATGCTAGGTTACTTTTCACTTATTTTGAACAGACAGCCTAGTGCATGTTATAGTTTCTTCCATCTGTCAGCATTTAGTCCCACCTGTTGTTATGCTTCAACACAGCCTCTTTAAGCGTATTAAGCACTTAGCAGTAAACAGAATGCATTCTTATACTGTATATATATGTGATGCGATCTGGCCTGGGAAAACCCGAAAACATCTCTTGAATATATCTTGGGGAAAATTCTAATTTATAGTGGAAAGCTGAAAAGACAAAGTGAAAAAAAAAATTACTATGTCAGAAAAGCCATACATATGGAGACATATCTGTGTATTCTCATATTCCCATATAAAACATATTCAGACATATAGACATATTCTCATTTGGAATACCTGACAAACTGCAAGAAAACGGCCATTTAGTGAACACTAAAAAGACAGATCGTCTAAAAAAAATAAACCACATAACCAGCAATCAGCCAACTTCAGATAACCATAACTTTTGTTACAGACAAACTATAAAAGAAAGTTTTAATACAATCGCAAACCTGTAATACTGTATGTAAAATTTTACCATGTGGTGGGTTTTCCCTTGCCTGGCAAGTCAGACCTATCAAGATGTTAGGTCTGGGAACTCACAATTGGCATACCTCAATCCAGGGGACATAAAGGTTGTCTTTCAATATCCCTCTGCACGGCATAGGATAGCGCTAACCAACCAGAGCAATGAATGGCTGTGGCTGAGTGAGTCCCATGCGTTTCCCCATGGTTTTCTCTTCCAGCGGAGCAAGTTGATATATTAAACTTTTGCCGTACTGCCGGTCGTCAAAACTCTGAACACATCTTCCTTTTTTAAAAATGACTTAAAGGGTTAGTTCACCTAAAAATGAAAATTAAGTCATTAATTACTCACCCCCATGCTGTACCAACCCCGTAACACTTTCGTTCATCTTCAGAACACAAATAAAGATATTTTCTGATTAAATCTGAGAGCTGGGATCACTTCGCCATAGACTGCCTAAGGGACTGGCTCTTGACGGCCCATAAAGTCATTAAAGAAAATGTTTAATATTTCCATGTGCCTACAGCGGCTCAATTATCAAGTTTATCAAGCGACGAGACTACTTTTGTGCGAAAAAAAACATAAATAACGACTTTATTCGACTATTCCATTACTTCATTATGGACGCATGCGCGAGAACTGAGATGAAGACGTTCTTCTTCGACTACTTCTTGTTACCCGGCTGCTCACCGCTTAGGAGTTTTACCGCCACCTACCGTATAAGATGATGATCCATATATAAGGCGCTCCGGATTGTAAGGCACACTGTCGTTTTTTGAGAAGATTAAAGGCTTTTAAGTGCACCTTATAGTGCGGAAAATACGGTAGTTGAAAAACGTATGTACAGCGCGCATCTTCCTCTGCTTGTAAACAGAAAGTTTTGTGCTTCCAGCTATAACAGCACGTCATCTTATACGGTAGGTGGCGGTAATACTCCTAAGCGGTGAGCAGCCGGTAACAAGAAGTAGTCAGAAGAAGAACGTCCTCATCTCAGTTCTCGCGCATGCGCCCATAAGGAAGTAATGGAATAGTCGAATAAAGTCGTTATTTATGTTTTTTCGCACAAAAAGTAGTCTCGTTGCTTGATAAACTTATAATTGAGCCACTGTAGGCACATGGAATATTTAAACATTTTCTTTAATGACTTTATGGGGCGTCGAGAGCTAGTCCCTTAGGCAGTCTATGGAGGAGTGATCCAGCTCTCAGATTTAATCCAAAATATCTTTATTTGTGTTCCGATGATGAACGAAAGTCTTACGGGGTTTGTACAGCATGGGGGTGAGTAATTAATGACTTCATTTTCATTTTTGGGTGAACTAACCCTTTAAGTGACATTCTCTTAAATCCAAGTCATCCCAGTCGTGGCCGAAGCCGGAATCGAAAGACTGCTGTTCGCCAGCAGCATCTTGTTTGTTTTCAAGTATCAGGGAAATCACCTATGGAAAATCACGGCGCAGAACCGTCACAACTCTGCCGTCATTGTGTTAAGCCCGCCCAGTAACTCTATACACGATGCGATTGGCCCGACCAGAGTTTAGTTTGTCCACTTCAAAAGTCAACGGAGAGTTGCTAGACCACACTTTGCTGCAAAATAATTTTTCCTGCCGCAAGGGTGCGTCTAGATTTCTAGGCTAGGTTTTCCCAAATCACATCACATATATTGGGCTAACAAACACAAGTTATTTATGTTTTAAAAGTACAAAATATATAAAATAAATAAAAATAAAACGTGTTTTGGGATAGTTCTTCTTCTGCTCTTTTTCTTGTTGTGGCGGTTAGCAAACAGCATTACATTACCACGCATGCCCCCTTCTGGATGGGAGTGTGGATAGCCTGTGACTGACTATATTCGTCGTCTGACGTTATGCACCGAACCATGACGTCTGTACCATGACGTCTGTCTTATTCTGCATGGCATGAAACATGCTGATGATGAATGATGCTTCCGAGAGAAAGGTGCAATAGAAATACATATATGTATTAATTAGAGCTGTCAGTTAAACGCGTTATTAACGGCGTTAACGCAAACCCATTTTAACGGCGTTAATTTTTTTTATCGCGCGATTAACGGTCTTTTTGTCCTAGCAAACTTTGTAGTTTTTTCACATACTTTTGCAACAGGACGCGGCATGCGTCCTGATCCATTTCAGCGTCTCGCGCTCGTCATCCACTCAAAGCCGGCTCGCAAGCCCAAACGAGTGTGTGCGGCGTGCCTGATGTTTTGTTTCCGGTCTAGCTTAGATCCGCTTGCGCTTTGGTCGAAGAAGCAACGAAACGTCCTCGCGCGGCGCAAGCAATTGAATGAATGGGTTTCGGAGCGCAGCGCGAGGACTGCTTCTGTGCCGACACACTCGTTTCAGCTTGCGAGCCGGCCAAATAGTAACGTCTATGTTTTGAGTGGATGACGAGCGCAAGACGCCGAAATGGATGCCAATGAGATTCTGAATGTAAAGTTTACTTTTAAAAAGTTGCCAAATTGTCCCATTGACAAGACCAAAGCGATCTGTATGTTTTGTCATTATGAACTGAGCTATCATCATCGCAGCACGTCCAGCCTGAAACACCACTTGATGATGGCCAAGCATACACACACACAAACACAGATGATGCAAATTCTCCACCCCCGTCAATATCAGGACCTCGTCAGTATTTCTTTCACCCTTTTATTGATGGACAGTGTTGCATTGTGTGAGAGATTATTTAGGCTATATATGTTAGAGTGAAATTGAACACTATTCCAATGTTATTTTCAATAATAATAATAAAAAAAAACATTTGCACTAAACAAGCCAATCCACTTTTCCATGTTGATAAGAGCATTAAAATGAGAAAAAAATGTAACAAAAAGAAATCAAAAGACATTAAGAATAGATAAAAATGTGCGATTAATCGCGAGTTAACTATGACATTAATGCGATTAATCGCGATTAAATATTTTAATCGTTTGACAGCACTAGTATTAATACATTTAGACTTAACTTGGTTATTGCTATCAGGATGTGAAGAGACTTTCAACCAGCATAACAAAATGTTTCTGGAACAAATCACAGATTTCAAGATAATGATTTCACATTTCTACACACTGGCTAGTATTGGTGTTAATATGCAAGTGAACATGACATGGGTGTCCTTGAACTGTGCTTTGAGTGTTTGTGGCATTTGCCATGTCTTTTGCTCAATTTCCATGTTGAAATGATTTATGTAGTCTCTTGGGGCATTTACATGAGCTCTCAGGAGAGTTATTATCTGTAATGAAATGCTAAAGCGGGACACTTATGTTAAGGACATTTTGGTCATTGTAAAATGTCATCCTGCTATAGCTGATTGCATTATAATCGGCAGAGACATAAAAACAGATGCTAAGGCAGGCATCGCTATTATTATTTCTGATAGGATTAGGGATTTGAACAAAACCCTATCCCCAAGTATTAATGTTCGGCCCATAACTTGTCCCATGTTGTTTCTGCTGAAGCCATGAATGATTCCTCAACTCATGCAGCTTGAGTAGAAGTGTGCTATAATATCTAAGTGTTCAGATTTATGACAAGTGATGAAATGGGTGTAAGAATCCTGTAGATTTACAATGAGGGAACCGAGTTGTATCTAGAGACCAACATATTATAGAGACTTGTGGCACTCTGACAAGCAATGCATTAAAAAACACTCAACCTGCCCGACATCCACAGCATTTTAAAACTTTCGTCATTGACTTTTGCGTGGGAGAGTAGCACTCAAATTTTCTTCTGAAAATGTAGACATTTAATATATAAAATACTGTATAAACCAACACCAAATGTCTAGTCACACTTTTATCATGATGAATTTTCAAAATTTTAAATAAATCATCAAAACTATAAAATAACATTACAATGGACATTTATTGAACGGCGAAAAACACTAAAATGTCATGACATGCCATGAAAATAAAAAGACTTTTCTCGTAACTGTGAGTTTACATCTCACACTTCAACTCGCAACTGTGAGTTATAAAGACTTGCGCTTAGTATAAACCTGCAATTGCAAAAACAGGATTTTAACCTTCAAGATTTGAAGGGGGGGGGGGGGGGGGGGTTACTGCCTTTTTTTTCTTTGCATGATTGAGTTTATGGGGTGCAATATAACATGTATTCGTGTTTTTTCTTTTTTTTAAGCTTACTTTTCTTAAATTTCACCTCTATTGCAAGCCGCGTTTCTCCTTTGTCATTTGAACGACTGGTTGACTTCCTGATTCTATGAAAACACTCCCTCAGAAACATGCAGTGGGCTCAGATTGGTTAGTTTGGGCCGGTGTGTTGTGATTGGCTAAACTGTAGTGCACGCGTCTGTCCGGAAAAATTCATGCCCATTACCTTTACGGTCGAAAGTTGCATGTGTGTTGCTGTCAAATGTAAATAATGGTGTCGATACTGCGGTATCAGTATGAGCCAGAATCAGACCCAGAAAGTGGTGATGAAGAGAACCTCACCACAAAAACAAAACAAAAAAAGTTTTTTTTTACAAAACACGTTTTATACACGTTTGTTTTACACAAAATAGCTTTGAACTAACTGGCTACTATATACACAAAAAGCGTTGGCATTGGTTTACGTTCTTGATCAAATTGAAAAATAACGTCAGAGTATATATACATGAAAAATACATTTACAACATTAGTACATATACAAAATTCAGGTCCATAATGTTATGCGTAAATACCATAACTAAGTGGATATAAAGCCAGCGCTGGCATTTGATAAAACTAAAACATTACGTCTGAAATTATACATGCAAATACATTTAAAAATGATTAAGCCTTAGCCTACTTACAGGTTGTGTCCCAACAACTGCTGCCTCTGGTTTTAAAGTTGAAATTGCTTCATGTTTTAGTAACAGTTTCTGTTGAATCCGGCATTAAATTCGTGGAGATTCTGGAACCTGTCTTTTGTAAATGTGCAGCACAGAGAGCTAAATTACGATTGTCATTTTCAGGAACATATTCAAACATAAATTGTATCCATTGTTGATGAACTACAGCGTCCGTGGGAAGCTTGAACACAGAAGACCTGACAGCTTGGTGAACATAACACACTCTACGAAGCTCGCAGAAATATGGCCATGCCCTTTTTTGTATATTCCGGAAGGAGGGTTAATGTAAATGTATGGGTTAGTGAGGTCTAAAACCCGGCTGTAGTCCCAATCGAGTCGTTTTTGTAGGCATTAAACTTCCTGATTTTTAAAAGACGATATCTCTGCTTACACTGAACTTTCAGTGCTGCAACTTTGCAGATAGTGTTCATGCACCAACAGCAACATTACACACTATTTAAAATGAAAAAGTGAAATTGCAATCAACCACCCCTTTAGAAAGTCGATTTTATCGACTTTATAGGTCTCAATTTGAGCACAAAAAGTTAGAAGGTAAATTCGCAATTGCAAGAAAAAAGTAATAATTGGGAGATTACCCAGAAAAAAGTTTATGATATTTATCACAAGTACATTTTAAGAATATTTTATTTACAACTATTGAATATACAACTTTTTTTGAATTCTTTGTTGAATGTTGAATCTGTATCTGCTATGGAATCGCACGTGAAGCTGATATGGCAATAAATTCAAGTACAACTAACCGACCATGAAATAACACAAATTGCGGGAATTACAGTGACATCTGAGTATTCATGAGGTGCAAGCTTTTCTTTTTAAATAATACTGAAGCATATTTTCTTTCTCTAAATGCTTCTCAAATACTTATCAAAACACAAATAACCTTGTTATTTTAGGTACAAGAGCAGATAATGTAGCATCTTGAACATCATCAGATAGATGGTTGCCATGAAAATGTGGGACAAGAGAGTGGACAAACTCTCGACATTCATTGCTCATCCTATTAGTGGTCTTTTATGCGGGTCTGGAGTGTGTCAATGCGGGCAGTTACTGCATAGCCCAGCCTGGCTTCATTTCAGCCAAAGGGCGGCCGCTCCGCCTGTCCTTCACTAATCCTCTGGCTAAGGCATCAGAAGGAGAACGTGTCTGTTAAAAGTTGCGATAACATCAGGAAGGCTATACTCAACCGCCTTATTACTGGATGGCAAAGTGTTTGTTTTGATCTGAGGATGGGAATGTGAAGTGTCATGTATTATTGTGGATGTTTAGCGTCTGTGCCCTATGGGAGGAATTGTTGATGCATGACATGGAAGTCATTGCATTAGAGTCCAGAACATTTCATACTCAAAGGTCCCACTTTTGTTGTCATCACTGCACATGGCAGCTGTTTCAGTAATGCAGGCAATTTTATGTATTATTATTATTATTGTTACAATATAAATAAAAGTAGCATGATGTCATTGTGGCTTATCCGTCATCAATAGCTTTTTATGTATGAAATATTGTATTTATTGCTTACCATATGAAATATTACACTTTCAACCATGATTAATATTAAAACACAGAGAGAAATAAATATTAATACACTAACATTGTATATTTATTGTGTGAATACACAGATGCGGATGTGGCATCATTTCCACTACAACCTATAATTTGTATAAAAAATTGTTGTTCTTTGTTGCAAAGCAGACAACATTGTCAATGAAGAGCATGTTTGAGATTAAAAAGACATGATGTGTAACAAACTAAACAAACAAGTAAATATCACTTGTGAGCAGAATAATTTCATCAAAGCTGCAATTATGCAAAAACTGTAAAGAATGCAATCTTTGAAAACCATTTTCCACCCCTGCTTCGCTATTATTATTTGCCTGATGATTTTAGCCAAAACCTACTGCCAATGGAATCCACGTTTCTAAGAAGTCTTGTGCAACTTCAGTGACATGCACTGGGTTTGTGCCACATGTAGCATGGCACATGTACCATACAGTGTGTGATATTTTACAGACCACTGGCCAATCAGCAGGCTGGAGGGATGGATATTCAGGCTCGGTTGGCCATGCCATGACTTAATCAACTGTGAAGTCATGGCCATTGAACATTGTAGATGGAGCTGTGCAGTTGTTTGTGTGCAAGGTTCTTTCATATCTGTGGAGAGGTTCAAATTTACAATGTTATGTTACTAAATATCTCATTTAAGTTTAAGGATCACTGGAGTGTGTGTGAGTCAAATACAAACCGTCTTATACGGCTTTGGCTAAGCCACGCCCTAGAATGTAGATTGACCAATCACAGCGCAGCCAAGAATGAGCTCCCACAAAGGTCCGACACTTTTTCACAGCGCTCCATTGACTTTTAACACAGGCTTCTCATATTTTTGGTCTCGACAGGCTATTATCGTCGTAGTTTCATCACAAATATGTTAAACATTGTGCCTGGGCCATTTGTAAAACAGATACGCGTTTCCCAGAGAGGTTGGAGGGGGATGTCGCTTTTTCCCTTCCCAAAACCGAATCCAAAGTGTCGTCTTTGGATTAAACTGAATGGATGAAAATCAACAAGCGCATCTTTTTTTTTGCTTCTAACCTTACTGTGAAGTTATTAGGGGTGTAACGGTTCACAAAATTCACGGTTCGGTTCGATATGATACACTTGTGTCACGGTTCGGTTCGGTACGGTTCGGTGCATTTCAAATACAGCAAAAAGAAATGGCAGAGAAATTTCCTTGATTTAATTTTTTTAAATTATATTTTTATTAAAACTAACATCATAAAGTATGATTTTTTTTTTAACTTTGAGCAATGATGGAATTATACTTGACTTTTCTTAGGAGCATATAAAACAAAACAGCTCCTTGGACAAAGTGAAATGTAATATTAGTAGTTATAAACAAAGGTTTATTTTAGTTTAGTTTAGAATAGATTAACATTTGAGGGAAGCAATAGTATTGATAATGTCAAAATACAACAGACGTGATGTTACTTGAAAGCATTATAGCCTACTATTCCTGTCAAACTTACAGATAGTAGTGTTATACAGTAAATCCTTGGTGATGTTGCTGATCTGTGGACACTGGATAGTTCATTCATGGCACAATGTTTCTTCCTGGTTTCCACGTCAGCGCTGTTAATTCCGTTAATACGGAGAAATGTGAATGTTTATCACTAGATCTCGCAGCGATGTTATTACTTCAGTGGCGAATTCAAATGTTTTCTTTACTGGATTTGGCTGTGTGCTGATCAAGATCGGCTTGCGCTGCATTGGTCCAAACTGATAAACGGTTCGTGATCCAGACAACCACACAATAACGAGTAAGTTAGCTCAGTTTCGTTCCGCTTACATTACATTTGCCATTTGATGTTGGGCAATGTTGTGGTCACGCCAGCGTCTCTTACATTATCAACGCGCTTGCCACACGCAACGCGCATACATTTGAAGTAACGAAATGTTGGTCGGCAGGACAAATGAACCGAACGAACCGTTCGGTTCAAAATGCGTACCCAAAACCGAAATCAAAGCCTCTGATACCGAACTGGTACGAATTCAATACGAATATGTGTATCGTTACACCCTAGAAGTTATACTAGTTAGACCGTTTTATAATGTTTTAGGTTATGATTTCGGTTCTCATACTGGTTGTTGGTACACTGAGCACACGCTGCTAATAAATACATAGTTATACTTGTGTAGTCCGTTTGCTTTGTAATAACGATTATAGAAGTGAATAGAGACCTACCCAGCTTTGCATGATAGTGCTCCCTGATAGTGTTAGTCCCAGCCTCCGTCTCGATTAGTAGGATATGCGGTGGTTCATTTTTGACGGTAACGTTATGCTTTTGCCTCTATTTGGATGCCTTGTTGTTTCTTGCGTTTCACCTGTATGTCTTGAATATAGCCTTCAAACGCATATGCAGCCCCTTTTGCCAACTTCGGACACTTTATTTGCTGCTTTATAAAAGTTTGATAACATTTCAGCAGGAAGAGCTGTCACAGCATAAGCCATGTTGATACCAAACGAGAGCCCAGATGAAGTTTGACCGATCGTAGCAACAGTATCTAAGGGGGCAGGGCTTAGCCAAAGGCCAATTACCTGAGCAGTAAATTGTAGTAGAAACATCTAAATCAGTTAACCCTTCCTACTCTATTTGATATATGCCATCGGAGGCCTCTAAATTATGAACATGGTTGCTTAAAAACCTTTCGACAACCTAAGCCTTCCGTCGTCTGATTGATGGTTTATACTTATCCAAGGTATGTAAAAACGTCCCACTTCAGGTTGTGGTTCACGTGTCATTTTGCTGTGAAATCTTTACAGATTTTTGTACAATAACCATTAGACTCATTTTTATTGTTAGCAATATTTTAGGATGAACATTTACTGGACTGAAGCAACTTAGATTTTTACTTGATTGTTGAAATTGATATTGATTATCAAATTGATAATTTCTTAGAAAAATCTCATATGATACATTTGTTCATCTATCAATCACCATTGTATTGAATTGCATTATATGTTGTGCCCTTACAATAAAACCTTCAGAGCTTTGACCATAAAACAAAGCATTTAAACATCATCTTAGACATATTAATTGAAGAAATGGAATGACAGTTGATATTTATATGCATTCTATGCAAGTATCTGCTAAAAGATCTCACTGTCGCAGGTCAAAACACCGCTCCTCTGTTCTGATAACAACATTAAACAGGTTCCACTTACAATCCTGTTGAAAGAGCCCTAGTTATTGGTGATTCTTTTACACGGTACGTGAAAATAGAGACACCAGCCACCATGGTCACATGTTTGCCAGAAGCCAGAGCGCCTGACATCAAAGCAAATTTAAAAGTGCTGGTTAATGCTAATCATAAATTCTCTACGATTATTATTCATGTCGGCACTAATGATGTTTAGGCTTCGCCAGTCGGAGATCACCAAAATGAACATCAAAGATGAGCGTGAGCTCAAGTACTATGTTGTTAGGCACTGTAATTTGCTCTGGCGCCCTTCCTGTTCGCAGGAGTGATACTATGCTCACTCAATGGCTGGCTGTGTAAGTGGTGTCCGCAAAATAATACAGAATTCACAGACAATTGGAAAAGTTTTGCGGGCAGACCAGACCTGTTGAAAAGAGATGGTATTAATTCTTCTCTTTAGTAATATGGCACATCTCCTTAGAGCTCAAACATGAATCGGGCTCAGGTCAGGAAGCTGACAGACTGGCTAAACCTAGCTATCTCATGTTAACACAGTCTCATCCCAATTCGTCATATAACTGACGTCTTGGGACATTTTTTGACCATTCGTCAATATATGTCTTTTTAGGGCCCCCTTAAACATCGGTAGATGACGATCCTGGGTCATCATACAACTGACGCTTTACCTTTAACGTCAGTTAGGTGACGAGTTGGGTTTAGGGTTAGGTTTAGGTCTGGGGTAGAGTTAGGATCCTATAACGTCATCTACTGACGTTTAAGGGGGCCCTAAAAAGTCGTATATTGACGAATGGTCAAAAGACGTCCCAAAACGTCAGTTATGACGAATTGGGATGAGACTGCGCTGCTCATGTCACTGAGGCCAGATAAATACCATCACAAAGATACTCTTTCACCTAAATATCATCATATAGAGTCTGTAAAAATGTAATTGATGTTCAAATTAAAGGCAGAGATAATATGGATGAACAAGTGATAAAGCTTGGGTTGCTGAATATTTGATCCCTTACATTAAATGCACTTTTTGTTAATGATAAGATAGTGTAGATTATAACCTACGTGGGCTGTGTTTGTATATCCTGACAAGACATTTTGTATTTTATAGGGATGGGGATTTAAAGCAAAAATAATATTTGCCGATTCGATGGGAATTATTTGATTATTTTGGCTATTCAAAAAACGCACCAATAATGTTCCAGCCCGATCTCATGAAAGTTAGTGTCTATGTCACAAATGTCATTTCTCGTGGCATTTATACGCGAAAAACAGTTTTTGCGTGTATATGGCACGTGACTTTTCGCGTAAATATGATACGCACTTTTTGGCGTATAATATGCACAAACTCCCCACCCCCTCCCCCCTAAACCTAAAAAAGGTTTTTTAGTGTGTACCATATACACGCAAAAACGATTTTGGCGTATAAATGCCACGAGAAATGCCACTCGTGGTATAGATACGCATCTTCATGAGACTGTGTTGAATGTTCCACTATGACATTACATTTCTCTGTAGGTTAGGCGTAGGCTACGTGTTATATCCATTAAAGAATGTATTCAGTTTAATATTTATGTTTAAATATGTTATTCTTTTATTGAATCTATGTTGATTATGAAAAGTGAACCGTGCATATGCGCAATGACTATATCGGGAGACCTAATTTGACCACAATTAAGTTTTGTTTTGTATAAAGCCCTTCTTTGAAGTTAATTTCGTTTTTTTTTTTAAATAAATTTTATCTTTATTTTAATAAATGTTTCATCAACCAGTTACCTGGATTTAATAAATAAGAAGCAAATATATAGCAGACAATAGCCATAATCAGGACGTGGACGCCCCGGCGTGAAATAACTTGCATTGCTCGTGAACTGGAGCTCGTCTCATAAATGAACCGAAAACTCAGAAATATATAGAAATCTTGAAATGGCTACGTTTAAACAACATCGACAAACAACAATTAAAAACGAACAGAAACAGATAGGCTACTCTCTCTTATAGCCTAATCCGTATGAAGTGCATTAGCCTACGTTACTCCATAGGCGCGTTCACAATACTGTGAAGTGGCGAGTCAGCAGCATCATCAACTTCCTCTTTTCAGTCAAGAATGACACAGAAAACATTAGTTTATTAATAACCAATTAAAATGTCTATATTTGACACATTCGTTACTTTTGCCGGTCTTTGTGGCAAGCTTTCTGAGTCCGCTAACTAATCGAATATCTTGACTCCCTATTTTGTACCAGGCAATTTATGGTTGTTCAATAAAGTTCTTGGTAAAAAAGAAAATAAGCAACTGCGTAATATTTCATACCCTTTTTATTTCACTGCCTACAGCGCGCAAGGTTTCATGCGCATGCTCTAAGCCTTCTTCTCGCATTTTTAGTGGATATCTATGGCAGAATTACAGCACCGCATACTGGTCTGGGATGTCTATACATCGTTTTCAGTCGGTTTCAGTGGTTTCATGTGGACGCAGATATTTTTCGAGACGCCGCCGTGTTTACGGACTTTTTTTTTAGAACGAGGAAAATAAAATCGGATAGGGGAAGCTCTGGCTTCGTGTGGACGAGCCCTAAATGGTTTAGCTCCCCAGTACTTGAGTGAGCTCTTGACACATATAGTCCATCGGGTCTATTGCGAATCTCAAAATTCAGGCCAGTTGATAATACCAAGAATATCAAAATCGACTGCTGGCGGTAGATCCTTTTCCTATAAAGCACCAAAACTCTGAGAGAATCTTCCTAACATTGTCAGGGAAGCAGACACACTCTGTCAGTTCAAATCTAGACTAAAAACACATCTCTTTGAACTAGCATACACATAACACCTCATAGACTTCAATAATTCAATGTTAGGCTGCATAGATTAGGTCAGCCAGAACCGGGAACACTTCCCATAAATCCTGATGTACTTGTTACATCATAAGAAGGATTGCGTCTATGCTAATATTAGTCTCTCTGTCTATCCTGAGGTTTAACACAGTCTTGGAACTTGGAACCTATTTCAAGGCTGCGTTCTTGAGACACCAGGCACGGTTTTCTGCAAATGAGCAGGGGGAATCACATTAAGGGTTTTCTGTTAGAACGGTGTCGTTTTAGCTACTTATATTAATTATAAGTTAATAACTAATGATCGTTGTGACGGAAGTTTAGCTGGACAATAACTTTATTCTAGAGCTGCTGTAAAGCCAAAACTATCTCTGTGACTTTAACCCCTTAACTGTCACCATCCCGGTACCAGGACGCCTAAATTTACTTCACAATATTTCTATTAAATCCTAATCTAATTATGACAAATTATATATCGTTGGAAAGGTCTAAGACTTCTAAATATATATTCTACTCCTGTTTTGTGTTACAAATTATGTAGGAAGAGTAATTGATGAATTTATGACAAGAGTGCACCTCAAAAAATCTGCATCATAACAGGAGGTCTGACCTTTGTCACAAAAAGTCGATGCACCCACTTTTAATCATTGAAACTTCTGTTTTTTATGCTAAAAGTTCATAATAAAACATATAATCTAGTATTTTTCAATAAAAAAAACATTATAGTATATTATTATCCTCTTAAATTATAATATTTATATTTATTATCCTCTAAAATAAAATATTATTTTTTATCACCTTTTTTTATTATATCACATATTGTAGTAGTTATCATAAATTAGGTATCTAAAGTTTAAAGCTTATAAACTCAGAATTCAACCTGTGAAAACTGTTTTATAATTGAATGTTGCGTTTCCATAGAAACGGTACTTATTTTATCAGGCTCCTCCCCTTTTGGGCATCATTATATTTCATAATTTATGATCAAAACCTTTTCTAATCTTGACAAAACAGATATGGTCAGAAAGGTCTGAGTCTCAAGTTTCCAAATTTTGAATTGATATTTGGACAGAAATGTATTAATTTGTTAAGGCAGAATGCATACAACTAAATTCAATGGAATTCAATGGCACCCGTTGGCTATTTTTGGTACTACGCCTAAACAAAATCATCATGGGAACTTCAATTTTTGTGATATCAACTTCAAATTTGGAACATAACTTGATAAGATTTATGGCTTTGATTTTATAGAATTTTTTGAGTAAAACATTTTTTTGTAAAATATATATTAGTACATAAAAAATACATAGTACAGTATATTTGATTTACTGTAAATTTAAACTTCCATAACTTTTTCATACTTTCATTTTTTGAAATGTTTTCACTTCAGCAATATTCTGCTGAGTGTTTTCTAAACAAGACCAAACTTGGGTATATATTCCAAAGCATTCTTAAATTACAACCATTTAAGTTTGAATAGAGCATTTTAACCCCCATTCTCAAGGGGGGGGTGACAGCTAAGGGGTTAAATTCCTATTATGCGAAATTAAATGAGGCTGACTTGACTGATTTAGATAATCGATCACAATTTCATCTTACTTTTGGGGCATATAAATATCAGTAACTGCTCAAAATGGCATATTTTTGCATATTGGGTTTTTTTTTTCCCTCCTCTCATGTGAGCTCCATATTCTTACTAATATATTAGCCATAGAAGCCTGAATTATCAAATATGATACTCGCAATATGATACACACCAAATCACATAAGTATGAATGATAAAAATAGTGAAATAATTCATACAAACACTAATAATTAATCCAAACCGAGAACTAATTTGTGAAAGAGCCATACAACATTCCTCAGGGGTTTATAAAAAGTGTACTGTTCAATTCAATAACAGCTTGTTGAAACCTATAGAATTGTTAAAAGCAGCAGTGCCATGTGAGATTTAAAAGGAGAGACAGAATAAGTTGGGAGTATATCAGCACAGTCAGCAATGCTCTGAGACAGCAGAAGACGTGTAAGGAGGAGGATTGGGACGCAGTAAAGGAGAGACGAGGCAGATGTCTGGACAGGTGCTGATGAGGTGGGCTGTAAATGGGGAACTGTGCCCGTCTGTAAACACACTGTGCGGCACAGATAACCTAATGGGTTTGTCTTTCATTTGTACTGTTAATACAGTATCTTGTTTAGACCTTTTTGCCAGATTTTTTGGCTGGTTTAAAATGTTACTCAAGTGTGACACTGACAAAAGTTTTTCTTTCACCGTTCAAGCTGTCCTTGCATGACTGGAAAGAGCTGTCCTGACAATGCTGATTGGCCAATTTGTGAAATTGCATGCTATACTTTTCAATAGCAGTCAATGGAGAAAAGTGTTCTTTGTTGACAGATGGTGTGGTTACGACATCAACTGGCTAGTGCTGACTGGACCATGTTAACCTGCCAGACCTTGAATCCTTGATATATCAAAATACAAACTCAGACATTCTCGCCAAATCAAATGCAGATGCTAACATGCTACAGAAATTCAAACTATATTTGCGAACAGTTATAATATTCTGAAATAGGTGTTCATAAACGGTTCACATTCATCACTGTTTTTAGACATACTAAAAACAGATGATTTTTAAACATACTTACACACTTTTAAAAAGTGCACATTGTAATAATGTTTTAAATAATTATGTTTTATAAATCTTTTATCATGCTTTAAACTACACTTTTTTTGATGTGTTGACTGACAAACTAAAGAGCGGCATGTAAAGTTCTTGATTATAAATGTAACTACTGTGTTTAAATATTACATTTAAAGGTCCCACTGTATTCTTATCCCTTAAAACTAAAAATCACCAAAATGACATTTAAACATTTTTTCCTTAAACAAATTCTTTATGCCTTAAAATAGCTTGAATGTAACCGTACACCCATGCCTCTTTTAGTATGGTTCTCTGAATATGCAAATGAGTCACTCCATTCGTTGACGATCACACGTTGACCTGATTGGTTACAAGGTAGTAGACAATAGAAGTATTAAATTAAATTTAAATATTTACTTAAGTTTTACTAAAAACTAAAACTAAACTTCACTTAATATATACATTTTAATAATACATTTTCATTTAAATTGCAAATGGGTTTAGTTAAGATGGCATGAGCATTTGATAATGGTTCAATAATATGTTCAAAATGCTTTTTTTTTCAAATCTGTAAATTGAAAAAAAAAGATTAAATTTAATCATTTTGAAAGTATGATAATGCATGGTTCAAATTTGACTAGGTTTCGCGCAAGCTATAGATTCAATTACTGTGTTTTTAATGATGATAAATTACGGTGACGCATTGCTGCCACATACATATTATTTTTCCCCTCAATTATGTCTTAATAACGAGATCTTATGTCGTAATAACGAGATCTTATGTCGTTTAAACTACATATTTTCTCGTAATAACGAGATCTTATGTCGTTTAAACAACATATTTTCTCGTAATAACGAGATCTTATGTCGTTAAAACGACATACTTTCTCGTTATAACGACATAATATCTCGTTTTAACAACATAAATATCTCGTTTCAACGACATAAATATCTCGTTATAACGACATAAATATCTCGTTATAACGACATAAATATATCGTTATTTCGAAAATGCTTAAACGCTTTGCGTTCATATTATGCAGCTATCTGATTTTTGTAGTATACTTTATTATGATTTTAGTATTAATATGCACACATATATCCGTGAACTTAATAAATGTATGTTTTTATTAGGCTACTATATCCACAAACAAATTGCTTTCAGTTGTGTGCAAAATTCAGAATTTAACGAATGTGCAGCGATTTGTACAAATAGAGAGTGTTTGTGTATACATTTGTTTTATTTCGTATTAGTGATAATTTGCGCGTCCCTTTATTGGGACATTCTAAAACACTTAACGTTAATAAAAGGCTTAACGTGGCTTACTGTACTAAGACAGTAATATTAAAAGACCGAACTCAGTAAACATCATATTAATAAGCTATACTTTGTGTTGTGCAAAAAAAAAAAAATCATGAGCACAGAATATGAACGCAACGCGTTTAATTAGCCTACACGTTAAGCATTTTCCTTCCATTGAAACCTGTTATTAAAAAAAGCTTAACGTGGCTTGCATAGTCTATAGCTTATTAATATGATGTTTACTGAGTTTGATCTTTTAATATTAATGTCTTAGTACAGTAAGCCACGTTAAGCCTTTTTTAATGTTAAGCGTTTTAGAATGTCCCAACATAACTACAATGCGTTCTTTAATTCCCAGTCTTGAAATGATTACAAACCTTAACATAACGGACAGTGTTCAAACCACAGTAAATAATCATACGAATAAAGTATATGTACAAATCTGCTGAGCTCAGAATATAAACTCAACGCGTTTAATTACACGTTAAGCAAATTGCCGTCAAATGAGATCTCACTAAATGGACGCGCAAATTATCACTGATACAAAATAAAACAAATGTATTACACAAACAGTCTCTATTTGTACAAATCGCTGCACATTCGTTAAATTCTGAATTTTGCACACATAACTGAAAGCAATTTGTTTGTGGATATAGTAACCTAATGAAAACATACATTTATCAAGTTCACGGATAATTGTGCGTGCATTATTAATTCTAAAATCATAATAAAGTATAGGCCTACTACAAAAATCAGATAGCTAATATAAATGCATTAAAAGCGTTTAATTTTCCTCCCTTAGAAAATCATTATAAAAACGCTAAATGTAGCTTAATGCATATTACAATGTCCCCTTATTATGTCGAAAAACAAGATATTTATGTCGAAATAATGAGATATTTATGTCGTTATAACGAGATATTTATGTCGTTATAACGAGATATTTATGTTGTTAAAATCGAGATATTATGTCGTTATAATCGAGAAATTATGTCGTTATAACGACATAATCGTACATTATACACATAAGATCTCATTATTACGACATAAGATCTCGTTATTACGACATAAGATCTCGTTATTACGACATAATTGAGGGAAAAACATGTATGTGGCAGCAATGCTGTCACCGTAATAAATATATAAACCTGGTTATTTTGCATTTAAAACTCATTTAGTTTATTAGTACTAATACATAAATCTCACTCTTGTTTCATTTATATATGACTGACAAATATGCGTCACACTGATTCCATCCATTTGTTTGTTAAAACACTAACCCAAATGGATGGTAAGTAAATTACATAAATATTAAATTTAGATGTAAATATATGTATATTTTTGTGTTTAGTTTCTTTCTTGCAGTTTTTCCTTCATGCCCTTCTCTCCTTGCACTTCTCCATTTAATATGCTCAATCAGCATGGTTATATAATTTCAAATCCAACATCTTTGCAGTTTGATTAAATTTCCTTAACCCTACCACCCCTTTCCAGTCTGAATGCTAAAAGAAACCACAATGGTACATAGTAAACTGCTATTATCCCATGCTTAAACATTAAAGACACGTTTTTTATTCCCCCCTCTTTCCTTTGCACTTTAATCTAAATTTTCCACTATAATCGGCTTTTGAGCCATTAGCATTTGAACTTAACGGTCAACAGCCTCAATGTTGCAAAACGTATATCGAATGAATGGGACGCTTTGATGTGCTCTTATCCGCTGAGGGAAGTGAAGGCAAATTATTCTTAAAAAAGAAAAGTGTCTGTGGTGCTCTTGAGCTGCTCTGCGAGCATGGCGAATATGTACTGTAATGAATGCTGCTACGTAAACCTCTCAAACGAACTGATATGATCCATTGACTCTGCCAAACACACAAGTCAGCATCTTAACACCACTCTAAAATGAACTGAGGTGGAGAGGTTCATCAATTTGTTTTTAAAAATGAGTTTTGTACTGTTTTGCACTTAGACCAACACAAATTGAGACGGAAATTACATATTCCTATTGCTACTTCAGTAAGGCTTGAGGCTTCACTCGTTCAAACTAAGACGGTGCCTTTAAAATTCCCCAAAATCTTTAAAAAGTCAAACTTTTTTTTTTCAGAAGAAATAATTAAACATCCTTATTACATGTTAACATGTAACATCACTGGCCATTAAGAACTATTACAAAAATGATATTTTTGCAAATGTAATTTTCACGAGGAAAGGCAGGGCATTTACTTAAATTATTCTACATGGAATGAAATCCAAAGTTTTGTGCTGTTTTGCACCTAAGTTCAAGTATAAGGCTCAAATTACACATTCTCACTGAGGCTTGAGGCTTCACTAGTTCAAACTAAGATTGTGGCTTTAAAATTGATCAAAATCCCTTGTGTTATGTTGCGGGTCAACTTGACCCGTTTACATTTGCTAGTTGTTGAAAATACTGGTTAACATTTGTTTTTTTTGTTTTTTTCTTGATATTTTGTGACTTTTTCTCATTTATCATAATGAACATGCATGCAAAGTTTCAACATGATGATGTGTTTTGACATATACAAACAAAATTACTGTTACGTTCGTGATGTTCACGGGTCAATCTGACCCACATATTTTAAAGCTCTAAAACTGTACCGACCCACAATAATAAATTTTTTTGGTTATATTTTGTTATTTTGTATTTTTACAACCAAGCTTTTCCACACTTTTCAATCCAGAAAAATGTTTTGTCAGCCACAGAAGGTAAAAATGAGCTATCATTTATTTTTTAAAGCCACCTGAAATTTTTTCTTGATATTTTGTGACTTTTTTTCATCTATCATCATGAACATGCATGCAAAGTTTGAACATGCTGCTGTGTTTTGACATATACAAAAAATAATAATAATACTAATATTACGTTCGTGGTGTTTGTGGGTCAATTTGACCCTCATAGGGAGCCATTCAAAAGCAACTGTACAGACAGATATTAATGCATTAATTAATGCATAATTCATGTATGAATTTATACATGAATTCATGATAATTCATGTACCCTTACCGTAAAGTGTTACCATGACTTTTTGAATCTGTTCTCTCACACAAATGACATATCACACATTTATGGTGTTAATGTCAGGAAAGGAGTTTCAACATTTTACACAGTATGTTGATTGTTTATGATTCACAGAAAATAACATTACTTTGTCAGCATGACTTTTCCAACTCCACAGAACATTGCTATTTCTCTAAAACGTAGTGTGCATTTGCTGTACTTCACAATTGCTCAGAGTTCCCTATGCTTATTTTAATAAGATATTCATAAATGACAAAGTGAATGCAATCATTCAACCCCACGCATACGGAGTCCCCTGCCGAATTTGAAACTGAATATTGTAATGTGTCTTCCAATTATTGTCCGCACAGTTGAGTTTGGACATTTGTTCCTATTGAAGTGAACTTACACTCTAAAAAATGCTGTGTTGATTTAACCCAATTTTGGGTCAAATATGGACAAACCCAATTATTGGATACAAAAATGCAATTTATGAATTTAACCCAACAGCTGGGTTAGTCCATATTTGACCCAAAATTGGGTTAAAATAACCCAGCATTTTTTAGAGTGTACACTCCGTCAGCTGCTAACGCTATGACGCACCCTTGCGGAACCTGATGTCTGAGGCATCAGGCATCATGTCATGTCATGAGTGCAATGACGTCGCAAGATACTCCCCAGCGTATAAGAAAGGCATCTGAGAACATATCATTAGCTTCTTAGTTGAAGCCGTAAACCCTAACAGTAAATAAATAGAATTGAGTTCACTGCACTCAAATATGATTAAAACAGAACTCAAACTGAATGAGTTATATAACATTTCTAGATACCAGAATGATAACTGAATAATAATTGTACACTCTAAAAAATGCTGGGTTGTTTTAACCCAATTTTAAGTCAAATATGGATAAACTGAAACATTGGGTTAAAAATGTAATTTAAAAATGTAACCCAATGGCTGGGTTTGTGCATATTTGACCCAAAATTGGGTTAAAACAACCTAGCATTTTTTAGAGTGTAGGTCCAATTTTATATTAAGTGGCTTTAAGTACTATGAACTTACATTGAAATTAATCATTTGATACAATGGACATATTGTGTTGTTTTTACATTGTACTTATATTTTGAAAATACCTGCATGTAATTACAGCTGTAATTAATCTATGTAATTACATTTGTAATTACACTGTTGCCCATTCCCTTACACTTTACCTACCCATACCACCACACCTGTCCCTAACCATATACACGTATCACACCTCAATAGCAGCACAAGTGTTTTACAATACAATGTACTTATTTTTCGAAGAAAGTACATAGTACTTAAAGCCACTTAATATGAAGTGAGACCTTGTTGTATAATTATAAGTGATAATTGAGCATTAGTGATGAACACCTGCTGTTAACAAGCAGAATCATTAAAGAAAAGAGAAAAACAAGAACTACAACTGACTTTCTGTCAGAACCACTATTTTATTACAATTAGCATACAGTTTGGATTGATGGTATGGTTCCGTTCTGGGAAAGAACAGCAGTAATAACCCCCCTTGGGTTAAACAGAACAGAACAAACTTAAATGTATTGCAGATATCATTAATTAATTTTAATGACAACATAATTAGAGAATTTTAGTCTGATTCAGGGGTAATCAGAATGCCAAATCCTGACTGATGAGAGGAGGAGCTGGGGATGGAGGAGGGTAATTAGCTCCTGAGAATCATGATAGCAGATGAAAATACTGAAGGAGCTTATATACACTCACCGGCCACTTTATTAGGTACCCCATGCTAGTAACGGGTTGGACCCCCTTTTGCCTTCAGAACTGCCTCAATTCTTTGTGGCATAGATTCAACAAGGTGCTGGAAGCATTCCTCAGGGAGTTTGGTCCATATTGACATGATGGCATCACACAGTTTCCGCAGATTTGTTGGCTGCACATCCATGATGTGAATCTCCCGTTCCACCACATCCCAAAGATGCTCTATTGGATTGAGATCTGGTGACTGTGGAGGCCATTTGAGTACAGCGAACTCATTGTCATGTTCAAGAAACCAGTCTGAGATGATTCCAGCTTTATGACATGGCGCATTATCCTGCTGAAAGTAGCCATCAGAAGTTGGGTACATTGTGGTCATAAAGGGATGGACATGGTCAGCAACAAGTACTCAGGTAGGCTGTGGCGTTGCAACGATGCTCAATTGGTACCAAGGGGCCCAAAGAGTGCCAAGAAAATATTCCCCACACCATGACACCACCACCACCAGCCTGAACCGTTGATACAAGGCAGGATGGATCCATGCTTTCATGTTGTAGAAGCCAAATTTTGACCCTACCATCCAAATGTCGCAGCAGAAATCGAGACTCATCAGACCAGGCAACGTTTTTCCAATCTTCTATTGTCCAATTTCGATGAGCTTGTGCAAATTGTAGCTTCAGTTTCCTGTTCTTTGCTGAAAGGAGTGGCACCCGGTGTGGTCTTCTGCTGCTGTAGCCCATCTGCCTCAAAGTTTGACGTACTGTGCGTTCAGAGATGCTCTTCTGCCCACCTTGGTTGTAACGGGTGGTTATTTGAGTCACTGTTGCCCTTCTATCAGCTCGAACCAGTCTGGCCATTCTCCTCTGACCTCTGGCATCAACAAGGCATTTCCGCCCACAGAACTGCTGCTCACTGGATGTTTTTTCTTTTCGGACCATTCTCTGTAAACCCTAGAGATGGTTGTGCGTGAAAATCCCAGTAGATTAGCAGTTTCTGAAATACTCAGACCAGCCCTTCTGGCACCAACAATCATGCCACGTTCAAAGTCACTCAAATCACCTTTCTTCCCCATACTGATGCTCAGTTTGAACTGCAGGAGATTGTCTTGACCATGTCTACATGCCTAAATGCACTGAGTTGCCGCCATGTGATTGGCTGCTTAGAAATTAAGTGTTAACGAGCAGTTGGACAGGTGTACCTAATAAAGTGGCCGGTGAGTGTATGTACACAGTGATAGGCGTCGTATTCCTATAGTTAGACGTGGATCAGCTCAGAGTCAGCTGATGCAAGCTTGACTAACGTGACCTGCCTGAACTGACGCTACACTTGATTTCAGCTACAGCCTTAGATGAAATCAACTGAAGATAAAAGATGTTAAAATCTCTGAAGATCTCAGCAGAGGATTAAACAACTCCACAAACATCATTATCAGCTTCACTTATTATTAACCAGTTTGACTTTATTACTGCCATTCGTCTACAGAAGTTCTTATTAGAAGTTGATGATTTGAGTTTCATTTAAGGTCACCATGATGGAGATCAGTGTTTGCTTTAGTTGTGCTCTTGTCCCTTAACTTTTGCATTCAAGTTTTTCTTTGGCTGCTGTAGCTGAGTGTTTATAAAATAAAGGTTATAGCTAGCCTGACTTCATCATACTCATTTTCCTATTTCGGAATATGAGTCTGATATCGCTCCGTTGAGCTTTGATTATGAGGCGTGTCTTAACCGAACCAGGAAAAAACAACAACTCTGCACTCAATTGTATAATCGGTAAACCTACAACCAATCAGAGCAACCCAGTAAGTCAGCTACTTTGCATACAGAACGTAGCCTAACTTTACTTATTTTAGAAGTTAAATAACGAGTCTTGCTTCTTTTACTTACTCCTTCATGAGAGCGACCAAAGGAGAAACCACAACGAACGACCACAGGCTTTTCATTACGTCCTATCTTCTTAGCCACCGTCAGAGCCAGCTGATAAGTTACACTTTTCCCGAATCATGTGGGACGGCAAAAATATATTTCCGATCGACAAATGCCTTGATTGCAGTTTTCTGTTTGTCTATTAAAATGAATGTGCTGTCGATTTATTTCACAACAGACACGACTGAGGGAAGACAGTTAGCGCTCTTTGATAACGTGATGATTACGTCCCTTCAGATCACCTGTCCATCATCGTATAAAGCCCGCCCTGGCAATTTGATTGGCCCGATCAGTTTTTAACAGTTCATAATTACTCCTCAATGGATCAGTCCAGACTGAACTTCTCGTCCAAAAAATGTTGTGGGCGGAGTTCGGGCTAGCATCCAGGCTAGGTTATAGCACAAAAGTCAAGAAAAAGTATGAATGGGTGTTGATAAGATTCATGATTACAATCATCATTTACAGACTTGATTCACTGATCACATTCAGAGACTAAGGGGGCTTTTACACTGGGCTCGTTTGTCGCGGTCCGAGCCCGAGCATGTTTGTTCCCGGCGCCCCCGCAGCGTTGGTCTGGTTTCACACTCAACTTGGTTCTGTCGAACCCTGGTGTGTTTGCATCTTACGTCATAGCAAACGTGCGCGGCGCATGATAGAAAGCAGAACGTGGGTAATATATATTTTTTTTTTAATAATTTGCTGCTATTATGAGCAGTTGAGTGAACAATACAGGTTTACTGTGCTTGTGTCACATACTGTAAGGTGGACTTCTGTTTCTTGCAAACGGACTCTTTTGAGGAGACAGTGGATTTCCAAATGTGTTGTTCTGATTCCACGCACAATGCACGAATACACATTCCCTCTCGTATCCGAGGAAAATCATCAACACTATCATCCCTTACAAGTGTTTTATTTAACTGAATACATCACAATAAACTAAAACGCATGCGCAGGATACTTTACTTCCTGAACAAGTGCGCGCCCGAGTCCGTGTTGCTTTCACATTCACGCGAACCGCGGCACGGTTCGAAAGCAACCGAACTCAGACCACCTCCTCCAGGTAGTCTCGGGTTCGGTACCCCAGTGCGCACCCGGGTCCAATGACAGCGTTCACATTAGCGATTTTTCATGTGAACCGTGTCCTGTTCCGAAATAAACTGCCAGTGTGAAAGCCCCCTAATTGTCACGAACACGCACAGGGGACAGATATCCAAATGCAGCAGTTTATTGATAGGGTAATCCAAATATCGTAGTCAGCCAGGCAAGGGTCAAAATCCAACAAAGCAGTCCAAAATAAGAAAAAAACAAAACACAAACAAGCTTGAAAACAGACCTCAAAGGTGGTGACATATAACAATGACTCCGTACACATACTAACACTGACAGGGAATATATACACATCTCAATCAGGGTTAACACAGAACAGCTGGGAACAATGATAACAGGGAACAGCTGAGTGCAATGAACTGATGAGTGATAGTGACAGACAGAATGCTGGGAAATGCAGTTAATGAAGGACACTGTGAGAACCAGGACCTCTAGTGATAAACAAGGATAACACAACTAGACACCGACACTAATCTCTGATTAAAGGGCAACATTACATTCGTCTTATTCAAAACTGTGATTCTGCAAGTAAGTGTCAGCACTGTTGTGACCATCAGATATTAGGAAATACTTTACAGTTTGTGCAGAAAAAGTTTCACAGAAAATGTATCGAATAGCCAAAACTCACACAGACATCAAGAATCAGCAAATGAATCTCATGTTCTCAATGCTCACAATGTTGACCATTAAAAAAAATGACTCATGCAATGCATGCTGGGTACTAGCATTATACAAAACCTATTCATGGCTCCCAGCATGAATCATTTTTAATCGTTACCATTGTTGAGATTCATATGATGATTCTTGATGTCTGTGTAAGTCAGCATGATACCATAGAGATTTTTAAAATCTGATTTTCAACAATGGACTTTAACCCTCCTGTTACCCTCAAATCTGATAACACTTTTTACCCTCTGGGGTCAATTTGACCCCAGTAATTTAAACCTCCACAATAATGATTTTTTTACAAAGGTTTGTCTCAGTTAATTTATGTCTTTGTTGACTACTTAAGTAACCTTTTAAGTTGAAATCCACCCATCACCACCCTCCCCACCCCACCTAACTCCGCCTAACCCCTTATACACCCAGAATACCCATTGCACGACTATGGACAAATTTACAAATCAACATAAAATCGTACTGATTTGACCTAAAATTGGAAAAGTATAAATATATTTGGTGTTTTATTTGTTTTATAATATTTCTAAGTATAGATTTTTGTAATCTATAACATTTAGAAAGAATAACTGTTTATTTTATCAAGGATAGTAACATCGAGTTATTTTTGGGGTCAATCTCACAAAAATTATGTTTTCCCTCGCCCATGGCACGGGAAACATCAAAGTTCTCACAAAAATGACGTTTTCCCCTCCCCAATGCACAGGAAAAAATTATTAGTTCTCTTGAGAATTGTGTCACATATCATGTGAACTACTAGTGGTTCTAACATTACTACAGATATGGTTCTGTTTGGTTAGAGCCCTAAAACAGAGGGACGTTTTTTGAATATGATATTGAATATGTAAAATTACAATGAACATCATAAATTCAAATTATAACATGTTATAGTGACCTCAATAAAACAACTAAAGTAAATGTGTGTGAATTTTTTATATTTCTTCTGTTTTATTATACATCTAAAGGAACACCGATGTTACAAAATGTGTACAGGACTTTGAAAAAATATTAGCAGGTTAATTTTATGTTTACAGAGTTGTCCCCATTAAATTAGGAAAAGTCATTAAATCTGAAGCAAAAAAAATAAATTATGTTTTTACAGACGTTAAACATTGAATGGGGTCAAATTGACCCTAAGGATAATAGGAGGGTTAAAGTAGAATCACAGTTCTTTTATAATGAGTAATACTAGTAAAACATCACCTGTATATTCAGAGATTAGGCTCTGAAAAAATCTGAGAATCAAATCACTAATTGATGATTTTCATAATCAAATCACAACCGTTGAATTTTGGCTTTTGTGCAATAACAAATGTGTAAACAGTTTCAGCAGCCACAATCTGGTGTTATAACATCAAGGGTCAAGAGCCAAGCAAAAGCAAACACTGGCCACTATCATGCTGTCTTTAAATGAAATAATACATCACAATCATCATCATAATCATCTAAGCCTCTGTTCATTCTCAATAACAACTTCTGTAGATTTCTGACAGAAATAAAGTCAATCTGATCAGTAATAAGTGAAGCTGATAATGTTGTTCGTGGAGTTGTTTAATCCTCCTCTGCTGAGATCTTCAGAGATTTAATGTCATCTTTTATCTTCATTTGATTTCATCTAAGACTGTGTCTGAAGACAGTTGTAGTTCTTGTGTTTCTCTTTCCTTCTGTGATTCTGCTTGTTAACAGCAGGTGTTCATCACTAATGCTCAATAATCACTTAATTCTTGACTACATTGTATATCTTCTTTTAGTGAACTCAACTGAAATAATAAAAACAAATTGGTAGGGGTGGGAATCTCTAGGCACCTCACGATTCGATTCGATTACGATTCAGAGGGCTTCGAATTCGAATGCTAAATCGATTATCTGAATATTTGTTGTGTGTGACTATAAATACTTTGCTTTAAAAGTAAAAAGTAATGACCCATGAAGAATTAATAATACATTTTATTAACATTGCAAAGAACCAACAGGAAAATAAATGTGTGCCTGAACTAGCAGCATACTTGTTATCCATAGTTTTTTTGTTTTTTTTCTCTCTCCTCAAGTTGATGGGGACCAGCAACTGTTTGGTTACCCACATTCAAAAAAAATAATCTTCTTTTGTGTTCAGCACAAGGAAGAAATTAATACAGGTTTGAACAACATTAGAGTAAATAATGACAGATTTTTTTTTTGTGAACTATCCCTTTAAGGACGAGCGGCAGTACTATTTATAGACCAGCAAGCGACTTGTACTAAATGCGTTTAATATAGATGCATATTACACCAGATTTTCTCTCAAATGTTTGCTTTCACTTTAGACATAGCCAATTCTGTTTATGTAAACATTGTATGTATTTAACAGTATTAGCAGAAGACTCGAAAGATAACTTAGTCCAGTGTTCAGGCGCTGTTTGACAATGCCTTTGAGCGTCGGGAGGGCAAGGCTTATGCAAATAATGAACTTTTGTGAATTGCAGTGTCCCGGTGTACCTATTCATTAACGTGTGATGTGTAGGCTACGTCGCGTTGTACAGTTGAGACAGATGCGCCAGAACTGAACTGATAGAATGCACTGTAACACGATACTACGATATTTCTTCAAAAGCAGATAGTAGAGACAATTTAATCGTCCACGATCAAAAATCGTGCTATCGCACACCCCTCCACACGTCAGCTTTTAACGAGGAGGGTGTTTGGATTTGGCGCTCAGTCATCACGTCTGCGTCTCTGTTATGTGCACGCCACTGACGGTCCGGCCACTGCACTTCTGCGCTTCAGAGTTCCGTCTTTCACGTTGCGTCAATATTACATTATTATAAATATATATACATTTTTATATATATATATATTTTTTTGAAAATCGATTTTTGACATTTGTGAATTCGATTCAGAATCGTCCACGTCCGCATCGCGATGCATCTAAGAATCGATTTTTTCCCCACCCCTACAAATTGGGCAATCAGCGTCCTCAAACGTAATGAGTTATCTTAACTTATTGTATTTGACTTTGTGTGTGATATTGTGAGCTAGCAGTAACTGCAAGTGCTCTGAGTTCATTTAAAGTTTGTCATTTCACTGTTTTTACTCAATATAGTGAAGTTTTAGCTATATAAAGTATTTAAATGCAGTGTAAAGTTTAACTGTTTATTAAGAAATATCATTGTTTTAGTGGACTCGAATAAAATAAGTTCAGAGTACTCATAACTATTGTTTTTACAAACTTAATTTAATTTTCAAATCCCTCGAGGTAGAAGGGCTAAGTGAGCAGGGTTCTGGGAGGATGCCTCGGATGTAAAGGAATTTAGGGAAAAATTACCTTTCACTGTGGACATCCTCATTCTGAAGGCTCACATTTTGCCCTCTAAACCATGGTTCACACAACATCAAGGTTGGTGGGCAGAGCAAATGCAGCGGCTTTGCACACTATGGCAGCACTGCAAGCTTATCAAGCAGATCTGCTCAAAGATCTTGATCAGGGGAAGGGTTTATCTATGCCACACAAGTCCTGAAAAGTGAAGCCAAACTGTCTCGATCGCCCCCAGGTGGTTGGTCCCAATATAGGTCATAAAGCGGTTTATTTCACACCCGACATACTGTGTTGTTCTGCAGTAAACGTCTCTGTGAGAGTGTGTGCGGGGCTTTGATAACATGGCTCTATTTCATGCTCACTGCTGAGCAGAATCAGCACCATATTGGGACATTGGTGACTTTTCTACAATGAAAGAAAGTGAAAGTGGTTTGTCCACCTTTTTATGGTATTGCCTAGCTCTTCGTGACACAAAAATGCGGCCCATTCAATTAGCTGGTCAATGGTTACTATGGTGGCGGCAGACAGGTAGATCTCTGGCATTATTTGTCAGGAATTAAAGCTGCAATACCTAAGATTGGCATGTCGCTAGAGGGCGCTACATTCAAAACAACAACAACGGCTTTGCTAGATGACGACGTGGAGGAACGCGGAATGATGGGAACTGTTGTTTTCAACTCCACCGTGGATAAATCAGTCAGACGGGAATCGAAATTAGTTGTCATGGATGAGGTAAAGTTCGATTTCTATAAATGTTGCGTCTTAATGTTGCGTTTTTCATTGAACTGAAATAGCCGCAAGAAAAGTCAGGTTTAAAAGTAAATTAGTTATCACAGATGTTACTGTACGAGTCACTGGACGAAGCTCTGGTGGAGAGGGTTTGAAGTCAAATCGTTGCTAATGGATCCTGACTTCGCCCTATGCTGCAATATGCATTTAGTTTTGCATTCATTTACAGAAATCAGCTGCTTGAATGACAATTACTGATGTTATTAGATTTTTCAGGTGATATTCTCAATTCATTCAGTGAACGGATGCTCTGAGGTAAAGTTTTCAGACTGCAGACTCAGCAACGATTGTATTTAATTGTACAGTACAATCATAACATAGAACAGACATTATCTTCCTTTTATGTCATTAAATATAACAATATTGCTGGCCATATTATACTGATGAGAAAGTGCGCGTCCGGTGTGCGATACTGGACTTTGTCCTAGACGTGGCGCGGCTCTTCTCGATCCGGTGTGCGACCCCCTTTACAGCCAACAGTTCACATTCCGAGAATAATTGAAAAGAATAATGCACCAGAATGTGCACCATTCCATTACAAATGCGCAAAACAAGCTGACGTTTGTTGCTTGATAGACGCAAACGCACAACTACAACTTCCGCATTTGTCCAGGACTACACGTAGTACGAGCGGAAACCGAGGTAACAGCGGATATGACACGAATTGACTGGCGACTCCCAGCTCACCCCTGCTCACACGCCCCGTTTCCTTGGTTAAAATCTAAATTTTCTCGCGATTTAAACATTGCTTGAAACATTTGGAATATTGTAAGTTATCATCTTAACTAAATATATAACACTGGCCTTGTGATTTTGGGATATTTTAATGCCTTTAAGGAGTCACAACTGTCCTCCTTGATGCCTTTGTCTCGCCTTTGGGACTGTTTGGCACAGCTTTTTTTTGAGACGGTTCTGGACAGGTTTTGAGAGGTGAGAACGCAGTCGGCTGCCTTCGGGAAGTAAATCCCTTGCTGGCTTCAGGCCCCCCTAAGTCATCTATACCCTTTTCAAGAAAGAGTTCCTGGGGAGAAGATCAAAAGACGAGTGCGGCCACCAGGCCTTCCCCTCTGACTCCGAAGAGTGGGGGGCAAAGGCAGCACAATAGGAAATAGACGTACACAGATTGGGCAGCTGTGGTTATGGCAAAGAAAGAGGAGGATGGTTGAGCAGGGCTAAGGCCCAAGCTCTCGCCCCCTTTTATTCTTTACTTCCTAATAAACCTTCTGTGCCCTTTCTAGGAATGAGTTCCTTGGGAGAAGAGCAAAAGGTGATTGTGTTTAAAGAAAACTGGGTAACACTTTACGGTAAGGGTACATGAATTATCATGAATTCATGTATAAATTAATGCATGAACTATGCATTCATTCATGAATTAATTTCTCATGAATCATCAGGAACCAACACAAATTCAATATTCTTCATTCATGACTTGATGAATGAACAACACCTTAATTAAAACATTAACTAAGATGAGCACATCATCATGAATTATGATTTATTACGCACGATCATAATGTTTTCTTTGTTCTTTGTCTAGGTCAGTGACCTAGTCACCACTTTAGTTGAGGGGCCACACACATGATGAAGTCATTAATAGATTAATGCTTAGTTAAAGGTGGAAATACCTAAGATTTTTGCATTAAAAATATCCCAAAATCACAAGGCCAGTGTTATATATTTAGTTAAGATGATAACTTACAATATTCCAAATGTTTCAAGCAATGTTTAAAATCGCAAGAAAATTGAGATTTTAACCAAGGAAACGGGGCGTGTGAGCAGGGGTGAGCTGGCAGTTCGCCAGTCAGATCGCGTCATATCCACATTACCTCGGATTCTGTCGTAATACGTGTAGTCCTGGATAAATGCGGAAGTTGTAGTTGTGCGTTTGCGTCTATCAAGCAACAAACGTCAGCTTGTTTCGCGCATTTGTAATGGAATGGTGCACATTCTGGTGCATTATTCTTTTCAATTATTCTCGAATGTGAACTGTTGGCTGTAAAGGGGGTCGCACATTGGACGAGAAGAGCCGTGCCACGTCTAGGACAAAGTCCAGTATCGCACACCGGACGCGCACTTTCTCATCAGTATATGGCCAGCAATATTGTTATGTTTAATGACATGAAAGGAAGATAATGTCTGTTCTATGTTATGATTGTACTGTACAATCGTTGCTGAGTCTGCAGTTGAAAATTTTACCTCAGAACATCCGTGAACTGAATGAATTGAGAATCTCACCTGAAAAATCTAATAACATCAGTTATTGTCATTCAAGCAGCTGATTTCTGTAAATGAATGCAAAACTAAATGCATATTGCAGCATAGGGCGAAGTCAGGATCCATTAGCAGCGATTCTACTTCAAACCCTCTCCACCATAGCTTCTGTCCCAGTGACCTGCATACAGTAACATCTGTGATAACTAATTTACTTTTAAACCTGACTTTTCTTGCGGCTATTTCAGTTTAATGAAAAACAAGCATGTCATTAAACGCAACATTTAATAGAAAATCGAACTTTACCTCATCCATGACAACTAATTTTCGATTCCCGTCTGACTGATTTATCCACGGTGGAAAGTTGAAAACAACAGTTCCCATCATTCCGCGTTCTCTCCACGTCGTCATCAAGCAAAGCCGTTGTTGTTGTTTTGAATGTAGCGCCCTCTAGCGACATGCCAATCTTAGGTATTGCAGCTTTAATGATGACTACTGTATTGGACAGACACCAAAATAGACCAATCACAGCTAATAGCACACAGATTCTGTTAATCAAATACAGAACTCATCATTAACTAAGCATTATCTATCAATGACTTCATCATGTGTGTGGCCCCTCAACTAAAGTGGTGACTAGGTCCTTTGAAACATTCATGAACAATGTGATATTAATGGTGGCATAACTGTGAACAAAGAAAACATCATCATCATCATGCGTAATACATCATAATTCCTGATGATGTGCTCATCTTAGTTAATGTTTTAATTAAGGTGTTGTTCATTCATGAAGTCATGAATGAAAAATGTTGAACTTGTGTTAGTTCCTGATGATTCATGAGATATTAATGCATGAATGAATGCATAATTCATGCATTAATTTATACATGAATTCATGATAATTCATGTACCCTTACCGTAAAGTGTTACCGAAAACTGTATTAAAAAAAAACCCACATAGGCACACGCACATCTGGGTGCTATCTATAAAAAAAAATTGTGATCGCTGCTTAGGCTCTCGCCCCCTTTTTCATTCCTTTCGCTCCAAGATCTGTGCCCTTTCCAGGAACTAGTTCCTGGGGAGAAAAGCTAGCTCTCTTGAGGAACCGATGGTGAAGCGAATCAAGTAACACAGATCTGGATGCTGAAAAATAGAAGAGAGTGATTCAGCAGGGGCACGTCTTATCTGCCCCCTTTTCATGCTTTTCTTTCTTCTTTCTTTCACAGTCTCCCCCCTCTTTTCCCTTTTCTCCCTCATTGGCGTACAAGAAGTTTTTTAGAGGGAATTTTAGTATTAGAGTTGGGAGCCTGGCTCTTGTGGTTATAAGGAAAACCTCAGTTTTGTGGCTAAACTGAGGTTAAGCCCACTCCTCACCTGAAAAAAAGAGCTATAATGCTTTCTAGCCTGAGAGGCAGGCTCTCTGATGGCTCGGGGATGATCCATTTGAGCTTTAGGGCTTAGATTGTTAATTTGAGAACAACAAGCAGGCATTGGTCAGCATGGTGTTGTTGACCATTGATGTTTTCTCTTTGAAGAAAATAAAAGTGCCTGCACTGCTGGAGGTGGACGCTTGGAAAAATAAGCATCGGCATGTTTATCATTTGGATGTAGATTTTTGCTCTTAGAGGGGGCAGTTTGAACGTCAGTAGATTTAATCTCCAACTCCCTGTGCAATATCAAAATCATATACGCAGTCAACAGCCTGTGGTGTGCACGCCACTACAGCAGCAAATACCACAGATGAAAGCTTGATTCAATTTATTGTAGGTTGTTTTTAGTACACTGGTGCCAAAAGTATTTTGGATACTTTAGGACGTTTCATAAAATAGGTTTCACTTCAGCGCACATAGAATGACTATTAACAACTGGCTACAGTAATAATCAAAGGTGACATTTATTGATAAGCATGAAAAATATAAAAGCAAAAGTAAACACATGTGTAAATTAATGTGAAAATGTGCATAGAAAAATGGCATCTCCGCTGTTATACAGCTCACACAGTTAAACAAAGTTGCTTTAAAAGTTCACTGAACATTGTTGAATTAAGTTTTTTTCTTTCCCCTATGAAAATAGTTCCACTATGGCCAAAGCCCAAGGCCTTGAAAGCCGCCAAGAAACACATGGACTCAAAGCCTGTGATAAACACTGAAAGTCGGGAATAAACCGTGTATTATAGAGAATCAACAAGTGTTTTTAATCACTCCTCTCAAGTGCCATTCTGATTTTTTTCTGTTCCCGCTAATCAGTCACCGCTCAAAAAAAAAAGAAAAAAAAAAAGAAAGTTCCTCACTGCAGTCAGTTATCCAGCTGCAGACCAGCAGCACCACCAGTTTCAGAACCCCAGCGCCAGAACTGGAAGTGAGGAAGGGGCGGAATTATTATTAATGCATTATAGTTATTTTAGCAAGAATGTAAGGACAAAATGGGCCTGAGAGTGAGTTCCTCATTTGATACATTGTAGCTCTAAGTTAAATTTATACAAGATTGTTGTGATAAAATAGGCCTATAGGTTTGAATTGTTCATATTGTTCATAGGTCATCGAATTGTGTATACATTTTTATTTTGAACTAAAACAATGCCGAATTTTCTCTCTCTTTTTTAGATTTTGACATTATTATTTTACACGAAAAAAAATGCATGCAGCACATGTTCTTGTGAAATAGAGTTATATTTCATAAAAAATACCGTTTTTTATTTTATTTTTTTATTAAACAATTAAAATCATCTTAAAAATACATATCTTCAATATCAAAACAATTTAAGATTTTTGTAAACACAATAAATAAATAAATAGAACATAAAATATCACAGAGGTCTAATCAGTTATCGAATTGTGTTTAATTTTGAAAACCTCCAATGCTTTTCTTGTTTTATATCTTTCAAAGCTTTATTATACAAAGTTAACTCCTTCTTAAAAAAAACTAAGGTCTTACCTTCAAAAATCTGCACGTATGTATAAACTGCTTAGTTAAAATTATTAAACTGTTAGGCCTATACATTAAAATGCCCATAAGTTTCAAGTATTTTTTTTTTCACCATCAAGATCAGGAAGTAACTCATAATCTCTATGCTCATAATACAAAGAAACGGATAACTGAAACTATATACAATTATATTCCACAAAATCAATGTTTTAAAATGCTTTTTGTACTGTAATGTAGCATCATAACATACATACGTAGAGAGTAGGACGTTTCATGTTCAATATCATGTGTAAAATACCCTCCGAATTACGTTAGGTGGCGTTATTAGGTTTCAAACCTAAGCTCCGCCCCTCACTTACGGCCCTGGTGCTGGTGTTGGTTAGAACATAAGCCCGCCCCTTACTTCCGGTTCTGGCGCTGGGGTTCTGAAACTGGTGTGCTGCGGGTCTGCAGCTGGATACTATAGAAGTTCTCTCTCTGCTTTGATTAGTTCTTGTATTTGACACATACAGCAAAAACTAACACAGTCTCATCCCAATTCGTCATATAACTGACGTTTTGGGATGTCTTTTGACCATCTCGTCAATATACGACTTTTAGGGCCCCCTTAAACGTCGGTAGATGACGATCCCGGGTCGTCATACAACTGACGCTTTACCTTTAACGTCAGTTAGGTTTAGGGTTAGGTTTAGGTTTTTAGGGTTTAGGGTTAGGTTTAGGTCTGGGTTAAAGTTAGGATCCCATAACGTCATCTACCGACGTTTAAGGGGGCCCTAAAAAGTCATATATTGACGAATGGTCAAAAGACGTCCCAAAACGTCAGTTATATGATGAATTGGGATGAGACTGCGCTGCAAAAACACAGCTTGGCAACAGGTATCGGCACTTAGAAAATGATTTGAAAATGATAACCCAGCATTTTCCAACGTGTACAGTTATTCATTTTTAATCATAAGTCACGTGATTTCCTTTGTAATTTTAAAGGGTCACTCCACCTTTGGAAAGATGAATGTGTATTTAAAATGTGTCATTTATGTAGAACAAATGTGAAATTATTTTTGAATTTGGAGCTTTCTAGTCTGAGAAAAGCCAGAAAATGTATTTTTGGCTTATGTGGATGAAAGACAACAACCCCCAGAATGCACTTGCTTCGCTGCCCAAGGAGGCCACGCCTACCGGTAACAGAGCGCAGTAGTTAAACAACAAGTCTAGGCTACTAGTGAGTCTCCGTGATGAGTGAGTCTGCCCAAAAATGTGTTTTCGAGATCGGCCAAAATGTCCTGGGTTCGGCTTTTGCGTTTTACAGTCGTCATTCATTATGTTAACTGTGGCGAGCAGGACGAGTGAGGGCCGCGGGAGAACAGCGCGAGGCCGGTGGCGTGATTACCGATGAGCGACACCTGTGAGATGCACTGGTCTCGTATCTCTCACGGAGGAGCGGGGATTTTCTTAGCAATGTTAAAACGCACATCAACCGATCACTGTTTTAGCGTTCATGTAAAGACTACATTCAGATTACATTCAGAGGCGTGCGACCTCTGACATATATATAGCAATTGTAAGTCGCTTTGGATAAAAGTGTCAGCTAAATGAATAAATGTAAATGTAATGGACCCCGTTGACTTCCATAGTATTTAACCATCAACTGTTTGGTTACTGACATTTTTCAAAATATCTTCTTTTGTGTTCAACAGAGGAAAGAAATTCATACAGGTTTGGAACTTGAGGGTGTGTAAATGATGACAAAATTTGTAATTTTTCAGTGAACTATCGCTTTAAATTCTCAGTAAAAACGAACCCAATATTAATCAGCTGCGATAATTAAATGAATATCCATGGTCACAGATGAAACTAAAACCAAGCAAACAGATAATAAACAAACTAAAAGTCAATGAAAGTGAAACTAACCGAACATAATCGTGACGCAAAGATTCATATTGTGTAATTCCAGAGGGACCTGCGCCAGTTAAAAGTTTAAAGACTGCAATATGAAAATCTGATTATTGACAGTGACTGTCTGTTTACGTCTGCTTGCACACTGTTAAATTTCTTTTGAGCTTGAGTTCTTTTGAACTTGAGTAATTGAGGTAGTTTTTTGTTGTGATGAGTAATTAGCTTTTTTTGCGTGTGGATTAGAAAATGATCAATATGGTGTCACCATATTTTTCTCTGAGAGCTAATCCATAAACTCTCAAGAGTGTAATTATTATAAACATCTCTGCATCTTTGTCTCAGTTCCGTTGGCTCCCATGAAGGCTGTTTGGGGGTCTTCTTGCAATCACTGCCTCCCTGGGAATGATCATCTAGTTTTCAAGCTGTTATAGTGGCACTGTAATTTCCAGCAACTGCCTTCATTGCATCTTGCTAAGGGTAAATGTATAAATGCTGTTGTGCGAAGCTCTACACTATGGTGTTTTAGAGTGTTTATATCAGCTCTAACAGCTCGTTCTCATCCCAAAGCGCCATATACAACGCTTTTGCAAAAGCGTAAATATCCAACGCACATGGCACCCTTTAGCGCCAAATGAGACGTAAAAATAAATCGTGCAGAAGGCGCCTCCTAGTGGTCCAACCCTACCCCTACCCCATACCTAAACTTAAGCATAACCGAAGCGTCTCATTTGGCGCTAAAGGGTGCCATGTGCGTTGGATATTTACGCTTTTGCAAAAGTGTCATATCTGGCGCCTTGGGATGAGAATGCATTGGCTCTAATGCCTATTGGGTTAGACTTAAGTACCATCCTGGGGTGCGTTTCCCGAAACCATCGTTAGCCAACTATGGTCGCAAGTTCCGTCGTTATCTGCATAGTTTAACAAGTCAGTGTTTCCCGAAACCATCGTTCCAACGGACATTCGCAAACAGCATCGCAAAGTTTGGTGGTTTGAACGACAGCTCTCGACCTGTGGTTAGAGGCATCGTTTCTATATTGCATGACATTTGGAGGTAGTAAATCCTTATCTTGAGCAAAATAAGCAAGCTGACATTCAGTACAACTGGTGCATTTTATTTAGAACAAATACAAATGTAATTTACATCTTTTAGTTTGTCAAAAGATTTGAAGTAACGTGTTTGAAGAGTGCGCATGTGCAAACTCGCTCACTATGTAAGACGAGCCAAATATCGAGTCTGGTAATAAAGCAGAACAACTGAGAACAATTAGAAATAGTCCTCAGATGACATGTCTGTAATTTATATAAAACAAATCTAGCGTTAATTGGATCTCAAACAGTTTCATTAAAAGTAGTTATTACTCCACCACGTGCGACACCAACGTGGTTGATTGATACTTTGCGACAGTGGGTTTCGGGAAACAGTCGTGACGAGCTAGTTGATTTTTCCAACGATGCATCATACTATGATAGTGAAACAGTGATCTACATCGTTGTACGGGAAACGCACCCCTGGGATGCATTTCTGAAAGCATCGTTAGCCAACTATGGTCGCAAGTTCCGTCGTTATCAGCATAGTTCAACTAGTCAGTGTTTCCCGAAACCATCGTTCCAGCGGACATTCGCAAACAGCATTGCAAAGTTGTGTGGTTTGAACGACAGCTCTCGACCTGTGGTTAGAGGCATCGTTTCTATATTGCATGACATTTGGATGGAGTAAATCCTTATCTTGAGCAAAATAAGCAAGCTGACATTCAGTACAACTGGTGCATTTTATTTAGAACAAATACAATTGTAATTTACATCTTTTAGTTTGTCAAAAGATTTGAAGTAACGCGTTTGAAGAGTGCACATGTGCGAACGTGCTCTACTATGTAAGAATGAGCCAAATATTGAGTCCGTTGGAATGATGGTTTTGGGAAACACCAGACTTGTTAAACTATGCAGATAACGACGGAACTTGCGGCCATAGTTGGCTAACGATGCTTTCGGGAAACCCACCCTGAACAACTGAGAACAATTAGAAATAGTCCTCAGATGACATGTCTGTAATTTATATAAAACAAACCTAGCGTTAATTGGATCTCAAAGAGTTTCATTAAAAGTAGTTATTACTCCACCACGTGCGAAACCAACGTGGTTGAATGATACTTTGCGACAGTGGGTTTCGGGAAACAGTCGTGACGAGCTAGTTGATTTTTTCAACGATGCATCGTACTATGGTAGTGAAGCAGCGAACTACGTCGTTGTACGGGAAACGCACCCTGATGGAGGAAAGTTTTATTGGTCAGAGGATGCTCCTTCACAACTTAAACTTAAAGATCTTTCCTTTATTAAATAGATATTAACTTTGTTTCAGAAGTAAGGTAAAAACAAACGAGACAGTTGTCATTTACTGCAAGTGTGTTGAACTGCAAGGAATATGGATAGCAGTTTAGTTCATTTGCAATATTCTTCAGTTCTTATTAAAGGAATAGTTCACTTAAAAATTTAAATTCAGTTGTTTCAAACCTATGAATTTCTATTTCCACAGTAGAAAAAAAAATACTATGGAAGTCAATGGGGTACATCAAATTCAAACAGGTTTGAAACAACTTGAAGGCTAGGATGAAGACTATTCCTTTAAGATCTGACATTTCATTGCAAACTTTGTATCTCAGCAAATCTGAGCACAGTTTGAGACATTGTTGAGATATTTTCTGAAACTAGAGACGCATGTAGTTCTGGAAAGCAGGAGTCACTTTCCACAAATTACTGACCATTGCAGTATGAATTTAAAATGACTTTTCTATTTTAATATATTTTAGGATGTAATTTATTCATGTGATCAAAGCTGAATTTTTGATTCGATGCTCAGTAAACATAAATTATTATTATGGATGTTGAAAACAGCTGTGTACAATTTATTTCCAGGATTCTTTGATGAATAGAAAGTTCAAAAGAGCAGCATTTATCTAAAATATTACATTCGAAATAATAATTATGACTTATATTCAGTCTAGCTTGCTAATGAACAATAATTATAAGTGTCATAAAAACAAATCCGAATCCGTTTTAATCTCATGTTACAGATAGCAGTTAATAAGGCACTAGCAAAAAGTTAATAAGGCACTTGCAACATTAGCAAATTGTATTTGTGTAGAGAAATCAGGGCGACAAATTTAGCGGAGCTTCCCGATCTTCAGACACAGACGACACACCCAGATGTCCCACAGCAACAGAATGAAATAAGAAAACACAGGCAGAGGACATTGTCTCTGTAGTTCTATTGGATCATGAGTAATGATTGAGTGGTAGTCTATATTTTATTTTAATGCCCCTTTATATGGCGGTTTAAAAAACAAAAGAAGCATTGATTCACTTCCATTCAATAACTGCGTAAAGACCATTAAATGTTTTTTGATGCATTCAATGTTTTGTAATGATTATCTTTGAATTGATTATGTAATTGGCATGATATATTTACCTGACATAATAAATTGTTACATTTGGATTTATTTATGATTTACTCACGTATCGTTACAGCAAAGCCGCATCCAGGGTAGGCCTACATACTAGATCTCAGGTTAGATGGAGCATGGGCACATCTGGCGAGATACCTGGTGAGATTCCTGACTAACTTCTTGACTTTACCTAAGTTGTTATGCAGGCGCATTACTATTGGGGGCTAGATTAAATACTATTGAAGTAATAGCAAGCATTGGAGTGGCATTATCTTAAATGTACTAAACATAACCTCTGGTTATATTTGAGCGGTTTTCCATTACCAGTACCAGCTCGACTCGACTTGGCTCGACTTCGACTTGGCTCAACTCGCCTCGTTTTCCATTGCAGACAGTATCGCCACAATTAGTCCCCGCTCATCATAGTGACGCCTTTCGTTCCATGTTGCCCCATCAAGCTCTCGCTGGATCCTCTTTCGGCAAATGAACAAAGAAAAGTCGGCACCTCCTCGTTTGACCACGACGTATTCTTACAAGTTGCCATAATAATAATAGTAGTACGTTTAGAAACAGCTCGCTCAGAACCTCTCTGGAGGTGAAAGTACCTGAAAGAAGGTACAGGTACAACTTTTACACAGTGGAAAACCCAGCCCGTTCTCATCCCAAGACGTCATCTAACTGACCATTAGTCAACATCCGACGTTTTAGGGTACCCTTTAACATCAGTTAGATGACGCTATCGAATCCTAACCCTACCCAGACCTAAACCTACCCGAGTCATTTAACTGACGCAAAAGGTAAAGCGTCAGTTGGATGACGCCCTGAGGATCATCATCTAACTAACGTTAAAGGGTACCCTAAAACGTTGGATGTTGACGTATGGTCAAAAACGTCAGTTAGATGACGTCTTGGGATGAGAATGTGTTGGAAAACCAAACAAAGGCCAGCCCAGCCAAGTCGAGTCGAGCTGGTACTGTGTAGTGGAAAAGCGCCATTTGTTGTTATATAAGCGACTGTAGGGGCCTACACTGGTACCTTTTCACAATAGCAAGCATGGGCGGCATTGCTTTAGCCATAACCTCTGGTTATTGATCAGACTGGCGAGTTTACTAATCGCGTGCCCGCATTAAACAGTTGGTACGAGGACCCTGTGCGACTTTGGCACCCGATCGAGTGAACGAGAATAATAAGAGTAAAGAGTTTAATAGAATAATTAAATGTGCTACTAAACTATTATATAAATGACCAATAACCAATTGGCCTTCCAAGCTAAATTCAAAATGGAGTCAGATAAATGTTTAATTATATTACTTTGTCACGCTGATAAGACAGTAAGGTGCAGTAAACCTTCACCCGCATATCTGAAACTGTTGGATCGATTGGTGGGACAGCTGAAATAAATGGTAACACTTTACAATATGTGTGCACTAATATGCATTAACTCATGCTTAACTAATGCACAGATAATCATGAGTTAATGTATAACTCATGAAGAACTAAACCATTAATTAATGATTACTGCATCAGCAACTAATAAAAAGAGTCTATGATTAATAGATTGAGTAATACATGAATTGCTATTAATTCTACAGTGACGCATTGCTGCCACATACATATTATTTTTCCCTAAATTACGTCATAATAACGAGATCTCATGTCGTAAAAACGACATATTTTCTTGTTTTAACAACATAATATCTCGTTTTAATGACATAAATATCTTGTTATAATGACATAATATCTCGTTTTAATGACAGAAATATCTCGTTTTAATGACAAATATCTTGTTATAATGACATAAATATCTTGTTATTTCGACATAAATATTTTGTTATTTCTCCATAATAAGGGGACATTGTAATATGCATTAAGCTACATTTAGCATTCTTATAATGAGTTTCTATGGGAGGAAACAACAAATTAAACTCGTTTTGCGTTCATATTCTGGATTTATCTGATTTTTGTAGTATACTTTATTATGATTTTAGTATCATATTGAATGATCCTAAAACCATAATAAAGAGAAAATGCCCAGAACCTAATACAGCAAAGAGCAGACACACTCAACACTGCATTGATAGCAGCGAGTGAAAAGGTCCTGGGCAAAAGACCAAAGTCAAAACAGCCCAGCTGGGTCAGCAGTTCAACGTTGCGGCTCATCGCAGAAGAAGAAGTGGATGATTTTAAGCACAACCAAATGAGAGAAAGAGAAGATCAGTGGAGAAACATGCAATCGAGTGTCAAGACAGCTTTTGAAACTGACAAAGAGGCATACTTCAACACCCAACTAGAAGCTCTCGAACTGGCAAATCAAAAACACGAGCATTGCACAATATGGACTTTAATTGACAAAATCACAGAGAAGCCGCAAAATGCTGCAGCAAGCAAAGTCCAAATGCTTGATGGCTCTCAACCAAACTCGAAGATTGAGCTCATCAGTGACTGGGGCAAGTACTTCTGCAAACTCCTCAACAACAAGAGCGCGAAGGTGGAAACGGTCAACTTTCCAGAACCAAGCCCAGATATCGATATTTTAACAACAAATCCAACACGACAGGAAGTGGTGAGAGCGATTCAACAGCTTAAGCGGAACAAGGCACCAGGACCCGATTATGCAATGACACCAGAAGTCCTCAAAGACGGCGGAAAATTCATTGTAAATGAACTGCATAACTCTGCAATCTCGTTTTTAAGCATTGCTGCGCACCGAAACAATGGACATCGAGCTTGATCATCCCACTGCCCAAGAAGGGCAATCTACAGCTGATGAACAACTTCAGAGGAATCAGCCTGATGTCCATCGCAGCAAAAACATACAATCGCATTCTCCTTAACCGTATCAGGAACCCAATCGATAAGCTCCTCAGAAACAACCAGGCAGGCTTCAGGAGCGGACGCAGCTGCACACAGCAGATCCACATCCTGCGAAGAGTCATCGAAGGAGCAAGAGCACTACTACCGTTGTACATCACGTTCGTCGATTTCAAGAAGGCATTTGATTCGATAGATATACCTATGATGTTTGCAATCTTGCGACACTATGGCATCCCTCAAAAGATTGTTGATGCTATCCAAGTCTGTACGATGCATCGGTGAGCCAGGTGTACTTGGAGGGCCAGCTTTCAGAGCCATTTGCTGTCACAACTGGAGTATTGCAAGGTGACGTTCTAGCTCCTTTTATATTCATCATAGTAATAGATTACGTCTCCAGGCTATCTGCTGGAAGCTTTGGATACCTTACACATAAAGGTCCTCCACACAGGAGTAATACGAGACCACAACGTGGTACAGTAATAGTCAAAGAATCTAGAGCAGAACGCAAACTTAATGATTTAGCATTTGCAGACGATATTTCACTCCTGGAAAATGATCTTACTAGGGCACAACAACAGCTCACCCAACTACAACAAAAAGCTGGCACAGTCGGGCTAGAATTAAATGAGGAGAAGACTGTCCAAGTGCAAATGAATGCTTCCACTGACAATGAACATCTACTAATAAACGGAAAGGATGTTAAAATTGTAAACGAATTCAAGTATCTTGGTTCTTACATCATATCGACGGAGAAAGACATCAAAAATCGTATCTCTCTTGCATGGGTGGCCTTTACCAAGTTAAAGAATCTGCTTACTGCTCCACCACCTAAGCCAACGATGGAATTCAGGACTCGGCTCTTTAATGCAACCTGTCTATCTGTATTGCTTTATGGCTGCGAGACATGGGTTCTAACAAAAGCACTAGAGGAAGAACTGGATACGTTTGCGAGAAAGTGCTACCGAACCATGTTGGGAATTAGACAAGCAGATGCCCATATGAAAAACAAGGAACTCTACAGACTGACCAAGCAACGTCCAGTCAGCATGACCATCCGCAAGCGACAGCTAGAGTTTGTGGTGGGCCACTGTCTTCGTATGGAAGAGAGCGAACCAGCCCACATCTATGCTATCTATCATTCAGAAGTCCGTGATAAGAACAAGCGAGGAGCTCCTCGGTTAACTCTCAGACATAAAATCAGGAGCTATATCGACGAGTACAACAAAAGTCAAAAAGCCCGGAATCAAATAGCTCTCCCTGCAGCAAACAGCAGTCAGTCACTCACCCGTGTCGAAAGGGAAGAGGAAACTAATGTGATCATCAGCATCTCCAAGAATAGAGAATTGTGGAAACATATTGTCGAGCTCCATACCAGGGGACCCGACCAATGATGATCATATTGAATAATAAATGCATGCACAATTATCTGTGAACTTGATAAATATATGTTTTTATTAAGCTATATCCACAAACAAATTGCTTTCAGTTATGTGTGCAAAATTCAGAATTCAGCGAATGTGCAGCGATTTGTGCAAATAGAGACATGTTTGTGTATAAAATACATTTGTTTTATTTTGTATTAGTGAATTTGCGCGTCCATTTATTGAACACTGTCGTTATGTTAAGGTTTGTATTCAATTAGACCGGGAATTAAAGAACGCATTACAGTTATGTTAACTATGCGTTCTAAATGAAACGAAAGCGCGTTTAATTTGACGTTTCCTCCCATAGAAACTCATTATAAGACTGTTAAATGCAGCTTAATGCATATTACAATGTCCCCTTATGTCGAAATAGTGAGATATTTATGTCCAAATAACAAGATATCTATGTCGTTAAAACAAGATATTTATGTCGTTAAAACGAGATATTATGTAGTTAAAACGAGAAAATATGTCGTTTAACGACATAAGATCTCATTATTACGACATAATTGAGGGAAAAAATAATATGTATGTGGCAGCAATGCGTTACCGTATTGTTAAATGGGTCATTGTGTATTAATTCCTTAATAACATATTTTATTAACTAATAGTGTAAATTAATGTGTTAATTACCATAATTAGTCAAAGCTATGCACTTCAACTTCCAGTTGTCTGCTTTAATTAATCATTAGCTAATGATTTGCAAAGGTATCATTATGTTATGACTTTACTTGTTGAGGCACATCATTTTTAACTAGTCATTTAGTAATTGTAGTAATTTGCACATGAATTTGCACTAACAATAAAGTAATTAATCATGTATTAATTCATATTAGTGCACCTGTCATATTATCTGGAAGTTGAAATACAAGGCTTTGGCTCATTGTGGTAATTAACATATTAATTAACACTATTAGTTAAAAAAATGAGTTATTATGGAATTAATCCACAATTACATATTTAATTGATAACAATTCATGCATGAACTAATACATTAACCTTACAGACTTTTATTAGTTCCTAATGCGATAGACATAAATGAATAGCTTAAATAATCATTAGTTACACATTAATTCAGTATTATCTGTGCATTAGTTAAGCATGAATTAATGCTTATTAGTGCACCCATATTGTATTGTTTTACCAAATGAACACTAGATGCAGTAAAACTTAAAGGGCAAATTATCAATAAATAAAGAAGTATTTTAAGCAATTTCTTCCACAATACTATGCTATGACACATTTACTATACATGATTTATAAACTAATACATTTTGACGTTTGCATCACATAACCTGCTCCATATTCAAAATAAGCTGAAAGTTAACCAGATCTGTTCCCTGACACTTTGTTAAATGAGATAAAACATTAATTCAGTTTAAAGTCCTATTTTGTATCTCTCCCGCAGAGTCTTAATCTCATTGCTGTCTAGACTCTAGAGGAAACATAAGACACGTTGCAACCCCTGGAAGTACCTAAATCTATCCTTTAAATATTCATCTTTCTTCCCTTCTTTCTGTCTCCCTCTTGTTTTTCCACTACCCATTTTTTATTTTTATCTCTTCATCTGTATTTAATAATCTTTCATGTCATTGTCTGTCTGCATGTTATTTAATCTTTTGGAAGGTCATCATTGTCTTTATTTGAAGGTCGTTTGTATTAAATTATGAGCTACTTTCTAATAGACACGTGAATTGTTTCAAGAGTTCCAGAGATAATATCCTTCGACCTTTCTCTCTAATCCTTCCTAACTCAGTTAATCTCTATAGAATCTCTTCATTATTCCCATATAAACTGTCAGGGAACATATTATGGTGCTTATAAACAGCAGTCTTGCACTGATTTCCAGAACTCTCCGCAGCCTCACGTGGTCAGACAAGAGGAGTCGATGTAGGAAGACATTAAAGAAGGGGAGTCATTAATTATGAAATCATGACTTTATCAAGGTTGCCCTGTAATTGCTTAAGATGGCCATATCAACATTGCTAATTGCTGTTAGGATTTGACCATTATTAGGGCAAGCATGATGACATTTAATCCCAATGTTCCCCACAATCAAAATTGATCAGAATAAATTCAGATTTCTGGAAATGTATGGACGGTCTTGTAAAGTCTTGGTGCACAGATTTCTGGGCATTGCTCAGATTAAGGGGCTGTTTACACGACACCACTTTCAACTAAAAATATACAACTTTTTATGGGTTTTGCCCGTTTGTTTACACGACAGCGGCATTTTGTGTGCCTCAAAACACAAACTTGTGAAAACGGGGTTTCAGAAGTGCAACGTTCTCTGAGACGTGAATCTCTGAAGACGATGACGTCATACACATGCGTTTTACGTGTTCGGTCTATAGTATTTTATCGCCATCTAATGGCCTGGAGCAGAATACAGCGTTTTTAGACGTTTTTGCGGACCTGTGAATCGTTTTGATAATGGTGTCGTCTGTACATGGAAAACTCGTTGTCGTGTCAACATATACCCTTGAAAATGATTTGGTAACACTTTATAATAACTGCACGCTATTGATCATTTGTTAAGTAAACAGTTAATTCATGATTTATAAAGCATTAATAGGCATTAATAAGCAGTTTATAAATACATCTATAAATGCTTTCTTTCTAGATTTATAAGCATATCTATAATGCGTTGAATAATTGCATTTTCGGTAACACTTTACAATAAGGTTCGTTAGTTAACATTAGTTAACTACATTAGTTAATATGAACTAATAATGAATAGCACATATACAGCATTTGTTAATCTTTGTTAATGTTATTTTCAACATTTACTAATACTTGATTAAAATCTTGTTAACATTAGTTAATGCACCGTGAACTGACATTAACAAACAATGAACAGCTGTATTTTCATAAAGAACTAACATTAACAAAGATGAACAAATGCAGTAACAAATGTATTGCTCATGGTTAGTTCATGATAGTAAATACATTAACTAATGTTAATTAATGAACCTTATTGTAAAGTGTTTCCGCATTTTCATACTTTATTAATGATCGATTAATAATTTCTAAATGAAGTATACCATTATTTACAAACCAGTTATTTAAGAGTTATCAGTCATTCATAAGATCACTTAGAAAGTGTAGGTAAATATAGTTAATTCGGGTAGTTATAAAGCATTTATTAGTGATCAGTTAACTATGTTTGTGAGCTCATCTAAAGTGAGGACTAGTTTTGCCTTGTAAAGCATTTATAAAGGAGATTTAAAGGCTCATCAATTTTCTAAACAGTAAAACATAACGGTAACACTTTACAATAAGGTTCATTAGTTAACATTAGTTAACTACATTAGTTAGCATGAACTAATAATGAACAGCACTTATACAGCATTTATTAATCTTTGTAAACGTTAATTTCAATATTTACCAATACTTTATTAAAATCTTGTTAACATTAGTTAATGCGCTGTGAACTATCATGAACAAACAATGAACAGCTTTATTATTATTAACTAACATCAACAAAGATTAACAAATACTGTAACAAATGTATTGCTCATGGTTAGTTCATGATAGTTAATACATTAACTAATGTTAAATAATGAACCTTATTGTAAAGTGTTACCAACATAACAAACACAACACTGTGATCCAGAACATAAAATATTGTTGGTTTAACTTAAAAAAATTAAGTAACCTGGCTGCCTAAAAATTTAAGTTCATTGAAGTAGAAAATTTGAGTAAATAGGCTACAATGAAGATGATTGATTTAATCATCAGAAACTTAAAATATTATGTTATCTGAACTACATAAATTATTTAAGATGATTTGACAAAAGAAATAATGTGATTAAAAACCATGAATATATTTTATTTATAGTGATAGAAGTATTTAACAGCCTTCAAATCTCCTTTATAAATGCTTTACAAGGCAAAACTAGTCTTCACTTTAAATGAGCTCACAAACATAGTTAACAGATCACTACTAAATGCTTTATAACGTTCCAAGTAATCATATGAACCACTGAAAACTCTTAAATTACTGGTTTATAAAAAAATGCAATTCTTCATTTAGAAATGATAAATTAATCATTAAAAAAGGATGAAAATATAATTATTAAACAAATTAGATACGCTTTTAAAGCAAGAAGAAAGCATTTATAGCTGTATTTATAAACTGCTTTTTAATGTCTATTAATGCTTTATGAATGATGAATTAACTGTTTACTCATGCTTAACTAATGATTGTTAGCGTGAAGTTCTAATAAAGTGTTGCCAATGATTTTTCTAAAATATGAATGAGAAAGTATGGATAATCAAGTAGCCTAAATATAAGTTGCTCCAGTCTAGTAAACGTTCAACTCATAACTAATAAGTTATTCTTACATTTACAGTATAACATTTTTTTTTTAACTATTTAACACCCTGGGGACAAAGGTGTATTTGGGGTCCTTGATGTTCTGACATGCCCTGACATTTTCAGTTGCTTATAAACATATTAATGGCACAGGTGAAATTACACTCTATTTAGCAGAAACAGGGCTACCATAATAAGTGAGCAACATGTGTGTACATGTTTGTATTTTTGAGAGAATATTGTATATGCGTGGTTATTGAAAAATATTTTTACTAGCTAAAAAGTATAAACTATCAATCAGATGACAGAAGGCATGTAGTAGATTGTGTACAACAGAGTTTTCTGCAAAGTTTTGATTGTTAAAAAATGTATTTAATAATAATTGTTTACTTCACAATTTATACCTGTACCGATGTTGTTACATTTTGTTGACCATTAAGTAACAAAGGAAAAAATCTTATGCAAGCATAAAGCTCTTCTCTTGGAAATACACTTGACATTTAGCTGAAATGGCAGATGCTGTCAACTAACACTAACACAACTGTCATAACACCAAAGCACAACATGCTAATTCAAAACAATAGAATAAGCAAATTAGCCAAACTACTCTGTCAAATCTTAACTCTCCAATTCTGACAAATTAGCCATCAAGTTCATTTACTAAATCAGGTAATTATCATTGCTGTATGTTGTGCATCAAAGGGCATATTGGATTACAACGAGTTACAGAAGACATGAGTCACATTGATGTTATTGTGGTAGGTGCACCACAAAGACAGATATTGAAAAGAAAGAATGCATTTGAAAAAGAATATCACAAATGACAGAAACGAGAATCTCAACATTCTCAGACATCCTCTTCAGATAATAGGCCCTTCTGTTTGATTTCTAAGCCTTTGAGAGCAAAAGAGAACGTCCATATACCAGATATTCAAAGCACAATGCTTTGGGCTTCTCAATGAGACACTCTTGAGTTACATAACCGTGCAATTATTAGCACCAACGCTGCATGAAACATCAGAATCATGTCAGCTTCCTCTTCACTTCTGAAAGTTTACTAAAGCCGATCAAGCACAGCACTTGATGACTCATAAAAAAAAAATCGGTGATTGTCATGGTCAAGATTAAGAGGGACTAACAGATTTAATTTGTTTTCTAAATGGTCTCTGGTTAAGCCGAGGCAGAGAAATTGACAAATTTTTCTTCTTCTTTTTTTTTTTTTTTGCTCTTTTCTTGGTGTCATATTTGTGCCCGAACAGTGTTAACGTTGAGAAGAAGGTCAAATATGAGGTTGGCATTCAAGCAAAGTTATGACTAATGTGTGTGTGTGTTCAAAATCCCTGTTCATAATCCCAAAAGGCCAATGGCTGACCAAACAGCTAAATAATAATAATTAAGAAAAAAAACTCCTGATGTTGACTGTGCAAGAAATATTATGGTTATATACACAATTATTATTTGAAAATTACATTTTTAAAATGTTTTTATTTGATTTACATAAAGGCATGGATTATTCATGAAATATTTTATGACTGTAGTTTTGTATAACTTAGCACACACACACACACACACACTCCCTGTGTGCCAAACTACCTAAATTATACCTTCACAGAGAGTGTCTTCACTGACTGTTTAAAGTCTAATCATTGTCAACAGGTTTTTTGAAACAATAAAAGTAACTCTATAAACGTGTATCTGAATGCTAAATGCTTCGTCGTGAGGTAGGTAAAAGTGTATATAAAACTATTTAAAAATGTTCTATATTTTCTGACAAACACGTTTGGTCATCGCGTAGCTGTTACGTTATAGGCTAGTTAACTAGGTTATACTGTTTACTGACGTCAACAACCATGACAAACTTGCTGTTGAACGTATAAGCGCTAAACTTGTTTCAAATTTTGAAATGGCTATTTGCGTGGGGGTTTTGTCGATGTAAACGAATTAACATTAGCTAACCGTGTTTCCATTCACCGTGTTTCCAAAAATGAGTGTTTGGCCGTGAAATTGATGCATCAATGCATTACAGGCATACGTGGTTACAAAATTGCAGTGTCTAACGTTAACCTGGATAACAAGATATAGTTGAGCTGTGCTGTGTAGGCCTGCAATGATTTGAATTGTAACAACTATGTAACGTTAGGCTACGTATTAGTGGTGACCCACGATGTGCTTCATTTTCAGCTTATCTATTTTGCATTCTCAATGAATGGTGCTAGATTATATTATAGTGTTACATTTTAACTCTGAAAAAGTGTTAAAAATTCAACTTCAAGAGCAGAGTTATTTTAACTTTGCGCTTAAGGCTATTTAATGGTCACGCATGTACACTCAGACTGAGTTGATTTTAACTAACAGGGAGATTATTCCAAAAAACAGAATTTGCTGTGTACCCATCTCCACTCCCTGATCCCTAAACCTACCCAACTCCACCCCTCAGATCTGGATCCAACTCCGCCCCCTGGATCTTGTGTCCTGCAATGAGGTGCTATTGATTATTTCGGAGCCTGACATTTTTCAGGGCTCCAAATTTCTTCTAAAAAATGAAGAAACTCCATCAAAAATGCGGCTTTCGAGCTAAATACATAAACGAATGAACACCCGTAGCCTACATTTAGCTAAAATATGCATGTGTGTGTTATCACCTCTAGGTGATTGCATTCATTTTCAATAATTGAATCCAACTTTAGAAAAGACCAACACAGTCTCATGAAGATGCGTATCTATATCACGAGTGTCATTTCTCGTGGCATATAAACACCAAAAATGGTTTTTGCGTGTATATGGTACCCACTAAAAAACCCTGGGTTAGGTTTCAGGGGGGAGGGGGTGGGGAGTTCGTGCATATTATACGCCAAAAAGTGCGTATCATATTTACGCGAAAGTCACGTGCCATATACACGCAAAAACTGTTTTCGCGTATAAATGCCACGAGAAATGACATTCGTGACATAGATACTAACTTTCATGAGTCGGGCTGGAAAAGACCCCTTTCTGATGGGTCGAATGCTGTTATTTATAGTTTATTAGAAAATGTTAATGTTTCATATGCATGATACAGTACGTTTAAATAGTATTAAATGGTAATAGGCGATGGTGAATTTACAGAGGGGATGCTTTTCAGTAAACTTTTTTTTTTTAAACAAAGGGGAGGGCATCCCCGCATCCCCTCAAATCTCTACAGGTCTCTGAGCCCTACTATCTCCTGATCTTACCAAATCAAGCCCGAAGAAGTCATAAAGTTGAGCACACTCAAGCAGAACTGTTCAGCCGGGGGCCCTTCCCAGTGAATGCTATCTTTGTTCATTGTCTTTTATTGGAGTTTCTGAAGGGAACATGCATTAGGTTGCAGTGAATCATAATCATATGATATTAACAGTAGTTAAAATCAGGAAACGGGTTTATTTAAAGGGGAGGTTTACTGCCATTTCACTTTTTCATTTTAAATAGTGTGTAATGTTGCTATTGGTGCATGAACAGTATCTGCAAAGTTGCAGCGCTAAAAGTTCAGTGTAAGCAGAGATATCGTCTTTTAAAAATCAGGAAGTATAATTGCCTACAAAAACGACTCGATTGGGACTACAGCTAGGTTATGGTACGTCACTAACCTACACATTTGCATCAGACCCCTCCCTCCGGAAAATGCAAAAAAGTGCATGCGCATTTTTCAGCAGCTCCAGCTCGTCGAGATGTGTTGTTCACGCAGCTGTCAGGTCTTCTGTGCTCGGACTTTCCACGCTGTACTTTGTCAACAATGGATACAATTTATGTTTGATTATGTTCCTGAAAGTGACGATCGTTATTTAGCTACCCGTGCAGTGCATTTTACGGAAGACAGCTTCCAGAATCTCCACGAGTTAAACACGGATTCAGACAAGAAACTGTTACTAAAACATGAAGTAGTTCCAACTTTAAAACCAGAGGCAGCAGTTGTTGGGCCACAACCTGTAAGTAGGCTAAGACCTAATCATTTTAAATGTATTTGCATGTATAATTCCAGACGAAGCCTTGTGTTTTATTTTTTTCAAATGCCAGTGCTGGCTTTATTGCCACTATAGGCTAGTAGTTATGCTATTTTGTGTCTACAAACGCGTACAAACATGAATTTTGTATAAGTACTAATGTTGTAAATGTATTATTCATGTATATATGTTTTATGACATTATTTTCGATTTGATCAAGAACGTAAACATGCCAACGGTGTTTGAGGATTAGTAGCCAGTCAGTTGCTATTGTTGCCAGTCAGATGCTAATGTGTAAAACAAACGTGTATAAAGTAAAAAAATATTTAGCAAATTATCATTCAGAAACATTTAGTAAGAGCCGTGTGTGGTGAGGTTCTGTTTGACTCTCTTCATCGCGGCTTTCTCGGTCTTGATTCTGCCTGAAACTGATACTGCAGTTCGACACATATTTACATCTGGACCGGAGCTCATGACATATCCGTTCGCCCTTAAAGGTAATGGGCGTTAACCTTCCGGACAACGTGAGCGACAGTTTAGCCAATCACAACACACCGGCCCAAACTAACCAATCTGAGCTCAGTGACGTGTTTTCATAGAATCAGGAAGTGAACCGCTTGTTTAGGGGACAGAGGAGAAGCGTGGCTGACAATAAAGGTGAAGTTTATGAAAAATAAGACTTTTAAAAAAGAAAACCACAATACATGTTATATTGCGCCCCATAAACACAATCATGCAAAGAAAATAAGCAGTCAACCCCCCCCCCCCCCCCTCCCTTAAGGTGTTAGCTGACCTCACGCAGATCAAACGCAGAAACTCCATAACTCTTAGACTCAAAGGCTATATTCCGAATAGCGCACTACCATCATATTATTTTTGCTGTATGCAGAGTGTTTTTTGTAAATTTGTGAAAAATATTTTTAGACCATGTTTCATCACAAAGCATCTCAAGTTTCTCTGGTCACTGTGACATGCTGGAGCTAAAGCCTGTCCCAGAACTGTCTGACTCACTGTCACTACAGACATAAAGCACCCACTGACATTTGCAAGCAAACAAGAAGTTAGTCAGACTGTTGTTGTTTTTTTAAATATACACCTGTAATTTATCACATTTAATAAAAGCATTCTTCCAGTTCTATATTTTAATTTAGCTTCTATTCCCTTTTATCTTGAACACATGGGATGGAAATCCTGCTTTATATAATTTGTTTTTGCAATTTTCTGATAATTTGAATGGTTTAAATTAGTAACTTTGATGGAAACATAGCTAATTGTAATTGCTAATTGTAGCATATTTGGTTCTGCTTCACATGGAAAAAAAAACTACTCTAGGAGTATACTGTTTATGTGCAGTAGGCATTAGTATACAATTCAAAACATAGCCAAACCCTATAGTAAGTTCTACCCAGAAGCCCACAATTGTTTAAATCAGTAACATCAATGTAGCTTAATGTATATAATCAGCAGCACTTACTGCAACTGAAAGCCCATTACAACAAATGTTTATCCCTCACACTGCCTGTGAGAACAGATGATATTTCATCCATAAATACCCAGAGGTACCCCAGCACGTGTTTTGTGTGTATGTCAGTGGACAGCCAGTTCTCCTTGTCTCCACACACCACTGAACCGAAAGTGTCATTTGGCTGGTTGGAGATCTATTCAGCTTTCTTTTTTCTTTTAGTTAGAGAGCATATAAAAAATTAAAAAAAAGACAGAGGGCATCTCTGTCTTTTTTTATTTTTTACATGCTCTCTAACTAAAAGTGTTGTTTCTTATTATCTAAAATCCTACTTCTCAAATGTGGCTGTATATTTTGGTTTCAGTGCTGAAAATAGGCTTAAAATGTGAATTTCTGTTTTTCATTAGTGTTGTTCAGTCAGTGATTTTGGTAACACTTTACAATACGGGTGCACTTAATTCATGCTTAACTAATGCACAGATAACACTGAATTAATGTGTACTAATGATTATTTAAGTTATGCATTAATGATTACCACATTAGGAACTAATTTAGGAGTCTGTAAGGTTAATGTATTAGTTCATACATGACTTGTTCTTAATTAAATATGTAATTGTGGATTAATTCCATAATAACTCATTCTTTTAACTAATAGTGTTAATTAATATGTTAATTACCACAATGAGCCAAAGCCTTGTATTTCAACTTCCAGATAATATGACAGGTACACTAATATGAATTAATACATGATTAATTACTTCATTGTTAGTGCAAATTCATGTGCAAATTACTACAATTACTAAATGACTAGTTAATAATGATGTGCCTCAAGCAAGTAAAGCCATAACATAATGATACCTTTGCAAATCATTAATTAAAGCAGACAAGTTGAAGTTGAAGTGCATAGCTTTGACTAATTGTGGTAATTAACACATTAATTTACACTATTAGTTAACACAATATGTTAAAGGAATTAATACACAAAGACACATTGAATTAATAGATGCTCATGTATTACTTAATCTATTAATTATATAGACTCTTTATTTGCTGATGCAGTAATCATTAATTAATGGTTTAGTCTTCATGAGTTATACATTAACTCATGATTATCTGTGCATTAGTTAAGCGTGAATTAATGCATATTAGTGTGTCCGTATTGTAAAGTGTTACCGTGATTTTCCATAAATAACGTACATTTCAGTTCACAGAAAGTGTTGGTTCAAATTGAAGTGGAAGCTACATCACCTATAGACATTGCCTAAAAAGTTTGTTCTTCAGACTTTGACACTACCAAGAGGAAGTCTTCTGAGAGAAACCACAGAGACAGACAATCTCTTCAAAGAAGCTACATTTTTAAAAATAAAGGTTCTTTACTGGCATATGAAGAACCTTTAACATCCATGGATCCTTTCCATGGCATAATGTTCTTTAGATAATTAAATGTCCTAGAAAACAGTTATTTTAAGAACTCTTTAATGAATGTTTTTTTTTGTGGAAACTTCAAATGGATCTTCTGTTGAATCAGTTTTGCATTGCATAACTCACTTTTTGGAGCCTTTAAGTTTTTAAAGTGCACGGTGTTCAGTAGCAGAGAACAAAATACAGACAAACCAGTAGAGAGGATTGAACAATGGACATCATTCAAAAATAATCATGTAAAAACACATCAGGTGTTTGCCAAATAGCATAATAATTACCTATTTAGGAAGGACTGTGTGGTTTTAAAAGCAATTTTAAAGCAATGTAAAATCTACATACGTTTTTTATCAAGTGTGGACAGTGGTCCAGGATAAATTAACCCACTTACTATTGGGGTATCTAATGGGGTGATGTGTTGCAGTGGTTAGAGCTCAGGGCTGGAGTGGAAACTGGAAGATTTCTGCATCAATGCCCCCAAAGGTGAGCCATAAGTCAACACCATTGTGCCCTTCAGCAGGGCACTCAAACCCTGGTTATTCCAGGGGGCCTGTCCTTGTAATAAGCTCATGGCTTCATTCTGTGGTGACATTACATGAAACAGCCAAAACAACAGCAGCCCTGGTCATGTGGAAATGCATTATATTACAATAGAGTACATTTATTTATATATTTAAAAGTTTGGGGTCAGTAAGTAATTGTAATATTTTAATAAAAATAAATTAATACTTACTCAAAAAGGATACATTCAACTGATCTAAAGTGACAGTTAGGACACTATAGTATTATGAAAGACTTCTAATAAATGTTCTTTTGAAATTACTGTTTTGAAAAATATTCCTGGAAAAATATGCATCATGGTTTCCACGCCTTTTCCCTTCAAAATTCCTCACGGCAATTTTAAGTGTTGGAACTGTGCGGCATGTAATTTGATGCTCACAGATTATGCATTTATTCATCCAAAAACAGGTAGAATGCAAGGCATTTCAATTCTGCGAGTCATGATATCAATATGCTCAAATTCATGGGTCTAGAGGTTGTTAAATGTGGGGTAGGTAGAAATTTTCAAAAAAAAACCTTTTCCCCAAATTAGTTTAAACTGTCTATATATGTAACTATACAATAATAACAATGTAAGTACTCTGAAAAAGAAAGTATACAAATCGAGTGTCTGTAGTCCTTTAAGTGCTGCAATAAACACATCTCATTATTTAATTCACTCCCAACCCCTTCCCGCCTGGGATCCTTACAAAGCCACGCCCCCAAAAGACATTAGACGTGCCCTGCCGACCACGCTCAGCTGGAGGACGCGTTTACCAGCGCCGTGGAGAGGAGCAGTGCATGTAGTGACATCATGTCAGAATCGCATGTAATAAAATATCTAATTTTATCATTATTAATATAAACAACTAACATGGCTGGTAGTACTCACTTATCAAGCTAGCATATCGATACTGGTAATGGTAAAGTTTAAAATATATTGAGTTTGATTCGGTAACGAGCTAGTAACATAAAAACTAAAAATGGGTTGCATTGATGCACGTTTTCCTCAGTTACACTCTGATGAAGGTGAATTTCGTGCAAGATTCATAACAAATACGTGTTTTACATGTAACAGCTTCCACGAAAGCACTTTTGGCGTCACTTTTCAGCACCTGGTTGTCAGTTGTCGCCACGGCTGGAAAGCCCCGCCGATATCGACTCTCATCTGACTTCTTGCTTTATCCAAGTCTTTTTGGTCATAGCCTTTTCAAATACTGTCTTACTTTTTTGCCTGGTTTTCTTTTGCTGACTGTATAACTGGGAATTTTGACTGCTCTTACTGCTCTGACTGCCATAATTGTGATTCTTCCTAGCCTCTTCCACTCCTTGAGCAAACGTGTGCGCGCATGTGGGCTGCTCTTGTAGGAGTGCTGGTAGCCATGGTAGCGAGAGAGAGTGACAGTCACCCAGCCAATCATTTCTTTCGTCCTGGTTGAAAACAATGAGCTATGATTATTGCAGCACTGAGAGGACTACAGACACTTGATTTGTATATTTTCTTTTTATAGTACTTGCATTTTAATTATGTACATAGACACACAAATTTGGGAAAACGTTTTTTATTAAATTTCCACCCCACCTTTAATCGGTCGCCAAGAGGGGACACCGTGAGAACCGCCTCCTTCAGCAAGAGGCTTGTTATATTTTTAGCTTAAACTCATGTATCCCGAATGGGATGAATGAAGATCTGTCACTAAGTTGCTTCTTGTAAATGACACTAGCACATATATTGTATGTTTATTCTGTATATGTATAATAATTATTGTCTTTCATTAATGTACTGATTGAATTATTGGTGAAATCATTGGACCGTGTATCATTTTAAAATTATTGATAATATATATGTTAATATGGCTCTGTCAATGGATGTAGGCATATAAGATTGGTTACATTGTGATCTATTTATGCATACTGTGGCCTCTCTCCTGCCGTTTTCACAAAAAAAATATATACATAAAGCAGGAAAACGTTTCGGTTCCTTACTATTGTAACTCCCTGATTGAGGGAATGAGACGTGGTGTCGAATTCTGAAACTAAGGGTCGCATTTGGTAGCCTCAAACACCTCTGATACTTAAAAAAACAACAACAACAAGAATTGGCAAGTGGAATTTGCATGCGCCAATCCTCCATGCATACAGGTATATGAGAAGCTAGCGTGCATCCACTCCACAGGTTTTACAATGACAATGGGTTTTAGGTAAACTTCCTTGACCCTTTCTTCTGTTCTTTTTTGGGGATCTACAGCTGACGCAGACAATAGCGTTGATAAAAGCAATCTCCCTCCCAGGTGGATATGTGGAGAATACATCACATGGACTTACACCCAGGAAGCACCACACAAAAAAAAGTCACCGCAGTAGGCCCTACATGAAAGGGGGAAACTACGAACAACTGGTGGCAGAGACAGAGCTCTGTCTAGGGGAAGTCACAGGTTTACCATTAGGGAAACCGTATCATGGACAATCCATCATATGGCATTACCATCTGGGTATCACTGCATATGGGAACCTAGATCCAGTATACAGGCTGACCGAAAGGGCATGCATTACGAGAACTGGGCCTGGCGTCAAATTCCGTAGACGAATTTGACTGCCGCAGGGTGTTGACTAGGGTACTTAGTGGAGGATAAAGGCACTGTGTATAAGTAGAGCACCCAGCAAGTTGCCCCCAGTTCACCTTGTACCTGACAACATACAGGATGAAACTGGCTCAACCTGGAGATTGTAAAAACTCGCAGAGGCATTGGGTGTCACTCAGCCCGTCACTCTGTAGATGTCTGTTAGAGAGGCGCCATTGGCTACCGCCCAGGAGAATGTGCTCGGACTGTGCCTGATATGCCAAGGAAATAGCATCCACGATCCATTGGACCAAGCTCTGTTTGAAGACATCCTGCCCCTTTGTTGTCCCCAAACACAGACAAAGAGCTGCTCAGAGTCTCTAAATCTCTGCGTACTTGTCCAAGTAAATATGGACACAATATGGATAGTGGGAACTTTGCCTGGTCGCGAGTCTCAGGATTACAGAGTAAGCCAGACCTAACTTTGCTGAAAGAGAATGCCTGCAGATCCCCCACCCTCACTGCTGGTAATTTCCTACTCAAGTCTTCCAAGTCCCATCTAGGGGATAGATGTGGAGGTTCTATCTAGAGGTCTGGGAGCAGGAGCCAAATTGTGCGTCGCCTCCTTCCTCAGAGGGATTCACCAGCGAGGGGCTGTCATCAGGAACATAAGCTCTGAGAACCAACATTGCGCAACCTCTTTGTCCTCTCTGCCAGCTTTTGTGCAAATAGGCTCACTGGGGGAAACGCATATTTAATCACACAACCAGGATCAGTGCCAGTGCGTCCATAGCGATGGGGGCCTTGGTCAGGGAATACCACAGAGGGCAGTGAGAGGATTCCTGGGATGTGAACATATCTACCTGTGCTTTGCCGAATTGACTCCAGATCAGCTGGACTGCCTAGGGGTAGAGTCTCCACTCTCCTTGGAGTGTCACTTGCTGTGACAGCTAGTCCACTGCACGATTGAGCTTGCATTGGATATGACCAGGTACAAATCCTTGAACCTGACACACCAAGTAATGCCGGCAATTGGCGCCTCTCGCGGTTCAAACAAACTGAGCAAGACAACCGCATTCATCATTAGTTATTTTAGTTGATAAAGTTTTAAATATGGATATCTTTCTTACACGAACACATCGCTTCAGTTCAGAAGGCCTTTTTAAACCTCTCGTGGAGCACTTTAATCATGAATAGATTCGGTTTGATGAACTTCTAAAAGACAGACACCCATTCACTCCATTTATAAAGCCTGGAAAAGCCAGGGCATTTTTTAATATAGGGCCAGCTCCCTTTAGTGCCGCCTGGTCAGGTAGGCTGAGCCATTTAAACGATGCCCAATTGGCACTAAGGGGCCTAAAGTGTGCCAAGAACATCCCCACACCATTACACCACCACCACCAGCCTGCACAGTGGTAACAAGGCATGATGGATCCATGTTCTCATTCTGTTTACGCCAAATTCTGACTCTACCATCTGAATGTCTCAACAGAAATCGAGACTCATCAGACCAGGCAACATTTTTCCAGTCTTCAACTGTCCAATTTTGGTGAGCTCTTGCAAATTGTAGCCTCTTTTTCCTATTTGTAGTGGAGATCAGTGGTACCCGGTGGGGTCTTCTGCTGTTGTAGCCCATCTGCCTCAAGGGTGTGCGTGTTGCGGCTTCACAAATGCTTTGCTGCATACCTCGGTTGTAACGAGTGGTTATTTCAGTCAAAGTTGCTCTTCTATCAGCTTGAATCAGTTCGGCCTATTCTCCTCTGACCTCTAGCATCAACAAGGCATTTTCTCCCACAGGACTGCCGCATACTGGATGTTTTTCCCTTTTCACAACATTCTTTGTAAACCCTGAGAAATGGTTGTGCTGACAAATCCCAGTAACTGAGCAGATTGTGAAATACTCAGACCGGCCCGTCTGGCACCAAGCAACCATGTCACGCTCAAAATTGCTTAAATCACCTTTCTTTCCCATTCTGACATTCAGTTTGGAGTTCAGGAGATTGTCTTGACCAGGACCACACCCCTAAATGCATTGAAGCAACTGCCATGTGATTGGTTGATTAGATAATTACATTAATGAGAAATTAATTTTTTTCCTATAATCCTTTAGGTGAGTGTATATTCAACATTGATAGTAAAAAATGTTTCTTGAGCAACAAATCATCATATGATTTCTGCTGAAAATTTAACTTTGTCATTTTTACATTACAAATACAGCTTAGTGAAAAAGCTCAGCTTTCGCTTAGTGAAAGAGTCAGTACACGAGAATAAAAGCAAAACAGCAAGCAAAAGTTAAAACGGTAAAGATAGAAGGCTGCTGTTATGTTACGTCTTCTTACCTAAGTGTTCCTTGGACAAATATTTCAATATTAACATGAGCGAAGTGGAATAAAGAAAGTGTTTAGCAGGATTGATATTCAAAACGGTAAGCACGCGCTGCCTTGTTTAGCTACGTTATGTGTATCTGCAACCGGCAGCGTCGGTCTTCCTTTTTGAATGACGAATATAGACTAATATATCTGCAGAAATAGACAGTTGTCTCATTACACGCAGGCGCAGACGCACATTATAGCTGACAGTCGGCTGCAGTTCTCTCGGTGTGTTCAAGTGCAGCTTTTTACCCCGATGAGAGCGGACAAGAAAAACACAGACGGCTTTCATCAGCGCTAGTTCGTTGGCGTCAGCTTGGTGTGTTCCGGGCTTAAGAGAATTCAAAACATCTTCCGGACCATAAACAGAACGTTAGTGTATAATATTTCTTAAAAAAAAAAAAAAAAAAAAACACACACTACAGAACTACTTGAAGTGACTATAACACCTAAAATACATACACATATTAACAGTTACCCACAAATGTATCCCAAAAGTAAACAGCATATTTACATAAAACTGCATATTTATAAATTATTAAAAAAGTTGCATATAGTTTGTAACAAAATATCATATTACAGTAAATAATTTGGAGATTAAGTGCTTTAAAAAAATCAACTTATAACAGGTCACATTTTAAATGTATTTAAATAAAATTTGATTATATGAAAGCCAAGATTACTTGTATGCTTGTATGAACATTCACATGTTGCTTTTATTTCAAAACAAGTCTATTACTGAATGGAAGTCATTAGATTCCAGAAGAGCTAATTACTCCCTTCTGTCTTATGACAAGGGATATTTGCTTTGCCTATAACCACACTATAACATTTAGATCAGGATATAAGAAGGGTTTTGTGCTCTGAACAACTGTTGGCTAAATATAAATCCCTCAAAGTATATTGGGATATTAGATGGTGCACGCATACACGTCAGCAGTCAGGGAGCAGTTTGCCATCATTATTTGTCACAACGTCCAGGCTACATGCCAAAATGTCCATTCATCTGAAGGAGCATGTCATGTGGAAGTCATTGCAAACACACACACAAAAAAAATAAAAAAATAAATATTGCAAGACTAGCTACAAAAGGAATTGTCACGGGAAATTAAGCAAAACCTATATGTTTTGTGATGGCTTTTTATTCACAACTTTCCACAAAGAAATAACTTTTTTGTGGATTTTTGAAGGTCCGAACAAAGCCAAAATGATTAGGTTTCACACAGTAGCAATTCATTTGGAGTTATTCATGTATGTTATAAATCACTGCACACACTGTATACATACATTTATACTACTCCATACAATAACAGTTAAGACACTGAAAATTCAGCCTTGCCACAACATTTTTAAATACATTTTTCTTATTTTAAATTGTAAAAATATTACTGTTTATGTATTTCCAATGCAATAATTCAAGCTCTGAAATTTTGGGTAATTTTTGCGTTACACATAAAACAAATAAAGCAGACAAATTGCATCAGGGAAACCCTGGAAGGTCGTTGAAGTGTCCGGCCCTCCAGTGCATTCCAAAATTAGTCCCCGGGGAACTTTGAGAGGAAAAGCCTCTGATTTTAATAAAACAAGCATATGATAAAACATTCCCACATGCAAGCTCTTCTGACACTCCAGGTTTGGCTTACCTTCCAGGGAGAGGCTGGATTTCCTCAGTTGCACTCATGGAGGCCAAAGGTGATCCAGGGCAAAGCAGCAGCGAGAGGGAGAAGATGTGTCGGTCCTCAGACTGAGGCAGAAAGAGCGCAAGACGAGCTGCGCAGAGCAAGCCAGCGTCTGACACGCATACAGACACACCGATGGAGAAACGTGGATCCACACTCACTCACACACAGGAGTAAGGACAGTTAGGACAGACGATTGCAGAGGTGTGATGTGCATTGGGCTTGACTCACTCATTCAGGCTGCACACACAGACACTCTCTCTCTCCAATGTTTTTCCCATATGAAGAGTGGCTCAGTCCAGAACGCCGACAGTCTAAGCATGGAAAGAAAGACACTGAGGCTTAATGTTTACCTAAACAACATGGTCTCTCTCACTTTCAATCTTACTCTCTCACTCACTGTTTTCCCTCCCCCTCTGTCTCTTTTCATCCTAGATGTATCATACATGTCTCTCGACCGGGTCCACCCCTTTTTTTCACCGTTCTTCTTTTATATGTCTTTCCTTTGCCTCCTGTCTCTCTGATTCGCTCGCTTTCTACTGGGTTTAGAGACACTTTCCCTGAACTTAGCACAATTCTTTTTGACAATCTTTGCTGCCACATTATGTTTAACATGAGTATGGGATATGGACATATATAAACATGTTGGTGTGTAAATCAAATCATTATACAAATTCTTTGGTGCCAACAGCAGTTAAATGATTAAATAGACAATTCCAAATGTGTTTGGATTGTTGCAGTATTTTCTTCAGTTATTGTATGTTTTATGTGTTGTGTTTGTGTTATATAAGTCCAATGTTGTGCACTGGCCGTGTCATGGTTATCCAAGACAAATTTCCACAAATGGTACAATAAAGACTATTTTAGAATAAGAATAATAATAAAATCACAAAAAAAAGTTACTTAAAAGTTGGGGGTTGTTAGGATTTTTAAATGTTTTTTAAAGAAGTCTCACCAAGGCTGCCTTTACCTGATCAAAAATACAGTAAAATTTTGGGAAAAATAATTACATTATTGTTATTTTAAAATATTTTAAAATGTCATTTTTTCCTGCGATACAAAGCTGTATTTTCATTATCATTATCCAGTATTCAGTGTCAAAAGAAATTGGTACTAACCCCAAACTTATATATTCAATTCATTTTTTTTAATTATCAATATATTAATAACCACAATTTTGATAATAAAATTAGCATAGGTTATTAAGCAAATACCATCAATTTTTTACTAAAATTGTCTCAAATTGATTTATAATTTCAATAATATATACTACTTGTTTTGCATTACTAAAGACCACTATTAATTCTTTTGACTTTCAGGATTTTCCAATGTAATGCGGACATGTTTTTGATCGTTTTGGTGAGATTTAGTGTGTAATACTAAAATGAACATGATGCCCTGGCTTCAACTTCAGTGATGCATCCTAGAATGCACTTAGATGATGATTTATTAGTATAACTTGTTAGTCTCTAAGATATCAATATACGCATTAAAGGTGCAAAGGTGGAGATAACCAGACATGTTTCACATGACCAATGGCATAATGACATGCTCTAATTTATAACACTTGATGATACTGCATTCAATATGAATTTCTGCAGGAATGATGCAATAAATAGGACAGCTGACTCTTAATTTTTCATTTGCCTACATCAAAAGATATACATTTTTTCTTGCCATCAATCGTGCACTCATATTGTTATTATTTTGTAGAATGATTTACCGATACCCACGTACATGTGCTTAATCAATTCTCACATGTAGCTAAGTTTGGCAAGCCGCAAATTTGGTGGGTGTTGTTTGTCATAAATATTTTGTCTCCATCTAGTGTTTCAGGCTTTAAACTGCATAGGCAGTTTTCACAGTACTTTGCTATGGTTTTACCTTGCATAAAGAGCTGGCTGTTCGAACACTGTGAAGATGATGCATGTTATTGCTGAAAACAGAGATGAATTTAAAGGGTTAGTTCACCCAAAAATGAAAATGTTCCATAATGTACTACTACTCACCCTGAAGCCATCCTAAGATTTATGTATATATATATATATATATATATATATATATATATATATATATATATATATACACACATATATATATATATACACAGATATAAATCCTGGCTCTTCCCAGCTTAGCTTATAATAGCTTATAATGGGTATTAAAATGGGTATTGTAATGGTATTAAAAAAATACACTTTTTTAAGCCCAAAAAGTGCATCCGTCCATAATAAAAGTAATCCATATGACTCCTAAAGGCCTTCCGAGATGTGTTTCTGAAATATCATTATTTATTATAACTTTATAAACTATGATCACTGGCTTCCATTAACGGCCGCATCGCGAGTTTAGTTTGGCAGAAGAGTGACTTCTCTTCAGAAGTGGAAGTGCAGAAGATAGAGCAAAGCAAAACACCAGTTACAAATTAGAAGCCTAAAAAGAGAAATGATGGAGGAGCTTGAGTTTGTTGCTCATCTCTATCTGTTTGAGCTTTGAGAGGGCTCTACTCTCACCTAACCTTACGCTATTCCTACATCCTATCATGCATCGGGTCAGAGGTCACTCTTCCACTGGAACTAGCCTGGCGTACGGCCGTTACTGGAAGCCAATGGTTATAGTTCATAAAGTTATAATTTTGGATATTTTTCTAACAAAACTGCATCTCTTCACATCAGAAGGACTTTATTGATCCTGGAGCCGTATTGATTACTTTTGTGATGGATATGCTTTATTGGGCTTCAAAATCTCTGAATAGAACGGCTATTCACTCCCATTATAAAGCTTGGAAGAGCTATATTTTTTAATATAACTCCGATTGTGTTTGGCTGAAAGAAGAAAGTCTTTTACACCTAGGATAGCTTGCATGCGAGTAAAATTAGGGACCATTTTAATTTTTTGGGTGAACTAACTCTTTACGATCTCTCTGAGCACTTCTTCAAGCAGCTGCACATTATCTTTACATCCTCCCACTGCGCAACGTGACGTCGGCATGACGTCTTTTTCGTGTCATTTTTGGACGTCCATTTTTGGTCCACTGAAGGGGTTGTTTTGTAACGCCAGATGACGTATTTAAAGAAAAACAGAAAAAATTAAAAAAAAATTAAATCATACAGATAATAAATTGTGTTTGTTTATAAATAATCTGTATTCATATGTATTAATCATGTTGATAGGCGCTATTTGTAAATAAAACAAATAAATCATGTACATTTTCTACAACTGTCATAGACGTCCAAATGACATCCAAAAAATTACCAAGTTCAAAGGTCAAATGTTGCACGTCAAGATGACGTCCAAGTTAGGTCATGGTTGGACGCCCAAATAGTGGACCTAGTTTGGACGTCGAATAGATGTCCAAGAATTGGTCATGGACCGACGAACCCAATATAGACATGATTTGTACGTCTATTCGACTGTCCAATGTTTAGTGGGCTTATTCTGAGACAAAAGCATCAATTAAAAAGACTACACAATGAATAAACTTGCTTATTGACATAAAAAAAGTAAAACTGTGCTTTCTATTTCTACATGTTGAAAATATTGGTAACAGGGTTAGGCCTAGAGTTAATCTAAAGTTAACTGCTAATGTTAACCTCATTTTTCTGATTCTGACTATCTTAATTCTTCAAGTTTTCGTGATTTTTCGCGTTTTTATTCCAACCCTTTTCGTGTAAAGTGTAAAAATGAGGGACAAGTAGGCCTAATATTTACATTCCGTTGTTGTGGAATACATTGGGCAATTATTAGTGTCATCCTGAAGTAAAATGCTAAATAAGAGTGTCTTGTACTGTAAACATTAAACAATATTCTATTATTTGGTATTGGTTGAGTAACACCCTGTTTTGTAAATTCCTCGTGACGAGCCACGCAAACGCCTCAAAGTTGAGAGAGTTTGTTTATTCAGCGCAGTTTGTGTAAGGGGCGTTTACTCCACTCACAGAACTCATGAAATTGTCAATATACAAGCAAGATACCACAAGGTCTACTCACGTTGAAAAGTCACTCATTATGTTTGCTAAATAACACCTCTCTGGAGCAGCCATGGGGTCTGACGCGCAAAAGGAGAGACTCCTCGAGCTCTTCCACGCCTGTGATGTGGACCACTCCGGGCGTATTGAGAAATGGGAGTTTGTGAGAATATGTTCCGAGCTGAAGGTCCGACCCACCGAGATAGATGACATTTTCTCCAAACTTGACACCGACAAAGACGGCACGATTAATCTGGAGGAATTTATGGACGGGTTTCAAGAGTCCCACTTGTTGAAAGACGAGGAGAATGAGCAGCGAACCCGCCGGGAGAGTTCCTCTGCCGCCTTGGAGGATTTTAAATCCCGTCTGGGGATCAGCTCAAATTCATCCCCAGGTAACACACCTGGCTGGCTGTGCCATAATGCTGTCAAATTACCTCAGTCAAACAAATCCTGAAGAATGTGTTGAGAATGCCTATTTAAAAAAGGTTTATATTAAAAAAGTTCCTATGGAAAATTTTTATTCTATTAGACTACAACATAACACAAAAAATCAAGTTAACAAATAAGTGTTACTTATAACTTTCCATAATATTTTCTGATTATAAATCAAAAGTTCAAAGAACATATTTATGGTTTTAAAACTTATCTATAACCCTTATGATTGCCTTCAGCAGTTTCTTTCTTTCTTTTTCTCATGTTAATGATATTATAAAGGCATCAGAGATTCCCAGCAAGAAATTTTGCATTTAAAAGACTAATAGCCGTCCAACAGACGTCTAAGCTAAAACAAGGCAAAATTTTGTCTGTCAGTGAAAACTTAATAGCCGTCTAAACCATAGCCCAAGAATAGACTAGTCGTCAATTAGATAACAAAGAAATTAAATAAGTGAAGAAATGAAACCAAACACCTTGTAATCATTGTTGAATATTGCTCACATGATGGAATATCTCATAAGTTATTTTGGCAAAAATGACATAAACCAAATTCAAGTTATTTTGGCGAGAAGTGGGTTACTAGCCGGACCTAGACGAATGAATCATGACTATTGCTTGTTTGCTAAAGGATTTTGTAATTGAGAGTCTTAAAATATCCTAATAGAAATTTTCTTAAAGGATGTTCTTACGTGTTTTTAAACCTAGTAAAATCCACAAAACATATTTTGGCACACAAGGCAAGGAAAGTTTAGTTTAGAACATTTCATACAGGACAATTCAAAGTCCTTTACAGAAAAATATTAAAATAAATAAATAAAAAAAGCAATCATAAAAATTTTCATAAGAATAAATATAGCTACAATAAAAGTGAAATTGAAAAAATGAAATTCAAAAAGGTATATGAGGGACATTAAAGGAAAAGAGGATTCAAGAACTGTTCAACTGTTCACAGAACTTAGTGTAATGAACTTTTATGTGCAATGGAAAGGTGTCATGGATGTTAAAGGTTCTTCATGGAACCATCAATGTCTATATACACTACCGTTCAAAAGTTTAAGATCGGTAAGATTTTTTATGTTTTTAAAAGAAGTCTCTTCTGCTCACCAAGGCTGCAATTTTTTGATAAAAAATACACAAAAAACACAGTAATATTGTGAAATATTATGCCAATTTAAATTGATTTTTTATGTTAATATATATTACAATGTAATCTATTCCTCTGAAAAAAACCCTGAATTTTCAGCATCATTACTCCAGTCTTCAGTGTCACATGATCCTTCACAAATCACTCTAATATAATGATTTTATGCTCCTAAAACATGTACTGATTATTATCCATGTTGAAAACAGTTTTTTACATTTATATTTCAGGATTTCTTCTCGATGAATAGAAAGTTCAAAAGAACAGCTTTTATCTGAAATGGAAAGCTTTTGTTGCATTAAACACTACCCTTTAAAAAGTTTGGGGTCAGTAAGTTTGTAAAAAACTGTTTTCAACATGGATAATAATCATACATGTTTTTGGAGCATAAAATCATCATATTAGAGTGATTTGTGAAGGATCATGTGACACTGAAGACTGGAGTAATGATGCTGAAAATTTTCAGAGGAATAAATTACATTTTAATATATATTAACATGAAAAAGTCATTTTAAATTGTCATAATATTTCCCAATATTACTGTGTTTTTTGTGTATTTTTAATAAAAAAATTGCAGCCTTGGTGAGCAGTAAGAGACTTCTTTTAAAAACATAAAAAATCTTACCGATCTTAAACTTTTGACCGGTAGTGTATATATATTTAAGAGATTTGATGTTAAAGTGTCTTCATAAAACCATATATTCCAATAAAGAACTTTAATTTTTAAAAGTGTGTAATCAGCGATACTACACTGCTTTTGCCAAACACTGTTTGGTAGACTGCAACTAAATGAAACATATCTTTATTTTTAGCTGAAAATGTTAAAATAGAAAAGTATTACATATCAAAATGAAAGGGACAATTACACCATACACACTACAATAACTAAATATATCTGACCTACTTTTAGTTTTGGTTATCAGGCTGTGCAAATATCCAAACAGGTACGCCACCACCCATTTGCCACAATGTACAGGTCTCCATATATGTATGTAGAAGTATGTGAAACGATTGCCCCTAAATGTGGCTGATAAAATCCTGTCTGTTCTAAATCATTAAATCTGTCCAAATCTATTAATTGTACAACTTTAATTGTTCAAGTCATGAGAATTTGATCTTTTGTTTGGTTGATGTCTGATCCATGTCGGTGGAGTCGAAGCCAGAGGCTTGACATGAGACATGTCACCGTCATGCCTCGCTGAATGTCGACAGAACATCGGTTAGTTGTGGCCTATCAATACCTCTCTCTATTTCACTCATCAGCCATAGCATCTGAAACCACAAGTGTTACTTCATAAAAGAGAACTGCAAAGTCATGAGGCTCAAAAACATGCACTTATGAACAACCAGGCACCAATTTATTAGACTCCATTGGGTTGAAAACTGCCAGAAAAACACATGATTGTTCTTAACTTGAAACTTTAGCTTTAACCTCAATAACCCGACAAGATGCATAGATGTTTTCCATAAATGTGTGCAGAGATCTTTCATTATGTCACAATGCTTGTCATATTTTGCTGGGCGATCTCCAACAAAGGAGTTTTACATAAACTCTGTGAATACTCCAGATGAATCTTTCTTTTCCATTCCACATGTATGTAAGTTTTAATGGCTTGGGGTTGTTTTTATGTGTGTAGGATTGAGCCGGTATCAACTCTGTACCAGAACATCAGTTTGACGGAGCCCAGAATGGTCCCTCAGTATGAGAGAGTTCTCCTCAGTTTTATCAAGAGAGATCCGAATCCTGAACACTGAAATGGAGCATCTGGCACTTGCTGTAAAGAGGTACACACTCTCATGCTATCTGCTATCCATGAGGAACAACGTTGCATATGGTACAATCCTGAATGGAGTTGTTTGTCTCTCTATGGACTCTTCTTTCTATTCTATATGGACTTCTTATTCTATTTGTTGGTTTCAGCCCATTCCCTGAGGCGTGCTATATAGCCTAAACTATGGCACGAGCACAATAAACCTGACTTTGAGTGAACTGCACTTCTGTGTTTGTGTCATTCTTGGTCCCAGATCTCTGCTCTGCATTGATCGTTGACGTTCTGATATCCAATTTTATCTAACACTTACTGAAATACTTCTGCTAATCAGCTGTGGGTCACTATTACCTAAAATTGTGTCCATTAATGCAGATTTTCTGTTGTTTTTACTACTTTAAGTAAAGATAAAGGATCACAAACGTTTGTTACATCAGTCATTCACGTTAGTGCTCGGCCAACGTATGCTGGTATTGATACAGTTACATGCGTACCACAATAAATTAGAAATATACAAATCAGTTTGTTGATGGACATTCTCTTGTTAAAGGAGTAGTTCACTTTTAAAGAAACTTTTACTGAGTATTTACTCACCCCCATGTCATCCAAGACGTCCACGTCTTTCTTTTTTCTGTCGAAAAGAAATTAAAGAGTCCCTATCAGCAATGAAATGTTCCTTTTTTTGTTTTATGAGTTCCCAAAAACAGTTTAACATGCATGCAAGGATAAAAAACACTTTATTTGTCTTATAATATGCATTTATTTATACCTGATTTATTTTGCTCAACAACTTCCCAAATGATTCGTTCATCGATTCATTTTCACAAACACCTCCTTTGAGTGACGCGAATCTGCGCGATTGGTCAAATGACCCAGTCAGTTGTTATTGGTAAACCGCAGGCAGAGATTGTTGGAAATATCACATTTTTGATGAAAACCATATAATGGACTTCAATGGGAACCAAACGGTTCAAGGTTCAAAAGAGAGTTTCATTGCAGCTTCAAAGGGTTTTAAATCGACACTAGACAATGAATAAGGATCTTATCTAGGACCCTTCGAGTCATGACTCGAAAAAAGATTTGTTCATTTTGACTGAACGAGTTCGAACAGGAGAGTCACGAACGCTCATCACAGAACAGAGCAAGGCGAGCATTTGTGCTTATAAAACTTAAACTTTTTTATTTATTTTTTAAATGAGCGATCGTTTAGCTAGATAAGACCCTTATTCAGTCGTCTGGTGTCGTTTAAAGCCCTTTGAAGCTGCACTGAAACTGTCTTTTGGACCTTGAACCTGTTGGTTCCCATTGAAGTCCATTATATGGAGAAAATCCTGGAAAGTTTTCATCAAAAACTTAATTTCTTTTCGACTGAAGAAGACATGGACATCTTGGATGTCAGGGGGTGAGTAAATTATCAGCAAAGTGTTTTTTTAAATGTGAACTACTCCTTTAATGTTGATGTAGAGGAAATACAGTTGCAACATCTCATGATGAACGTCAAACTGTGCAGTGTATCACTGAGTAGCATCCTGCTCAAGTCGTCCTTGTGAGGTTTGGGTTCAATAACTAGCTCTTCCAATGTTTCATCATAGGACTTGATAATCATGATAATGTAAACAGTAGACCAAATCACAACAGACTGGGCCATCTGGCCAATCAGAGCAGAGTAGGCTGGCACAAAGAGGGATTTAGAGGGATTCATCCGTTGAGTTATTTGAGAATCATTGGAAAATGTGGTGATGGGCAATGTGTATTATGAGAAAAAGATACTGTTTTTTGACCTTTGATGCATGTAAACCTCTAAAACAATGTGGCATGATAACGAGGACACTTTAAAAAAAAAAAAATTCGGTTAACACTTTACTTTTAAATTGTCCTTGTTACACGTTACATGTAGTTATTGTTCTGTCATCATTTGCTGACCCTCATTCCATTCCAAAACTGTGTAACGGTCTTTCTTCTGTGGAACAATTTTTTTTCTCCATACAAAGGAGATCGGTGAGATCCAAACCTTTTTGGTTACCAACATTCTTAAAAAAAATCTTTTGTGTTCCACAGAAGAAAGAAAGTTTGGGTGAACTATTTTGTTAAGAGTATTGTATATAATTACATATTTGATGGCTAATGTTTGATATGTGGGTGTTTGTTCAGAGCTCAGGATCAGTCAGCTATACAGTTGAGTGAGATGGAGGAAGAGATGGATCACCGCATCCACACTGCAGAGAGAAACACACGTCTACAGGTGAGGAGACAAACACAAGACCTGGCTAATCCAACCTCAACCTACCACACACACATAAAAAAAACACAATGTAAAATTCAGGCCTAGTCCTCTCTCATCCTTCACTGTCGTCGCTTTTCCTTTTATGCTTCCGAAGCTCCTCGCGTTGGCGCCACCAGCCTTTTCTATTTTTACATTTTCAATCCCACACCAACAAACCCAGAACAGACTAGCCTTGCGTCAGACCATCCTGATCTCGCGAGCTTTCAAGGTTTCACTCGCAGATCAGTCTGGATACTTTCCGTTAAAGAAAATTTGGGAGCAGTTCACCAAACGAACGTCCAATCAGCGTTGGCTTTGAGGCGGGTTGAGGTGTGACGCAATCAAGCGGAAGCAACGCGATCTGAGAAACATTTTCAGACAGCGGTAGTCCTAATTCTTTCAGCCGCTCGCTAATGCTTTTTTCTCTTGCATCCTTCTTGTGAAATATGGACCGGGCAGCTGAAATGGTGCCTTTTATTCGCAAATTGTAGTTACATAAACGGCAAATATCCTTTGCCGACATGTTGCTTATTTGCTGAGCTAACGAGGTTTACCTGCAGCAGCAAGTTAGTACGTCATGTGCTTCGTTGATCTGATTGGTTGATTTGGCCCGTCTATCACCAACATAGGCCAATCAGCTAACCAGTATTTTCGCCCCTTACCAAAACTCACTTCAATGGAAGGTTTCCAGAATGGATATGCAGAGCAAATCCATCTGGCGGAGTCAGGTTAAGAACAGACTGCCTGAGAAAATAATAATGATATGTGACAATAAGGATATATTGATGTGTGCATGTATACACACACACACATTATATAAAGACAAACTTTTATGTTAAATGCAATTAATCACAATTAATCGAATTGACAGCACTAATTATAATATAATATATAACTTAAAATTATCAAAGGAATGATTCCTTTTCATTTTTAAATGATGATTTGTAATGATCGCTTATCTTAAAGGAACTGATTAAGCTGATATGTTACCAAACATTTGAATGTTTTTTGCAAGCAATTTTCTTTTCCATCATCACTGTAAACAAGCAATGAAGTAATATGTAATCAATTACAATTTTTAGTGTTGGTATTGTATTGTTTCTATGGATACAGTGCTCTGTTTATTGTGAGTTAGGAATTGACACAACTCAAAAAGAATTGACACAGGTGTTTGCTGTGATCTTGGTTCCATCCAAATCATGTGAGTGTCTTGGATCACTTTCAAGGCTTAATTTATCCACGATGTCACATTTTAGTGCAGACAATCTTCGACAGTCCCGTGTTTGTTCTTGTTCCTTATCTTAGAGTCGGGTTCCGCGACTTCTCACGTTATGTAATTTAAAATGAACTGACTGTTTGTTTAACTGCACCTGTTCAAGTTCCTGTAAAAAGAGACAAGCATTTGTACCTATGAATGCATTTTGCAGCCTTTTGTTCCCTTAATTGTCTTGATCTAATGTTTTACTTTATAAAGCTTCTTAGGTCTAAGTTTGTTTTTTTCAATCCAACACATTTTACTGAGTACATAATATTTTTTTTGTCCTTATAATGTTATAACAGTGTATTATTTTTAACCCCAGCATATGGTTTCTGTCATTTTCCCCCAGGAGTCTAAAAAAGCAGAGACAACACTGAGCAGCATGAAACACCAGTACCAGTCTCAGATATCTGAACTTTAGCAGAAGATACAGACTTCTCCAGATGGTGACTGACTCCTACTAACAACACATTATATAGTTTTAGCTGTATAAAAGTTGGTTTTAAAAAGTTACAAAAAAAGACTGATAATATTGAGTTATATACAGACACTATCAGATGAGAACTGAAGACTGAATTAAGCTGGGAAACGACTCCATTGTATTTTTTAGAGCTGCTTATAGCTGAAAATGACAAGTTTTGCAGCATTAACACTGTTATTTTCCTGTTAATTACTGTGATGCTGCTTTGAAACAATCTCTTTTTTAGATGGAAAACCAGAACAGGAGTACCAGCCTCAAAGAGGAAACCTCAGCACTGAAACGACAGAACAATGAGCTAATGCTGGTATGGCTCCCATTTATCGAAGCTTGTTTCCACCACAGAATACAACAAAAATATTTTTTCACAATTCTGACTTCTTTTCTTGAAATTGTGAGTTTACATCTCACAATTCAGAACTGCATGATATAAACTTGAGATCGCAAGTTAAAAAGTCAGAATTGCATAATATAAGTCGCAATCTGCAAGTTTAAAAATCATTTTTTTCCCTCAGAATGGGACTTTATAACACACAATTGAGTTTATATCTCACAATTCTCAGAAAAGAAGTCAGAATTGCAAGATATAGCATTTGCTAGAAAAAAACAGACGTTTCAAGTTTATTACATTTAGCTGACGCTTTTAATCCAAAGCGGCTTACGATTGCTATATATGTCAGAGGTCGCACCAGCCACATTGGTTGTCTCACAGTCGGATTCAAACCCGAGTCTCTCACACCAAAGGCATGTGTCTTATCCACTGCGCACATCACCAGCCTGAAGTTTATACTCGTAATTTACACTTTATTTCGATAGTCACTTTAGACGTTCTAATGTATAAGTAACTTATGTCTAGTAACTCTCATTAGAGTATTAGTATATTATAATCCAGACTGTCAGTAGACTGTTGAGTTATGGTTAGGTGTAGGCTTTGGGTTAGGAGAATAAGTGTACTTGTAGTCGCACAAGTGTACTTATAGTCAGTTGAATGTCTCTTGGGGACCAACAATATAAAGTGTTAGCAGGATATTTAAGAAGACAGTCTACTAAATAGTCTAATGACAGTTAGTTGACATGAAGTTGAAAAGTTACTTATAGTTAGTAGAATGTCTAAAGTAGACTATAATAAAGTGTTACCCAGACTTTTCTCTCACAATTGCGAGTTTATATCTCGCAGTTCTGTATACAAGGAATAAACAATCAATTGTGAGTTATAGAGTCTGAATTGCAAGTATGTAAACTACGTAACATGCAAGTACTAAAGTCAGAATTACGTGATGTTGAAGTTGCAGTTGCAGTTAAAAATCATTTTTTCCCTAGGGTGAACTTTATTTCTTGCAGATTCGAGTTTATAACTCACATATCAGATGTTTTTTTATCTCAGCAATTTGGACTTCATTCTTGATATTTTACAATTCTGAATTGTGAGGTGTAAACTTGCAATTGTGAGATAAAAAGTCGCTATTATCTTTGAAATAGTTTTATTCCGGTGCCGGAAAACAAGCTTTCCTACTCATTCGAAATCTTAACAAAAATGATGTATGATATTATATAATGTGTATTTGTCCTTGTTTCTCTTTTCAGCAAAAACCAGGAAGTTGAAACAGGAGCTTTTGGAGTCCCACACTAATGTTGCGTCTCTTGCAGAGTGAGCTGGACTCTCTGAAGAGTGACTCTCTACAGACCAAAGCATTCAACTTTGAACGGTACTGAGCATCTATTCTCTCTCTGTGTGTGTGTGACATAGTTATTGATGAATATGTAATAAACCCTTTGGAGTCTGATCTTCAGACCAGGAATTTTAAGAACCCCGTCAAACATGTATTCTGAAGTAACCCAGACTATCTCTTCTGATTCTAACTTCTCCCTATTGGATCGTCAGTGTGCAATAAGGAAAGAACATAGTCATTCCCACATGAGCAGCTGTAAACTGGTTTTGTGACTGTTTGCAGTGCTGAAATCGTCAGAGCAGGATATCCTGGGTGTCACACATTAGATTGCACAGGAATGTCTTGAACCTTAGTCACCTGAGTAACGACAAAACACAGCGCACTTTACTCTGTGTGTGAGTGTCCCAGTCTTTAGTATAAGTAGTATTACAGTGTAAAAACGTTGTTAGGTAACCTAAATATTGAATGACTGAATCAACCTGACTACATTAGGTAGCCAGACCTGAAAGGTACAAAAAGCTCCTTAAGATAACAGTTGCAATTTGTTTTACGGTATAAAATTAAGAAGTGGTGTTTGCTAAGGCAGCCATTACCATTTCTTGTGTTTGTGCTTACTGTGTACATATTTGAACAAACCTCAAACAATGAGTATTAAAGTTTGTTGATTTGTGTGCAGAGATGAGGCTCTTATGAAGTGCTTTTCTAGGAGAGAGATAACCTGGAAGACAGATCGAGGTGCTTCAGTGAGTTGAACACACACAGAACTACATGAAACTGCTACCATTGACACTCCATCACAGCTAAAAACATGTCAGGCTAACAACAGAAGCTGTTAAACAGTTAAAGCTGTTTCTAAGCCACTTTTGGGATTCACCTGCTGATTCTTTGTGAAAATGGAAACAAGCCCAAACACTGTAAATTCAAAGTGGAGAGTGCAGTTCAGCTAAAAAAAAAAATAAAAAAATAGTAATATGAATGTAATATTTACGTGCCTTTAATCTTAATTTTTAATCCAAAACACTAATCTTTAATCCTAAACATATTTAAACTCTCGCATGAAACGGAAGTTCTGTCACGACAACTCTTGAGAGTGTTTGACATGGTAATTGATATAAACAAAAAAAAGGTTTAAAAAAGATAAATAAATGTTGTGATTTCCATCAAGAGGTGCATCAGTTTTTGGTCAAGGTTGGTCAAGACATGCAGATCTATACAGGTGGAGCTGGGGAAGGTGGAGGGTTTCTTAAAGGAGTAATTCACTTTTAAAAAAACTTTTGTCGGATAATTCACTCATCCCCATGTCATCCAAGATGTCCATGTCTTTCTTTCTTCAGTTGAAAAGAAATTAAGGTTTTTGGTGAAAACACCCCTGGATTTTTTTCTATATAATGCACTTTACTGCGCACCAAATGGTTCAAGGTCCAAAAGACAGTTTCAGTGCAAACTGTTCAAAGGGCTTTAAATAATTCCAGACGATGAATAAGGGTATTGTCAGACGGAAACATCGCTCATTTAATAAAATAAAAAACAAAGTTTAATTTTTATAAGCACAAATGCTCGGCTTGCTCTGTTCTGTGATGCGTGTTTTGTTCAAAATGAAACAAATCTTTTTCCTTTTTCCAAAATGAACGAATTCTTTTTCCAAAATGAACGATTTTCTTTTTCTTGAACGAGTCAATTTGTGCATTTTGTTCGTTAAATAAGACCAACGCAAACAAATATTTGTTCATTTTGCTAAATGAGTTTGAACAGGAGAGTCACAAACGTGCATCACTGAACAGAGCAAGGTGAGCATTTGAGCGTATTAAAGCTGCCGTCGGCAACATTTTTTTGATCATATTCAGTGAAATCGAACACTATAATCCGACAGAACAACATAAATAAAGTGGTTTTAGAAAAAACCTGAGCTTCTAGCTCCATCTGGAGCGTGTTATTTGTTTTGCAAAAATCCAGCGCTCCCTGTTAACTGTGTCCAATCAGCCCAGGGGGTGTGAGATCTGACTGTCAATCACAGATTGGGCACACGCCACCCCTCGCGCACGTTACAATCACATGCACACGCCTGAAGTTCGCCTGAACAAACCAAGTAAGCTCATTTAGAGTACAAATGCATATACAGTATAGCAATTGCAATATATTGGTAGATTAGCCAGAGCAGCATACCTCCAAATAATCCATGGTGTTGATGAATGCTGATGAGACGGTCGCGTCACAGAAAACCTGGTGCGCACGCACTCGACACCGAAACTGTGTGGGAGGGTATTCGTTAGTAGGGGAGGGCAATATGAGTTGTAAACATTCAAAATGTTGCCAAAGTCCACTCATTCAGCCATAGCATTGCCGACCGCAGCTTTTAAACTTAAACTTTTTTTAATGAGCGATCGTTTTCGCTTGATGAAGACCCTTATTAGTCGTCTGGAATCGTTTAAAGCCCTTTGAATACTGGAATGTTTTTGTCAAAAACCTTAATTTCTTTTCAACTGAAGACAGAATGACATGGATATCTTGGATGACATGGGGGTGAGTAAATTATTAGCATTTTTTTAAAGAGAACTATTCCTTTAAAGCATACTGCACTGCAATGGTACTGTGAGCTCATTGGCTCCAATCCAACCAATCAGCTGTGCCCTACAGAGAATGATGTGTTAAGCTAACACAGTCTCATCCCAATTCGTCATATAACTGACGTTTTGGGACGTCTTATGACCATTCGTCAATATACGGACTTTTTAGGGCCCCCTTAAACATCGGTAGATGACGATCCCGGGTCGATCATACAACTGACGCTTTACCTTTAACATCAGTTAGGTGACGAGTTGGGTTTAGGGTTAGGTTTAGGTCTGGGGTAGAGTTAGGATCCCATAACATCATCTACCGACGTTTGAAGGGGCCCTAAAAAGGCATATATTGACGAATGGTCAAAAGACGCCCAAAACGTCAGTTATATGATGAATTGGGATGAATTAAGCAGCTATCATCTGCTCCATCTAGAGTTTCTTGACAGAACTTTGTATTTTTGATAGTCTTTTCTTCCCCATTGTGATGTATATTCAAGTTAAACAGCTTATTGAACAAGAAAAATGTGGGGTGGGACTTTTAGTAAAGTTAGTTCTTGTTTGAGTACATTTTGTTTAGTTTTGGTTAGTTGCTTTATTGTTTTTGTTGTTATTGTTTTCCATATCCAGGGCTGCAAACAGAAAGCTCCATGACAGTAATGACAGTTTGCGTACGGCCTTGGAGAACAGTCAGAGTAAGAGTAAGACTCAGGTAAGAAATTCCTTGTGTCCAGAGCCTTTCTTTAATGTAAATGATGTTGTTAAATAGATTAAGCTATATTTGAGAGCAATGCTTGCTGAACAGGTAATGCTTTGATGACTGTGTGTTTTTTAAGAGGCATGGATTAGGGTTCAAGTTAGCTGTATTTACATTTCTGCCTATCCACTTGGACAGAACAATTTTTGTTTTTTCTCTTAAAGCGTGTTCGTGGACTCTCACCTGGAGTTTACGTGACCACGAGAAGGAATTCCTCACACTTTGATCGGTAAGATATTTGTTTTTTGCTTCAGTACATGCTGTAATATGTAGAACCCTATTGCAATGTATTGATATTGATCTCACATTCTAAACCCTAAACCTTCAGTATTAACCCACTGCATAAATTCAGCACAAATACATGTTTCTTGCACAAACTTTGTTTTGTGCATTTGAGAAAAAGCAAAAATAGATTCTCATAACTGTGATGTTGTCACAATGAAACCTTGCTTAGATGCTGTAACACATGTGCGGACGAGGACTATGATCCTCACTTTCGGCTGATGGCTGATGATGAGTCCGATGAGTCTCTGGCCCTGGCTCTGTGCGACCCCATGCGCAGACGAAGCTTTGAGGAAGACAGCCTCCCCGACAGCTGTGTGGACAGCGGCATGTCTACCCTGCGCTCGAATATGGGCTACGAATTCATGAGCATGGGAGATCTTCCTTGAACCTTCTCATGAACTTCCAAGCAGAGGACAACAACACCACTGTGTCTGGAGAAACATCAGATACAGAGGTATGATGTCAGTAAATATCCCTACCACCATTCACATTCAAACACTATGTTCTCCATCATGCGCTATTAGAAGTACATACTTTTAAAGAGAGAATACGGAAATAATATACTTCAAAAGAATATACTTAAGTATGAACTGAATGTAATGGTTTCAGACACCTAGTTACATGTTAACTGCATATATATATATATATATATATATATATATATATATACACTACCGGTCAAAAGTTTAAGATCGGTAAGAGTTTTTAAAAGAAGTCTCTTCTGCTCACCAAGGCTGCAATTTTTTGATAAAAAATACACAAAAACACAGTAATATTGTGAAATATTATGACAATTTAAAATGACTTTTTTATGTTAATATATATTACAATTAGGGCTGTGCAAAAGTTAATTGTAATTAATCGCATCCAAAATAAAAGTCTGTGCTTACATAATATATTTGTGTGTGCTGTATATAATTATTTTGTATATATAAATACCTATGCATGCATGTATACATTTAAGAATTATTTATATTTAAATACATAATCTATATATTATATAAATATTTATATATGAATAACACATTTTTTATATATGAATAACACATTTTATTAAAAATATAAATGCATGTGTGTGTATTTATATATACAAAATAATTATATACAGAACACACAAATATATTATATGTAAACACAGACTTTTATTTTGGATGCGATTAATCGCAATTAATTTTTGCACAGCCCTAATTAAAATGGAATTTATTCCTCTGAAAAAAAGCTGAATTTTCTGCATCATTACTCCAGTCTTCAGTGTCACATTATCCTTCACAAATCACTCTAATATGATGATTTTATGCTCCAAAAACATGTATGATTATTATCCATGTTGAAAACTGTTTTTTTACATTTTTATTTGGTGGTGACTCCCAAACCTTATTGGACTGTTCTTTGAAACTTTTTCTAACATTGCAATTGGTTGCAATCATTTAAAGAAAAATGTACTGCTCATGGGCCCTGAGGGCAACACTGCTGAGAGGGTTAAAATTTGAAATACAATAAAGTGCACATTTAACTCTGCTTTAAAAAATAAAATCTAGTTTAATGCATTCTTTTTTTATCAACGCTTGAACGTGGATAGTACTTGAAAGTTTTTTTCAAAGACTATGTCTGGATTGGATTCAGAATGACGATCAAAACACAGATGAAGTAGATGGGGTAGATCAGCACCCTCAAGCTTCACAGTTTGTTAGCTCGACATTTCATTTCATTCAGTAACATTACGCAGTTTTGATTTAAATGCTGTTTAATGTTGATGACCACGTTGATTTACATATGCATCTGCTTTTTTCCTTCTGTGTTTTGATCAAGAGATTCAGTTCTCTTTCAGAAGATTCAGCCCCTACCGTAAGCCGGAAAATTACATCAATGGCATGTTAATAAATAGTGAATATTATTAAGCACACTTCTTTTTCACATGGGCAGAATGTCATAAAAGTCATAGTAAAGGAGAATAATAGTATTACAGAGACCAGTCAAAAAGCTATAGACTTTCGACATGTTCCAGGTCTTATAGTGACGGATTCACTGGTGCATATTCATACAAAACCACAGTCCAATCAACTCAAAAATGATCCCTGACAGGCAATATTTGCTTGTTTATTTGCAAAATCTGCTCAGGCAGCCGTTGTTAAAAAAATATGTTCTTAAACTGATGAAATAAATAGAAACAGTCCCACACGCTGTTGTGGCTAAATTTTCATTTTCCAACAGTCAGATTTATTCTTCAGGTAATTGTTCTGTATTATTGTGATTATATGATCGCATTTTTTTTTTTTTTAAAGGGCGGGTTTACTGCTCTTTTTCTTTGCATGATTGTGTTTATGGGGTGCAATATAACATGTATCCGTGGTTTTTCTTTTTTTAAAAGTCTTATTTTTCATAAACTTCACCTTTATTGTCAGCCGCGCTCTCCTCTGTCCCCTGAACGAGCGGTTCACTTCCTGAGTCTATGAAAACACTCCCTCAGAACCACGTAGCGGGCTCAGATTGGTTTCGTTTGGGCCGGTGTGTTGTGATTGGCTAAACTGTCGCTCACGTTTCCGGAAGATTAACGCCCATGACCTTTACGGGCAAAACGGGCGGGCATGCCAAAAGTGGATAACATAGACGGTGGATACACGTAAATAATGATGTGGAGACTGCAGTATCAGTTTCAGGCAGAATCAGACAGAGAAAGCCGCGATGAATCGAGTCAAGCAGAACCTCACCACACACGGCTCTTAATAAAGGTTTCTGAATGATAATTTGCTTCATGTTTTAACTTTATACACGTTTGTTTTACAAACTAGCATCTGACTGGCAACGATAGCAACTGACTGGCTAACTAATGTTACACTCAAACAGCGTTGGTATATTTACGTTCTTGATCAAATCAAAATAGTCATAAAGCATATATATATATATATATATATATATGAAAAATACATTTACAACATTAGTACTTATACAAAATTCAGGTCTATAATGTTTGTACGCGTTTGCCGTAGACACAAAATAGCCTAACTAGTAGCCCATATAGCCTACAAAGCCAGCACTGGCATTTGAAACAAAAAAAACACAACGCTACGTCTGGAATTATACATGCAAATACATTTAAAATGATGAAGTCTTAGCCTACTTACAGGTTGTGGCCCAACAACTGCTGACTTTTAACTGCTGGTTTTAAAGTTGGATCTGCTTCATGATTTAGAAGCAGTTTCTTGTTTACGTTAATCCAGTGTTGAACTCGTGGAGATTCTGGAAGCTGTCTCTCGTAAATGCGCAGCACAGAGAGCTAGATTACTGATCGTCACTTTCAGGAATATAATCAAACACAAATTGTATCCATTGTTGTCGAAGTATGAGTGTCCGTGGAAGCCCGGAACACAGAAGACTTGACAGCTGTGTGAACAACTCACTCGACGCATGCCCTTTCCTGCATATTCCAGAGGGAGGGGTTGATGCAAATGTGTGGGTTAGTGACGTACCATAACCCAGCTGTAGTCCAAAACGAGTCGTTTTTGTAGGCAATTTTACTTCCTGATTTTTAAAAGACGATATCTCTGCTTACACTAAACTTTCAGTGCTGCAACTTTGCAGATACTGTTCATGCACCAACAGCAACATTACACACTATTTAAAATGAAAAAAGTGAAATCGCAGTAAACCCGCCCTTTAACATTGACTCAATAATAAAAACTTTTTGAGAATAAAAAAAGACAACCAAGCATACTACAGTAAGTATGAACAGTTAATGAATAAATCAAAAGCTTCTTTTGTGTGTGTTCTCATCTTGCTGTCATTTCTGGATCAGTCAGATTCCTGTTTTAAAATATACTGTTCGCTCAGGTTGTGGGAGTGCAAGAAGAGGCTGCGTTTGGGTCAGACAGCGAATCCGTTCTGAGCTGGACTCTGTCAAAGCCTGCTGAGAAAGATGAAGTTACTGCTTCAGGGAAGAAATGCCTCTCTGCCATCTTCACCGAGGTACTGGATTCACCTGCCAGAAGTATCATAAAGGCTTAAATTTGACCGACGGCATTCTAAATCCTGAACTCTAACAAATCCCAGTCCTGAGACTCAAAGTCTAAAGCCCAAATGTGTGTGCATCTGTGCAGAGAGAGCAGGATGATTTGGCAGTGACTCAGCCTCCATCTGAGAAGGCTTACAGGATTGTGCTGGCAGGAGACGCCGCTGTGGGAAAGTCTAGTTTCCTCCTTCGCCTCTGTAAGAACGAGTTCAAAGGAAACACTAGTGCCACACTGGGTAAGACTTTCTAACACTTAACCCCATTTGAATTTAATTTTTAACTTTCAGGAATATTGTAAAACGATGTTCATTTGTGTCTTTTTCCTGCAGGGGTTGATTTCCAGATGAAAACTTTGGTGGTGGACGTGTGTTCCAACAGTGCTGCAGTTATGGGACACAGCTGGACAGGAAAGGTAAGTTCCCAGTGCCCAAAGTCAAGTTAAGGCCCAAAACATATCTATACTCCTTGGTCAAAACTCTAAAGTTTGTGACGCACCAAACCGACATCATAGAACTAGCGATGACACAAGCCGACTGTGATGCCATTTCGCGTCACCTGTGTCTGGTTCAAAAAATGGCGCTTGAACACACTGCAAAGACTACAGCGAACTAGCACGCACATTCTTCGAGACACCCCTCGCTGCAGCCTGTAGCACGATGACGTAGCTGGATGGTCCAATACGTATTGGACGCTGCGCATGCGCACCAGTCAAGTCAAGTCATCTTCATTTATGTATCGCTTTTAACAATTTAGATTGTTTCAAAGCAGCTTTACATATAATTTAATGTAACAGATTGTTTTGGCTTTATAGCGGTTCGTGAATAACATTATTTTCCAGCTAAAGTTAGTTTTGATTGATTCACTTCTGTCGAAATGATAATAGGCTATGCTATTAAATTAGGGACGGACACCGTTCTCTCTAAACAGACTTTAAACGCGATCCTGTGATAAGCGCTGATGGCACATGCACATTAAGAATTGATAGTTAATGTAGAGAGCACATTGATCTTCCAAGATTACATTTAAATAGAAATGATCACGTGCAAAGCTCTTTCAGAATAAAACTTTTTTTTATTTTTAATAATTGCGACTTTTTCCTTACAATTGCGAGTATATATAGCTCTACATTTCACATAGGCCTACTGACTTTATATCTCTCAGAATTGTGAGATATAAAGACAGAATTAGGTTAAATAAAGCCTGAATCACATGTTATAAAACAGAATTAGATGAAATAAAGCCTCAATCGCATGTTATAAAGACAGAATTAGGTGAAATAAATCCTGAATCACATGTTATAAAGACAGAATTAGGTGAAATAAAGCCTCAATCGCATGTTATAAAGACAGAATTGCGTGAAATAAAGCCTCAATCGCATGTTATAAAGACAGAATTAGGAAAATGAAGCCTCAATCGCATGTTATAAAGACAGAATTAGGTGAAATAAATCCTGAATCACATGTTATAAAGACAGAATTGCGTGAATAAAGCCTCAATCGCATGTTATAAAGACAGAATTAGGTGAAATAAAGCCTCAATCGCATGTTATAAAGACAGAATTAGGTGAAATAAAGCCTGAATCACATGTTATAAAGACAGAATTAGCGTGAAATAAAGCCTCAATCGCATGTTATAAAGACAGAATTAGGTAAAATAAAGCCCCAATCGCATGTTATAAAGACAGAATTAGGTGAAATAAATCCTGAATCACATGTTATAAAGACAGAATTAGGTGAAATAAAGCCTCAATCGCATGTTATAAAGACAGAATTGCGTGAAATAAAGCCTCAATCGCATGTTATAAAGACAGAATTAGGTAAAATAAAGCCTCAATCGCATGTTATAAAGACAGAATTAGGTGAAATAAATCCTGAATCACATGTTATAAAGACAGAATTAGGTGAAATAAAGCCTCAATCGCATGTTATAAAGACAGAATTAGGTGAAATAAAGCCCAATCGCATGTTATAAAGACAGAATTAGGTAAAATAAAGCCTCAATCGCATGTTATAAAGACAGAATTAGGTAAAATAGAGCCCCAATCGCATGTTATAAAGACAGAATTAGGTAAAATAAAGCCCCAATCGCATGTTATAAAGACAGAATTGCGTGAAATAAAGCCATAACGCATGTTATAAGTAAGGTGAAATAGACTACTTTAACACTTTATCACTTAAGACCAATGCATGCGAATTGTAATCCAGAGATTGGCACTGCGTATGCGTAAATGACGTCACCAAAACACACATCCATCCACTACGTATTGGACCATCCAGCTACGTCATCGTGCTACAGACTGCAGCGAGGACCTCTTGCATTCTTCGCCTGTGTGAGAGGAAATAACTATCTATACCAGCAGGCGGCAGGTAGTAATTCGTGACCAGGGCTTGACATTAACACTCGCCAACCCGCCAGAATGCGGGTGTATTTCAGTGGCATCTGAAATAATAAACTAAGTGCAATGTAGTGTCGTCACTGTACTCATTTCCACTGATTTTGTGCCCACACCCAAAGTTTGCGCACATAAAATTTTTTTTTATCGCTTATTGCGCTTAAAAAGTAAAATACACACAAAATAATGTAAATGCTGGTCTTGGTAAGCATTCACGTAAACACAGTTATGTCAGTTATGTTTTAAGCGAACAAACAGTTGAGAAAGAAAATTCATATGTAACAGTATAATGCATCAGATCTTAAAGTGACAGCAGCCTAATATACTGTACTATCTGCCAAATTATAAAGCGTTTCTTCTTTCACAAGCATCTTCTCTCTCTACAGGCGTGACATAATATTAAAAATATCTATATAGGAGTTTTTGCCCATGGTATCGATCAGTAACTATGGAAAAACACAAGCCACAGTGGCAGATGACAAAAAGAAGTTAATGTCAAGCCCCGTTCAGTGATTCAAAATGGGTAACCAAAACAAAGACTGCAGATATACAAACCGTAAACAAGGCAGGGCTTGCTTACTATTTTGAATATGAATCATGTTTTCTGCTGGTCTTCACTTCTTTATTCTCCCGACCATGTCGTTATGAAGATATTTGTGTATTGGAATGCTCAGGTAAGATGATGAATAGACTCTGTGCACTCTTGAAATTAGCCTGGATGCCAGCCCCGAACTCCGCCCACAACATTTTTTGGACGGGAAGTTTGGTCTGGACTCGCTCCATTGAGGAGTAATTATGATCTGGCAAAAAACATTCGGGCCAATCAAATTGCCAGGGCGGGCTTTATACGATGATGGACAGGTGATCTTTGGGGAAGTAATCATCATGTTATCAAAGAGCGGCGCGCTTAACTGGTTTCCCTCAGAGATGACTGCAGCTGGAGAATTGAGATGTATAGATTCCGCTGATCGCGTCTGTTATAAAATGAATCGACAGCACATTAATTTTAATAGACAAACAGAAAACTGCAATCAAGGCATTTGTCGATTAGAAAGATATCTTTGCCGTCCTTCAAGTGCAACTTATCAGCTGGCTCTGACGGTCGCTAAGAAGATAGGAAGTGATGAAAAGCCTGTGGTCGTTGTGGTTTCTCCTTTGGTCGCACTCAATGAAGGACCAAGTAAAAGAAGCAACCCTCGTTATTTTACTTCTAAAATAAGTAAGTTCTGTTGACAACTGTGAAACGTCAAGCATTTGACTCACTGCGTTGCTCTGATAGGTTGTAGCTGTACCGACTATCCAATTGAGTGCAGAGTTTTGTTTTTTCCTGGTTCGGTTAAGACACGCCTCATAATCAAAGCCCAATGAAGCGATTTGAGACTCATATTCTCAATAGAATATGAGTATGACGAAGTCAGGCTACTCTTGAATATTCCTTTTTTTAATCCTTTAATCCACTGGTTATTCTTTTTGTGCACATCTAAGCTGAACTGCCAATCAGAGTGGTCTTTCTCACCAACTGCCCAATGGCATTTCAATATACTCAATCAGCTTGTTGCAAGGCCGTGGAACACATCACAAAAACCGACAGTTACTTCATGTGTCACGACATTAAACTCTAAACTAATCGAACCGTTCTTCTAGACCCAGGATTCTTCTTACTTGAATGACCTCCTGAGATTTCTAGGTTTTCAATAAATACAATTATTAAAGGACAACTCCGGTGCAAAATGAACCTTTGGTCTAATTACACATTGGTAGTCAACTGTTCTCTGAGATTTGTTTTCATGATTATCGAATGTAAAAAGTTTTATCTCTAAAAACTGTTTAGCGTATAACGCTAGTATATGGGGCATAGAGAAATGAAAATAAAAACCGCTAGTTAATACTACTAACAAGGCTCAAAATAGCCCCACACTAACACTGTAGCAGAATCCAGTGGTGGAAAGAGTACTGACAAATTGTATTTAGTAATACTTTACTTGAGTACAAGTAGAAGTACTGAAATATAATATGACTCAAGTAAGAGTAAATAAGTAGTTTGCTTAAAACTACTCAAGTAACTATGTTACAAAGTACTTTAATATTTTTCTATTTTTACCCAAAATGGGGAGATGATAGCGAAATGGAGCGCTAAAAACTCTCATGTCATCTGTTTCATTCATACTGAAGGCCCAGTACTGATGCATAGAAGTATTAAACTTACACATTTCAGGATATACCTTATATGGATATAATAACGTACAAATAGTGATGTTTTGACTGATGAAACATGAAGACAAACACATTATAGCTAAAGTTATAATATATCTGTGTTCATCAAACTATCAGGTATTTTCAAAAGAATGATGTATGTCTTGAAAGGATAGTTCACCCAAAAATTGAGCCCACGATTTACTCTCCCTCAAGTCATCTTAGAAGATATGACTTTCTGCTTTCAGTCGAATACAATCAGTTATATTAAAAAAATGGCCTGGCTCTTCCAAACTTTATAATGGCAGTGAATGACTGGAGAAAATTTACTAGCTGTTGTCAAGAGCAATTTTTTATTACTAATTTTGAAAAGTAAGTCCAGGTAAGATCATTTGAATGTTTTGATTTGAAACAGTAATTGAAAGCAAAGAAGGTTAATGGAGAGGTCTGATAAAAAAATAAAGGTATGAAAAACAATAAAACAGTATGAATAAAACATTTCCAGTAAAAAAAAAATACAAAATTTAAATAAGTGGGGTACGGTTAACATGTTAAATTAAATTATCTTTTTTTCGTTGTACCAAAAATGTGCTGGGAGCCCACTGTTGCTACAGGAACTACACTTGCATATCTGATTGACAGCTAAATCTATGCAATCTTATTTCACCGTTTTTTCAGCTTTGTACAAAGTTTGCTTCGTATATTTAGTTTGACTGTATTGTTAAACAGGGTGAGCTTTACCATTAATTGAACTGTGTGCATGTATTTTAGACACTTACATTGTTCTTGCTCCGCCCATGCAAACCACGTCCATGTTATGAGCTGAGCTTTTTATGTACTGCAACTGCTCAGTGCTCTGGTATTATCAATGATATGACCCATTTCAGTAGTTGCCATAATTAAATATGAGCAGAATACTCACTTACATTCACTGAAATATTGAAACGTTAGCGCTACTGATTCAAAACACGAGCGTCAGTGATTGAATGTCAAAGCGCGGTTTGAACGCCCCGCCCCGAGCCGAACTGGAGATTTTGATTGGTTTTGCACCTCGAGTCAGATCTGTCCGTTATTGGCTGAACTGCTTCAGATCTGTCTGTTATTGGCTGAAGCGCAGTGCTCCACCGCAGTAGTTTGAAAATTGTCTGTCAAATGTCAGCTTGTCCTGTTGCTCCGTCGGCACCTTTGTCAAAGTACTTTGTACTTTTTATGAAATATAAATGTAAAGAAGTTGAATATTTATAAAAATATTTTATTTTACTCAAGTAAGAGTAAAAGTACCATAATTTAATTATACTCAAGAAAGTAGAAAAAATGAAAAAATCTACTCAAGTACTGTAACGAAAGTATTTGTAATTAGTTACTTTCCACCACTGGCATAATCAGGGTCCCTACATGCAAACTAAAGCATTGAGAACGTTGTAAGTGTACAGACAGTTTAATAAGAAGACAGTCCACTTCGCGAAAACAGGCAGGAGCCATCTTTGGAAAACAGTCTAGAGCTTTTGGGCCTTGTTATTAGTAATAACTAGTGATTTTTATTTTCATTACTCTATGCCCCATATACTAGCATTATATGCTAAACAGTTTTAGAGATAAAACTCTTTACATTCGATAATCATGAAAACAAATGTCAAAGAAGGGGTGACTATGTACCAATTAGACCAAAGGTTTATTTTGGGCAGGTGTTGTCCTTTAATATATGATATGCATACCCTAGCATATGCAAGTAAGACCTGTGCATGTAAACCTCACTCCCCTGGCCTCAAGAGGCGCTAGCGACTGATGCTAGAGGCTGCGGTCTTTAACGCTCTCGCTAGCACACCCGTCTCCCGCGCCTGAGACCCTGGCTTGAATCCCGCTCGGAGCAGGTCGAGTAGGACTGGTTACACGTACATGTAAAATCTGAAGTATAATTTAGGCTAAACGCTAATTATTCTGGCGTCCCTTTTACAGGTTTCGGAGCATTGCTAAGTCTTACTTCAGGAGAGCTGATGGGGTCCTTCTACTGTATGACGTCACTTGCGAAGAGCTTTCTAAATGTGCGTGAATGGGTCGACATCATTGAGGTATTTTTTTTCCGACACTGTCCTTTTTAAACTTTTTTTTACTACAGTAATTGTAAACTTATAATGTTAGTTAAGGTTTCATACAAAACAGTCATAACTTAGTTGACTTGACCACTTTCCAAATTCTCTAACAATTAAATTTTGATTCTTTAATTCTTTAATTAAGACTTTTGTTTATCTTCCAAACACAAAGATATTTTAAATGAAATCTCATCTTATGAATCAAGCATTTTAATCCAAGTCTTCTGAAGAGACTTGATCACTTTATATGATGATGATTTAATTTAGGCTTTTATTTACATTGATCAATGAACATAAACGTAAGCTCAAATGGACTTGCTTCATGTGGGAAAAAAACCTCATTGGTTCTTGCTGAAGCACAAAATGCTGTGTAACACAAGAGAATGAAACTCATTGGTTAGTGCGCATCAAGCAAGCATGCTGTTTCTAAAATGAACAAAAGTCTTATGGTTTTAGAATTACATGATAGTGAGAGTATTATTATTTTTATTTATTTTTTTCATTTTTGGGCAAACTGTCCCTTTAAGACAAGTGGGATTGGCCTAGTTGCTAAACAGATTTTTCTTGATATTTTGATTCTAAAGTTGAATGTACCCTGACCCTACATTTTGAATATACACCTAAAGTTACAGATTCTGATATATTACTGGGTTAAATATAATAAGACAATTAGATGAATAAGATACTGATTGATATTCTTTTTTGATGCAGGATGTGTCCCAGGATGACATTCCCATCATGCTTGTGGGGAATAAGACAGACCTGAGAAAGGAAGCTCTTCTGGATGGAGTCACCTGTATTCCAACCAGCTACCGGAGAGAAACTGGCCATGGTTCGTAATCCCGGACATTATTCATTATGATTTACCATTGCTTTTCTTTTTTTTTTCCACCCAAAAATGAAAATATCATTATTTACTCAAACCGTTTGACTTTGATTCTCCCCTAAAACACAAAAGGAGAAAAACACACTACTGGCTGCTCTTTTCCATGTGGTTTACCATGAAATATACCATGAGACTGAAACTTTCAAGCTGCAAAATGGACACAAAACACCATCATAGACAATAAACTATCATATGCTTTAAAAGACTGGACTTTTTTAACTTAAAGGGATACTTCACCCTAAATGAAAATTAAATCATAATTTACTCACCCTGGTGTTGAAACAAATGTCCCGCTCAAGCTCCTCTATTTCAGGGTTTCTCAACTCCAGTCCTCACGACCCACTGCTCTGCATATTGTGTATGTCTCCCTTGTTTAACACACCTGATTCAGATCCTCAGCTCGTTAGGATAGTTAGAGTCTATCCTAACGAGCTGAGGATCTGAATCAGGTGTGTTAGACAAGGGAGACATATGTGCATCCAATTCGCCTACTTATACTACGCCCTAAAAGTATGTACTCTTTTTGTGAAGAAAAAGTATATACTTTTGAGTGTGCAGCAAAAAGAGTAGGCAAGCTTTGGGACGTACTATCACGTCATCTTTAACGGACAGCTCTGTCGCGTGCTGCGTGCATCCTGTCACCGTAAACTGCCCTGTCAATCATCTTGTCACAGTTAAAATCCTCCATTCTATCTCATTTGATTTCCTACCGTTTCAGAGCACGTTCATCTGCCAGTCGTGGGTCTTTCATGCAGATACTCTCCTCGTGTTTGCAATTTGAATATAATGATGCATTTAAAAAGTAATGGCTAAACGTGTCTTTACAAAAGTTCACAATGCTGCTGCATATGCAATATAATGTGGACAACATTGAATAAATTCATTTTCGTCCGGTTAGATAGTGATAATTAATCACTCAAACCTCTTTATCTAAACCTCTCTACACAGCCGCGGGACCAGCGCGGGACTCGCGCGCCCTCCGTGTCTGTAGTTTTTTAACATTTTTACTCGTGTTTGTAGTTCTAACCGAATCCTCGTCCACCGCGCAATGATTTGTGGGCAATATCAGCCGTTAGAGTGTGCACCGATCTACACTTCGGATTCTGACCGGAAATAGTAGACCATCCGGGTATCTTTGAAACACTCATTTCAACATACTACGGTTTGGGACGTACTAATTCTATTTTCGAATACTATTTAGGACGGATAGTATGCGAATTGGGACGCAGCAATACACAATATGCAGAGCAGTGGGTTGCAAGGACTGGGGTTGGGAACCCCTGATGTATTTAATGGTATTGAATTGCGACCAGCATCAGTAAAGATGCAAAGGTGTCACAGAATTGTCCAATGTGACGTGTCGTATATTCCATGTGTTCTGGGGGTAGATAGGGTTTGGTTAAAAAATGGAATTTTATGTTTAATTTAACCTTAATTTAATCCTGAACTTGGCCATTGATCTTCTGTGCAGTTTTTATCGCTGTAAGTGTAACTGTGGCTGCTCTCTCCGTTCAGACATACAGTGCCTTATTCTGTGAGACAAGTGCAAAGGATGGATCTAACATCATTGAGGCTGTTCTTCATTTAGCCCGGTAAGCCCAGTCCACGATTCAAAATGAAGTCACATGGTATACATTTTAAAGTCAACATCTGACTCCAAAAAATGACACCCGAATAGACTAAAGGTACATTGAAAGGTACATTTTTACAAAAACATGTCCAAATCACATTCCTCCCTGAATTCACAAAAAAACAAGTTGAAAAAAAAAAACATACATATTTTCCATATATTTTCCATATTTACATATATTATTTGTTTTTGTATTTTCATGACCATAATTTAATTTTATTCAATTGAAAATAAATAAATGTGTAAAGCAGTGATACAATTCATGTAATAAAATAATATTTTGGTGGCATATTCTTAAAAGGTTTTGTGAGATTCACCCATAAAGCGCTTTCAGAGGAACTGACTGCATACAGAAACATTTGTAATATTAACACAAAACACAAGAGGGCAGCAGATTGAGGTTTATTGAGATTAATAATCTGAGCATAATGCGTTTATAAACCTTTGTGAAGTGAATGAAAACACATTATTCTGACAGTCAAACCTTCTTGTGTAATGTTTTGCAGCAAATTTCAGTATTCAGTTCACATCTGAAAATGAGAACCTAGGACTGCCCTATTATACAGTATATATATATATTTATACACTCATCTCAAGGATTATTAGGAACACCTTTTCAATTTCTCATTAATGCAATTATCTAATCAACCAATCACATGGCAGTTGCTTCAATGCATTTCAGGGGTGTGGTCCTGGTCAAGACAATCTCCTGAACTCCAAACTGAATGTCAGAATGGGAAAGAAAGGTGATTTAAGCAATTTTGAGCGTGACATGGTTGTTGGTGCCAGGCGGGCCGGTCTGAGTATTTCACAATCTGTCTGTTACTGGGATTTTCACACACAACCATTTCTAGGGTTTACAAAGAATGGTGTGAAAAGGGAAAAGCATCCAGTATGCAACAGCAGAAGACCCCACCGGGTACCACTCATCTCCACTACAAATAGGAAAAAGAGGCTACAATTTGCAAGAGTCTCACCAAAATTGGACAGTTGAAGACTGGAAAAATGTTGCCTGGTCTGATGAGTCTTGATTTCTGTTGAGACATTTCAGATGGTAGAGTCAGAATTTGGCGTAAACAGAATGAGAACATGGATCCATCCTGCCTTGTTACCACTGTGCAGGCTGGTGGTGGTGGTGTAATGGTGTAGGGGAATTTTTTTAATAAAAAAAATATATTGCTATTACTTTGCTTTCATAATAATTGGAAGCCAAACTCATATTTGATTACTCGCCCAGCTCTGTTACCAAATTCACTTCCCAGCATGATACTTTCATAATAGCCTAATATTACATTTAAAACTCAAGACTTTAACGGTTCAATGTTTTCTCTTTCCTGCACTTTAGAGAGGTGACCAAGCATGCTGATGAGTTCAAGAAGCCCGTATCAGTGACCAAACTGTCTGGAAACCCTAACAAAAAGATGGCAAAGCCCAAACTGCTGCATGGGCTGATGCGTGGGCACGTCACATGACCCAGCCCGTGTGCAGATACGACGTGACGCTTCGACATAGAGCTAATCAAATATTTAATCATTCAACTATTTATTCAAGTCACATTACATGGGAGATGCCGGTTTGCGATTGTCCAAGGTGTTTTTACTGTGCTAAATGTGTTCAAGTATTGTCCTCAGGACTGTCTCATAGCTGTGTGTCATGGCCCTGCATTTCACAGCTTTTATATTACAGCCGAATATTAAGTAGCTTATGAAGTGAACATACTCACTACGTCAGGAATTTAGTACGCTGCACTTTGCCTTTATTTATTTCATGAAATCTTCCTTTAGCCAAGAATATAAAATAATAGTTCTTGTAAGTGTGTGTGGTAGAATGTGAAAGTTGAAATAATGTGAAAAGTTCTGTTTAAGTTCTAAGAAAAATGACAAAAGAACTGGAAGTTGATGCCTGATCAAAATCCTTCATTTTTGGCTTGTAGCTTTAAAGTTTAAAAGTGTTTTTGTTTCTTCCTTTATTTGCTAAAGCATTTTAATTTAAAACAGATTTTATCTTTATACTATCATTGCTTTATGAATTTCTCAAGAGCACAGCTCGTAACGTTATATTGTGTAATAAACAGTGCACACTTAAAAAAAAAAATCTTGCAGGAAAACATTAAATATATGTTATTCACAATTATATGCAAATGTCTTATATGTAATTCTTATATCATGTTTATTCCACTGTATTTAATTTGCATTTATAATTGAGTGAATGTTGGTTTAAATTCGAAATAATATGCAAATAAAGACCGCAATGTTTTCACTCACAGTTTTATTGTGGCAGTACTAACATATAAAACAATTCCATTTTTTAACATATAAACAATCAAAAATCACTTTACAAATTTAATAAGGCGATTCCCAGTGAATCTGGGAACTGATTTTCTCTTTTTTTTCTCCCAGAGTTGTATTTTTGGAATTAAGTGACTGTTTTAAACCGAAACATTTATAATTATGCTGCTAAACATGCTAACAAAACACATTTCACATACGCTATGAAATCACCAAACACTGAAAAAGATTTCAAACCTCTAAAGAAAAAAAGTTGAACACGCATTTTCCAGATGTTCAGATTATTTGCATATTTTCTTGCTTTGATGTATAATTATTATGTTTTTTTTTAAAGGCAATGGGTTGGGTTTATGTTTAGCCATGTTATGTAACAATCATCTGGGTTTTGTTTTTTTGTTTTTTTGTTTTTGCCACAAAGCTCTGATCAAGATCTAGATATTGAACAAGAATTGGTAAAAAAAATTTCTTAACCAGTACAGACAACTCTAAACTGTCATGTACATATTTTATTCTGAGAACATATGTATGTGTATATATATATATATATATATATATATATATATATATATATATATATATATATATATATATATATACTGTATATATACGTATATATACGTATATATACTTATATATATTATATTACATAGTCTATTTAAAGGATCATTAAGATTTTTTGCATTGTGACATTATGCTCATAATTAAGGGCATTTCACTTCCAAATCCTCATTACGGTAATGCATCCGCATTAATTAATTTGAGTTTGTTTGTAATTCTCATTATTCTCAATGATGATTCTCATTACTGTAATGAGAGATACGATTTCATTTTTCTTTTCACAATGGGTAAATTATAACCCTGATATGATGTTCTTGACAGGCTTTGTAAAAATGATCCAAAAAACATTCTGCAATTAATTTCTTAATACATAAATAAAGCTGACTATTTGAAGACATTGAAATTGCGATATTTTGCCTTTTGAATTTCCATTCCTATCAATGTTCAGTGTTGTGGACAGTACTGTCCACTGGCAAATAAAATCACTTCCATCAAACATGACGAAACGAAGGGTTCCCTTGAAATCTTGGTGTCCCATCATGCAACAGAATAGCAAGGCCACGAAAATAATACACAGCAAATTCCAGTGCATGACATTTCTGAATGCTGTATGAAATAGGTTTACCCTCTGGCCAATTAAAATGAGTTTTGGACATATATATTTTGCCACACTACAATATACGATAGGAGATGTTCAGGATATGGGCAAATTCAGTCAACCTGCTATTGCCTGCCTTAAAACAAGTTGGTGACCTCTGGCTTTGTTTGACTGAATGTGGCCACTATGTTCTCTGGTTTCATTGGTCATGATAACACACATTAAAGCACAAAGCATGACTATCTACTATGTACATATTCCACATAATCTATGTTTTGTTTTTTGTTTTGTTTTTTTACAATGAAAACTACAACTTTCACAGCAGCATCAGAACAAAGCATTAATGTAGTATTTATATTATGGTCTGTTTCATGAACGCATCAGTGAATATGACTCAACCCTGAGCTGAAAGTCCAGAGAAACCTGAACACAGGTAGAAAAAAAAGCCTTCATGTCTTTTCATAGTTCTATGATCATATACATGTAAGACTTAGATGAGCTAGTTGAATACACAAGGTCAGACTCTTGAAATGAGAATGATATTTTCTTTTCACAGTATTTACAGAGGTATACATGCAGAGTGACAAAGAGTCAGCGTTTTAGTGTACAGTGTATGTAGACACTACCAGGTGAAAAGTTTGGACACACCTTTTCTTTTTCAATCATTCTAAAATGTGGATAATCAAAATCATTACCACTATGAAATAACAAGTAGAATTATGGAATTTACCGACCAAATCAAATTTAATTTATTTCTTGACCCAATTTTAAATGTGTGCTTCCTTGTCTAGATTCTGAATTTCCTTTACTATCCACTCCAACTCCAACTTACAAAAATGTTTTTAATAAAATTCAGGAATCCTTTTTGCTAGACCCTAAAATAATTCAGGAATCCTTGTTGCTAGACTCAATTACTCGCACAGCAATTTGTCAGCTGTGAAAGGCCTGATAGCGCAACGGTCAGCGCGTCTGACTCCAGATCAGAAGGTTGCGTGTTCAGAATGCACGTCGAAGGGGTCAATTGATGTGTTTTCTGAGTGCAAGTCTTTAATAAAATTGAGGAATCCTTGTTGCTAGACTCAATTACTAGCTCAGCAATTTGCCAGCTGTGAAAGGCCTTGTGGCAGCAACGTAGCGCGTCTGACTCCAGATCAGAAGGTTGCGTGTTTCAAATCACGTTGGGGTCAATTATTCTCTTCTTTGAGCGCAATTCTTATGAAAATTCAGGAATCCCTGTTGCTAGACCCTTATAACTAGCTCAGCAATTCAGCACATGTGAAGGGCCTCGTGGCGCACCGGTAGCGTGTCTGACTCCAGATCAGAAGGTTGCATGTTCAAATGCATGTAGAGGTCAATGGATGTCTTTTCTGAGCGCAAGTCTTTAATAAAATTGAGGAATCCTTGTTGCTAGACTCAATTACTAGCTCAGCAATTTGCCAGCTGTGAAAGGCCTTGTGCGCGCAACGTAGCGCGTCTGACTCCAGATCAGAAGGTTGCGTGTTCAAATCACATCGGGGTCAATTGTTCTCTTCTTTGAGCGCAATTCTTATAAAAATTCAGGAATCCCTGTTGCTAGACCCTATAACTAGCTCAGCAATTCAGCACATGTGAAGGGCCTCGTAGAGCAAACGGTAGCCGTGTCTTGACTCCAGATAGGAAGGTTGCGTGTTGAGAATCAGTGTCGGGGTCAATGGATGTCTTTTCTGAGCGCAAGTCTTTAATAAAATTCAGGAATCCTTGTTGCTAGACTCAATTACTAGCTCAGCAATTTGACAGCTGTGAAAGGCCTAGTGGCGCAACGGTAGCGCGTTCTGACTCCAAGATCAGAAGGTTGCAGTGTTTCAAATCACATCGGGGTTAATTAATCTCTTCTTTGAGCACAATTCTTGTAAAAATTAAGGAATACTTCTTGCTAGACCCTATAACTAGCTCAGCAATTTAGAAGCTATGAAGGGTCTAGTGGTGCAACGGTAGCGCGTCTGACTACAGATCGGAAGGTTGCATGTTCAAATCACGTCGGAGTCAATTATACTCTTCTTTGAGCACAATTCTTGTAAAAATTAAGGAATACTTGTTGCTAGACCCTATAACTAGCTCAGCAAGTTAGCAGATGAGGAGGGCCTCGTGGCGCAACGGTAGCGCGTTCTGACTCCAGATCAGAAGGTTGCGTGTTCAAATCACGTCGTGTTCAGTCATTCTCTTCTTTAAAGAACAATTGTTATAAAAATTCAGGAATCCCTGTTGCTAGACCCTATAACTAGCTCAGAAATTTAGCACACATGAAGGGCCTTGTTGCGCAACGGTACGTGTCTTGACTCCAGATCAGAAAGTTGCGTGTTCAAATCACGTCGGGGGTCAATTGATGTCTTTTCTGAGCGCAAGTCTTTAATAAAATTGAGGAATCCTTGTTGGTAGACTCAATTACTAGCTCAGCAATTTGACAGCTGTGAAAGGCCTCGTGGCACAACGGTAGCAGCGTCTGACTCCATATCAGAAGGTTGCGTGTTTCAAATCACTTCAGGGTCAATTATTCTCTTCTTTGAGCACAATTCTTGTAAAAATTCAGGAATCCTTGTTGCTAGACCCTATAGCTAGCTCAGCAAGTTAGCAGATGAGAAGGGCCTCGTGGCGCAACGGTACGCGTCTGACTCCAGATCAGAAGGTTGCGTGTTCAAATCACGTCGGGGTCAATTGATGTGTTTTCTGAGCGCAAGTCTTTAATAAAATTCAGGAATCCTATGTTCTAGACCCTATAACTAGCTCAGCATTTTGACAGCTGTGAAAGGCCTCGTGGCGCAAGGGAGCGCGCTTCGGACTCCAAATCAGAAGGTTGTGTGTTCAAATCACGTCGGGGTCTATCATTCTCTTCTTTTAAGAACAATTGTTATAAAAATTCAGGAATCCCTGTTGCTAGACCGTATAACTAGCTCAGAAATTCAGCAGACATGAAGGGCCTTGTTGAGCAACGGTAGCGTGTTCTGACTCTCAGACCAGGGGTGCCCAATCCTGCTTCTGCCGATCGACTGTCCTGCACAGTTAATCTCCAACCCTAATCAAACACACCTGAAGCAACCAATTATCTGTCTTTAGGATCACTTGAAAATTAAAGGCAGGTGTGTTTGATTAGGGTTTGGAGATGAACTGTGCAGGACAGTGAGTACGGCCAGTGGACTGGCACCCACTGCTCTAGACCCTATAACTAGCTAAGCAATTTGAAAAAAATGTTCCTCGGGGAACCACGCTGATGGCTAGTTCCTATAACTAAGCTCCTATAACTGCCCGGTGTGAAAGCCCCTTTTGTATTTATACCAGCATGCTTCTGCTTTCGCTAAAGATAGGCGCTTGTCTATTTTGGATGGATGCCACGTTGCAAGCGTGTCCAAATCCCAGTGTTCTCCTCCTGCTCACAGGCACTGTGTGTGAAATATAGAAAAAAGATAATTGAGGATGTATTTTAAAGACTAAAACACAGCTATAAATCTTTTATCCTTGTTGTTCATAACTGGACTTTTAAGTGTATTAAAGGAGAACTCTGGCGAACAATGAACCTTTAGTCTAATAAAACATTGGTACCTGTTCAATCGTTCTCTGAGATTTGTTTTCATGATAATCGAATGTAAAGAGTTTTATCTCTAAAAACTGTTTAGCGTATAATGCTAGCATTGGGGGCATTTACTAAGTAAAAAGAAATCGCTAGTTTATACCACTAACAAGGCTCAAAATATTCCCACACTGACACAGTAACATAATGAGTGTCCATACATGCAAAACGAAAGCATGAGAACTTTGTAAGTGTACAGACCGTTTAATAAGAAGATACGTTATAAAGACAGTTCACTTTGTGTATACAGACAGGAGCCATCTTAGAATATAGTCTCGATAATTCGAAACCACGAACGTCGTGCTGAGTGAGCTGAACTGTATGAAGTTCAGCGAACTTCTGAACTGTATGAACGGCGTTCGGGGATCGAGCTTACTAGAGACTAGGAGAGAGGTCGCAAATATTTGTATTTTATTTATTTTAATATTAATATGTATGAAATTTTGTGAAATATCAGAATAAACCAATGGTAATAAATTATATTAATTAAGATTAACTAATGATATAAAAATTCTGTCAAGTGTGTCCAAGATTTGACTTGTAGTGTATACAGTATGTCATTTAATAAAAACAAAAAGATTAATTTACATTGATGAATAATGACTAAATCACAACCTTATACATTATGTAGGTGTTGTGTTATTCTGATATTGATTTGATGATGCACATATTGTAATGGTAATATATTGATTAAATATGAGCCTACAGGAATATCAACAACACAATGAGCCACAAATAACATACAATAGCAATCAAATATTTTCTCTGCGCTAGCATATCCATATAAATGCCTGTCTGCTGCTAATATGCATATTTGTTTTCTATACTTTCTCTTTTATCAGAAAATAAACCGCTTTTTAAAGATCCTTCAGTATTTGACATGCGTTCCTGAGAGAGCCACCTGCTGTTAGACAGTAAATATCAGCGATCAGCATTGTTTATTTTATATATAGAACTCAATATAGTTGACAGAAATGTGTCATTAGCCCTTTTGCTATCACCTCAGCAACAGATGTGACATCACATCAGATTTGCATCACAAGTAGCCATGTTGATTTGATTAGTTGATGTGGATGTGGTCAAAGCCCTGTGTCAGGCAGATCAACGTCAGTCTGATCCTGGACCGCTGAAGGAAGCGCTAACGTAATCATGCTATGTATTATCATCTACTTAAAGGGATAGTTCACCCAAAAGGAAAATTCTCTCATCAGTTACTCACCCTCATACCATCTCCGATGTATATTACTTTATGTCCTTGGATAAACACACTCATTTTTAGGAAAATAATCCATCTCAGTGAGTCCATATGATGCAAGTGAATGGGGATTTAGCCAAGCGATAGGTTTAAGAGTTTTTTTTTTACTGTACTTATATTATACTTATATTTTAAACTCTTTTAACTATCAATCATTGCTTCTGGTGTGCTTTCATACTAGCGATCACGAGAGGGACTTTGACACACTTACAGGCATGGTTGGATTGGCACCCTTGGTAAATATGAACAAAGAAGCCTGTGAAAATAACATCTTCTTTGTTAATCCTTTTGATCATTAATTGAAAAAAGTTCACAAAAATATAAACTTTCATTGAAGTAACAGAATTAAAGATTTTCTCCAATACATGCTGGCCACAATTAATGCCCCCCTTTTATTCAATACCTTTAGAATCCTTGATGCCATGTATCTTAACTAGAAGTCCAGGACCTCCAGCAAAAAAATAGACCCACAACATTAAAGATCCAGCAGTATATTTAATCGTACACATTGGGGTACTTTATCCTTGATCGCATCAGAACCCATCTCATGGGTATTTTTCTTTCCATCTGACCATAGAACCAGGTCCCATTCAAAGTTTTAGTAGCGTCTAACAGCTGAATATGCTGGAGTTTATTTTAGATGAGAACTGAGGATTTTTCTTGAAACCGTCCCAAACACCATGTGGTGATGCAGGGGCTGTTGGATCATATTTTAGGCTTTCTGACCCCAAGACTCAACTAATCTCTGCAATTCTCCGTCTGTGAGAGTCTTTGGCCAGTCAAACGTTCAACCTCACTGCATTAAGATGATATAAACGATTCGTAACATCTATTAATTGCCCTGATGGTTTAGCTTTAGCTATTTTCTTACAGCCACTTTCTATTCTGTGAAGCTCAACAATCTTTTGCTGCACATCAGAACAATATTCTTTGGATTTACTCATTGCGATGGATGTGTAAGGGAATTTGGCCTTTGTGTTTCCTCATATTTAAACTCCTGTGAAACAAGAAGTCATGGCTGGATACTTTCATGCTAGTCACCCTGGTGTGCTAATTTAAAATAAAATATGAATGGGATGAACTTCAGAGATATTTTACTTATAATAATTTCTAGGGGTGCCAATGTGTTTTTGGAAAAAGTATATGATTTCAATTCCCCCACTTTCAATTGTTTTACTTCAATGAAAGGTTCGATTTTTTTTGCAAATATTTTGATAAAAATGATCCAAAGGATAAACAATGCAGTTTTATTTTTACAGCCATCTTTTATCATATATACCAATAATGCCAATCATTCTGACGTCAACGTACCTCATTTGAAACCTTGAATGACAGTTGACTGGAAGCAATAATTCATATTTCAAAAAAGTTAAAAATATTAGTAATTCAGAAAACATTTATTGATCCGTAAAAAATTTATTTCGATGGTCCACTTCAGACATTCTACTGACTATAACTTTGCAACTACATTATGTCAACGATTAATCGACATCCAAAATAAAAGTTTGTGTTTACATAATATATGTGGGTGCACTGTGTATAATTATTTGATATATATATAAATACACACACATGCTTGTATATATTTAAGAAATATTTTCATGTATATCCTGTATATATATATATATATATATATATATAATTTATATTATATATAAATTAGGGCTGTCAGTTAAACGCGTTATTAACGGCGTTACGCAAACCCATTTAACGGCGTTAAGTTTTTTATCACGCGATTAACGGTCTTTTTGTCCACTCAAAGCCGGCTCGCAAGCCAAAACGAGTGTGTGCGGCGTGCCTGTTGTTTTGTTTCCGGTCTAGCTTGATCCGCTTGCGCTTTGGTCGGAAGAAGCAGACGAAACGTCCTCGCGCAGCGCAAGCCATTGAAATGAATGGGTTTCAGAGCGCAGCGCGGAGGCCGTTTTGTGCCGCACACACTCGTTTCAGCTTGCGAGCCGGCCAAATAGTAACGTTATGTTTTGAGTGGATGACGAGCGCGAGACGCCGAAATGGATGCCAATGAGATTCTGAATGTAAAGTTTACTTTTATAAAGTTGCCAAATTGTCCCATTGACAAGACCAAAGCAATCTGTATGTTTTGTCATTATGAACTGAGCTATCATCATTGCAGCACGTCCAGCCTGAAACACCACTTGATGATGGCCAAGCAAACACACACACACACAAACACAGATGATGCAAATTCTCCACCCCTCGTCAATATCAGGACCTCGTCAGTATTTCTTTCACCCTTTTATTGATGGACAGTGTTACATTGTGTGAGAGATTGTTTAGGCTATATATGTTAGAGTGAAATTGAACACTATTCCAATGTTATTTTCAATAATAATAATTAAAAAAAACATTTGCACTAAACAAGCCAATCCACTTTTCCATGTTGATAAGAGCATTAAAATGAGGAAAAAAATGTAACAAAAAGAAATCAAAAGAAATTAAGAATAGATAAAAATGTGCGATTAATCACGAGTTAACTATGACATTAATGCGATTAATCGCGATTAAATATTTTAATCGTTTGACAGCACTAATATAAATATAAAATAATTTTTTATATAAATAATATTTGTTTCGTAAATATACAAGCATGTGTATGTATATCGATTGACAGCCCTAATATCAACTAACTCTCATTATAATATTATAGACTGTGTGCTACTTTATTGGGATGCTCCTCAACAGACATTCTACTGACTATAAGTACCTTTGCAACTACATGTCAGCTTATTCTAACCCAAACCAAACAGTTGAAATGAAAATTGTGAAAAATGAAAAGTTATGTTGGCATGTAGTTGTAAAGTTACTTATTGTCAGTAGAATGTCTGAAGTGGACCATTGATATAAAGTCGACATAAGATATAAGGTTTTTCAAGCGTAGACTGACTCACAGAGATGATTTTTTATTTTTTTTAAATCTTCAGAAGAAATCTGAAGAAAAGGAAATTGTGTATATTGTGGATGAAGGCATGAGGGAAATAAATTGGTGAAAGAATTTTCATTTTTGGGTGAACTCAAATGATTCTCTTTAATATAAAAAGTGTCAATGGAAAAAGCCATCACAGGTTTTTTTTCTGGTTTGGCATGCATAGGGATATAACAATAAATAAATAGAAAAACAAACTTTAAATCTATTTGCCAAAAAAGTTATCCGAAGGGAAGTTAATCTGGGACAAAAATACATTTCATGATTCAGATACAATTCCCAAGGAATAAAAATCAAGTTGTGTGCTGCATAAGTGACTGAAACCCTTCACTGATACAATTGACACAATCAATACGGCCTGAAATTTAAAAAGATATATAAAGATAACTATAAAGAAGAGCCAACTGTGCAAATGAAATGTAGATTTCACAACTTTTTGGGGGCCAAATGGACCATTTGTAAAGCAAATTTTATTAGCTGCACTTTCATTGTATCAATGCGTTCAATCTTTGGAGTTCCCCATAATGATATTGACACAACACATGTTCTTTAATAGGTGGAGTTATGGCATTTCATGCAATTCGGTTATGTATTTTGTGTGATTACAGTGATCCGTTTCATAAGAGCCTCTCAAATGTACTAGCAACCTGCTGTTACATCTGCTCATGACATCTGAAAATGTGAAAAAACTAAATCAAAATCTGTTTTAAAGTTTGTGCTATTCTATATAAAAAACACAGCACAGCATTTTAAGGTAAACTATTGGTGATAATAAAAATATTTCACTTCTATACCACCTACTTTTTAGTGAAAATCAGTTTAAATAAGATAACTTAGGTTTTTTTTTTCGCTGAAAAATATAACTAACTGTAAGCGTCACATAAAAATGTATAAAATTTTAAAAACAGATATTAAGTTTTAGCATGTATAGCTTGCCCTCGCTCTCATATCTGTGTGTGTGTGTTGCTCTGTGAGAGGCTGAGAACGTTTAATCCAATACAGTGTTATGAGGTCAAAATATGCTTGTCTTTAATAGCTGATTTGATTTTTAAGAAAAATAAGTCGATTTAGGGAAGCGGGTCCGAGCTCATTTCCTGCCTGTGCCTCTTCTACTTTTTGACTTGCATTATTTGTGTTGTTATGGAGATTGATTGAGTCAAAGACATCAAATCATTTGATATGGACTCTTCATATGATATGAGTGTAGAGGATTTCACTTGGAAATTGCTATAAGGGTCCAAAATGAACTTAATTTGATGAAGGAGTGTTTAACTGGCCAGTTTGGCTAGTAACATAACCTTACGCATCGTGACCTTCTTATGAAAGTTTGTTTCTGCCACGGAATAAAACATATAAAATGTTTATATCTTTTTATATCTCACTATTTAAACTTTATAACTTGTGATTCTGAGTTTATAAGAGCCATAAAAAGCCAGAATTGTGAGTTTATTCGAGACTTTACAATTCAGAAATTTTTATTGATATAAACTCAGAATTGCATGAAAAAAGTGTATTAAAATCGGAATTACTTTTTTTTCTTTTTTTGGCGGAAACAACTTCAGTACCTTCCAACCCTCACTGATATAAGTGAATCAAAGACACACAAACTGACTTCAGAAAAGATTTAGCCTCTTCTAATAAAAATTTACCATCGGAAAATAAACTAGGATGCCATGATGCGTCACATTCCTGCCGTTAAGCCAGCAAAACAGAAATATGAGCAACAAAATTCATAATGGGTCTAGATTTTTTTCGTGAGAGCTGGTGTTTTACAAAGAGATTCACTTGTATGTGATGCTTGAGCTGATGAGGAGTCAACTCATAAGAGTCAACTCAAAAGAGCCAACTCAAAAGAGTCTACGATGAGAATTGATTATTTTAGTCAAATTGATTCCTCCAGCCTTCAGTGTCAAAAACATTTATTTTTATTACCAATGTTCAAAACAGTTGTGTTGCTTAATATTTTTGTGGAGCTGGTTTACAAAGACATTTACTTGTATGTGATGCTTGAGCTGATGAGGAGTCAACTCAAAAGAGTCAACTCAAAAGAGCCAACTCAAAAGAGTCTAGGATAAGAATTGATTATTTTAGTCAAATTGATTCCTCCAGCCTTCAGTGTCAAAAAACATTTCTTGTTATTACCAATGTTGAAAACAGTTGTGTTGCTTAATATTTTTGTAGAGCTGGTTTACAAAGAGATTCACTTGTATGTGATGCTTGAGCTGATGAGGAGTCAACTCAAAAGAGTCTAGGAAAAGAATTGATTCTTTTAGTAAAATCATTGATTCCTCCAGTCTACAGTGTCAAGAAACATTTCTTATTATTACCAATGTTGAAAACAGTTGTGCTGCTTAATATTTTTGTGGAAACCGGATACTTTTTAATTCAGTATTCTTTTCCATTGAAGATTTCACAATCCCACTATTGACAGCTAAGGCAAAAAGTTCATTTTGGACCCTTGATTAATACGTTTTTAAATGACAACAGGCATGTGAAATGAATGGAAAATATTGAAAAGCCATACATATCCCACTATCAATGTTGAAATGTAAGATGCATTTCTATCCGAGCTGTGCTTTCCGTTCGCCCTTCATGAAGTTGACTGAACTATCTGAGAATAGGCACATGCTGTTCTCTAATGCTACTTATAAAACTACAGCCGGGACACTACAGCCTCAGTTACCGCTATGAAAACGTATTGGCATGATTTGCAAAGGATGTGAATGAATAAATCATGTAATGTAGGAGAGCAAACCTGCCCATTTCATTCTCGCCCCGTTCCCTGTAGTTCCTGTAGGACGGTGAGCCTCAGTCGCCCCATAGTTGCTCCGTTATGAGTTCGAGTTTGCAGAGGAACCAGCGTCGCATGGGGCAGTAGTACTCGTAGTGGAACTGCTCGAACTCGGGCGTCTGGCGGATGTCATGCAAGAAGGAGATGTCCAGGTCCGACTCCAACAGGACGAGGAGGAGGGGAAGAAGAATCACGAGGAGGACCGATGGCCATCACCACCAAACGCGCGGCACTGCTCAAACAGGCCTGGATCTGGTGCCGCCCGCTCGACGGGTTACACAGCGACTGCCGATACGCCTCTCTGGCGAGTTCCCTCTCCCTCTCCGCCTGGAGCTCCGCCTGCATCTCTGGATCCGCGTGCAGCTCCTTCAGCAAGCGCGCGGGACTCTGGAACAGCAGGTCTCAGACCGCCCTGACCCTCCTCCACCGGCGTCGGGACCATGCTGGCACACGGGCTGTACGCCGGTGTCAGATATGGTGAGGGCGCTGCACCCGTCGTCTTCGTTATCTACGCGGACTCTCTCCTTTCCTCGTCTGCTCTCGTCCTATTGGCTGCCTCGTCTTCTCGTCTGCCCTGACCGTGGTTTTCCCTCTCCTCTACCTCTGCTTCCTCAGGGGTGACCGATGGTTTCAGTGGGGACAGATGGACAGATTCTTTCAATGCCGAGAGTCCTGCGGATTGAACAATTGGTTGTGTTAGTCACTAAAAATTCACAGGATTCCGAAGACATTTCCTGAACGACCTACGGGTCATTGTCAGGATAGCTATTATTATAGCTAGATCTAAAATTCGTGAGGATCCCAATTTTAATAATCATAATTAATAGTTACTAAAATTATAATCAAAACCGTTCTTGTCTGTCAGTCATATAACGGGCGCTATAGGTAGAAGTTATCTTTCGCGCTATTGCGAAAAAAAATATCAACGTTATCTGTTGATATTTCGAAGTCGCCTGCCATTGTGATTTCCTGTATATCTAAATATGTTTAGATCTTCACAGTGAAGGTAACACTTCCGAAATCTCGAGAGATCACTTCCGGTGCTTCCACAAGCCGAAGCGCCCGCGCCCTCAGATTACTTGGACGTGGCTGTGGTTACATGAGGTAAAAACGATACAAATACGGTTCGTTTTCTTACACAAACCGCTCGTTTCGTATCTTAGGCCATCAATGTGTACTTACATTTACGAGTCATTAAATCATGTTTAATTTGGACTTCTCTGTGCATGCTCTTTGAGGTGGTGACCACAGACCTGCATTATTTGACTGACAGACAAGAACAGTTTGACCTAAAAATAACAAAATTGAAAATACTGCGGAAACAAAGACACCTACATCTTGGATGCCCTTGAGGTAAGCTAAAACATACCAAAAATTAATTTCAAAGTGAACTATCCCTTTAAGCACCACCAATGAGCAGCATCACCTGTATGATGCAACGGCAGCCATTTTGCGCCAGAACGCCAGTATTTATGAGGATGATTAGGAGGCCATGATGGACAGAGGGACAATTTTGCCAGGATGCCAGGGTTACACCCCTACTCTTTTTCGAAGGACATCCTGGGATCTTTAATGACCACAGAGAATCAGGATGTTGGCTTTAAAGTCTTATCTGAAGGATAGATGTTGTATCATCATTTTATATTGTCATATCGTCTAGCCCTAGCTTGCTCCATGGTAAAGCACTCTTAGGCAAATAACAGCTTTGAAATGATCCATATTGTGAAAAACACTATAAAAACAAAAAAGGAACACTGTTGACTTGAACATAGTCACATTATTTGATAGATTTGCAACTATTTTAAGAGTGGAATGTCAGAATAAAATTCATCATATCCATTCATCATCATTAAACTGAATAGAGTTTTTAAAAAATGACCTAGAATTTGTTTCTGTTTAGATTAATCCATTTCTATTTTCATTTTAAGGCAGTTTGTTTAACCTCAATATGATGTGACAATTCCCCCTTCGCTCATATTATAATTATTATTTTTTAGTTATACAGTAATTTAACCTTACACCTCCATTTATAAGTAACTCTCTCTCTCTCTCTCTATATGTACATATATATATATATATATATATATATATATATATATATATATATATATATATATATATATATATATAAATGACCCAAGAATGACCCACATTCATAACATTCACTGTACACAACATCCTTTGAGCTAGCTAAATTATTATTATGTCATTGTGGCTTGCAAACTATTCCACAGTTTAAAGCTTTTGCTCTTGTAATGTGCATGTCGTATGTGTTTATACAGCAGTTTAAAGGCACGGCTGAAGCCTGTGTTCTTTAGACAAGTCCCGTGCTAAATATAGACCCAGCTGCCTGGGTAGTGTGGATTAAGACAAGTCTCCCGGCTAAGTTATCACTGACGTCGATGCTTCTCCATGCTATTCTCTAACACACATACAGACCTCTGTGATGCCATCTAACATAACCATCTTCTCATTTCCCAATGATTTTTTAACATAGCTGCTATTGAAAAATAATTATTGTTTCTTCACATTGAAACTAGATTGTTGGATGGAAAGCATTAATTCCACAATTAGTAATTAAATGATCTATAATTGACAGGACGTACTAGATTTCAGGGCATCAGCATTGACAGCCACTTAACAGTGACTGAAATGTAATATTTGTCAAACTAATTGGATAATCATGGGTTATCTGTTGAACACCTTATACAGAAGCACACTTAAGCAAGTAGATGCAGGCATGGGCAAAAAGAAGATGTCACCATGGCGACATAGAGAGCCATTTAGCCCTGGAGGATGTAACAGTCATCACTGGCAACAGACCATCGTGGTTACCATGGCAACAGATAGATGCAACAATAACTTAATATGAGGGTGATTTTTGTAAAGAATGTGAAAGATGGTAAAGAAAAAAAACAATGTCATTTTGCACAAAATTAGACATCCCCTGCCCTCCACTCAAATAACAAAATACAGTAGATTTTTCCTTTTTTTTTAAGAAAATTGTTAATTTCCTGTGCATAATGAGTGCAACCTAGCTTTTATTTAGGAAAAAAAACTGTTAATTCATTAATCACTTCTGTTTCAGTAAGCCACAAAGTTTAATATAAATCACATTTTTAATCAAATTTTCCCCAGCAGTGTCATAGATTTTGTCTTTAGATAAAATATCCTTTGAATTAAGTCAGATTTTTAAGTCAATTATACTCTAATGTAAATCTAAAATAATATCAGAGAAATGGAAATGAATATCTGAAAAATATTTGTATATTTAACAAAAAATCCCAACATTTAACAAAAGCTCCTGAAATAACATTATAATGACCACACTATTGTACTACAATGTTGTGAATTCCTTTGGTTTAGTTATTCATTTTTAGTTTTAGTGTTGGCTTAATGCGCGCATTTTTGTCAACCCTTTGGTCATTATTTTTTATATTATATTATTGACAAGTTAGGATCCAAAGTACTGTAGGATCAAGACTTTTAAGATGCCATTAAAGAATAATCTTCTATGCTATTTTCAAACAGAGAACATTGTATTTTGGGTGACCGATTGCTTTAATTTTTCCGAATGATGCCAGGTTGCTAGTCAATGAAGAATTCAAGTAGGAATCATAATTTTAACCGTATTTGGAAGCTTCCATACCGGTTCCTGAGATGCGGTTTCCATGGCCAAGCAAACGCACATATACGTCTCGTGCTGTGTAGTTGGCCATGCGGAGTTGCAGGTTGTGACGCGTGGTGATCTTCACCTGACAGCGAATGGCATCCGCCCGCTCTTCCAAACTTTCATCCAAAACCGCATTCAGAAATTCATCTGCATCCTCTTGTAGATATCCCTCAGCAACAACTTCACAACCCACTAAACTCTGAACACCGCTTCCACGCTCCCCCTGCTCTCCGAGAATCTCCATATCTGACCCCTCCACACCTCCCTCTCAATCCCAACCTCACTGCACAACGACCTTCTCACAGCTTCTGTCTGGTTGAATGATGTCAAACACTCTCCTTAACTCTTCTGGCTAGGTTAATGCTGTAATAAATCACACACACCCACAGGATGGGGTCCTGCCGGCCCCTTTCCTTCACCTGATAGCGGGCATGTCGACAGTGTTAACAAAGTCGGGGCATTAGGGGTCGGATCAGCCCAAATGCAGGATGAGCTATTTATACAGCATCAGTCATAGCACAAGGCTTTGCTAATCACAGAGGCTGATTATGGTGAAAAGATACTTCCGGAGTACAGTACAGCTAGCAAACATCACACTCATCCTGATCTGAGGTGTCATGCTGAAGTCCCTGAACAATCTCTTTTTTAATACTTTAACAAAGAGGCATGAACCCCTGTTTCAGCACCAGTTAGTTGCCACCGTTTTTTAAATGCTACAAAAGTGGGCGTGGCAAACTGCAAGTCAAGAGGGAAGAGGGGAGACTGACAACACAACAATAACTTCAGATTCAGACATAGGGCTGGATTAACACAATATTTTGGCGAGGTTTATTACGATAATTATTTACCATTAATGGGAAAGGAAATGCTTTCCACATATTTGTTAGAGCTTGAAGCTTATAAACACAAGAGGTAATTAAAGTAGAAACAGAACAGCTGTGGCAAACTAATTAACAACCAATGAGACTAAGGCCTCGTCCACACGAAGCCAGAGCTTCCCCTATCCAATATTTTTTCCTCGTTCTCAAAAAAAGTCTGTAAACACGGCGGCGCTCTCGAAAAATATCTGCGTTGTGATTTCCAGACAAGCAGCATATGAAAGAAAGTATACACCTAAAAAAAAAAAACATTGGAGTAAATAATAAATAAAGGAATACAAGAGGCTCAGAAGTTTCTGCCGCATTATATTATATTATTATTATACAAGCAGTTCGGCAGTTGTTGTTGTCTGACAAGTCGACAAGTGGGGTGATGACAGCATCGTTTCACAAAATATACAGATTGGCCGTACACACGGAAACGCAAGGGTGTCGTTTTCAGATTTATCCACCTTGGAACCCGGTTTCAGAAAATAGCCCAGATCGCCAGATCTATGTGGACGAAACGCCAATACGATAAAAAATTTATACGGATCCAGCAAAACGCGTCTTCGTGTGGACGGGGCCTAAGTAGTGAGCTAAGGAGAGCAGAATCACAGAAACTGAGCAGAGACAGCACATACATGTTACAGTAGGAGGTGGGTGTGGAGCTGGTGATGGACAGGAGTCGGTAGAGACAGATAAGTCAGTGGAGAGAGACACCATGGTGGAGCCAACATTGGGAGGAGCATGGACTGAAGGCCAACTGAAGATTGACGGAGGTGGAACCAGGGTGCATGGAGTATGGGGAGGATGAAGGATCACAGTGACATTCACGGCCCAGAAGCCCAAGGTGGAGCCGCTGGCTTATGGGGCCTGAGGCGGAGACAGGGGCTCAGCAGAATGTGGCTACGACAGCGGGAGTGAGGATGACAGGGAAGCCGGAGAAGCCTGGTGGAGCCGAAAGGGTAAATGGTAGTAAAGGGTCGCCTCGAAATTACAGTCGGCGACTGACTGAGTCAGAACTATGAGGAAGCCTGGAGGAGTCCTTGGGCAGTGGAGTCGAGGGAGTGCAGAGCCAATGGGCTGACAGACCGAGGTGAAGACATGGGCCTAGAGCCTTGAGGTGAAGTCGGGGAATCCTCATATTAAAGCCGAGCTGTTGAGGCCGAATCCGATGGGCTGCACAGTTAGGGCGCAGGCAGAGCCGAGGAGAAGGGCGACACCGGTAGAGCCGACAGAACCAGCGAAGAAGATGGGACCAGGAATCGGGTGGGAACATTTGAGAAGGAAGATTTCAAGACCAGCCAGGACCGGCGTGGAAGATGAAGACTCAAGGCTGGGGACTCAGGAGGAAACTGGATCTGGTCCTCTCCTGGCTCTGAGATGGACAGCACACTTCGCCTACAGGGAGACCCAGGTAGCAGGCTCTAGCACTTGTTCTGTGGTAGGCCTGGGTTTTTCTGCCTCGCATTTGCTGAATGGGGAGTCATCCAGCTGGATCACCGTCATACCAATATTCCTCCAGCAACGAGGAATGAGGACCTATCTATCCATAGCACCATAGAGTTGATGTAGTTCTTCAGCGTCCAGGATAGGTCTCCTCGCGGCATCACAAAGCAAGTATCAGGGTGAGGTCACTGCAGGTGGCTCAGTGGCTGATGTCAACAAACTCCTTTACATATTCCTCCAAGCATCTGCCACCCTGGAAAACAAAAACCGTCACTCCCTCTGAGTTCCTTGCCATTCAAGGGGGGACATTGATGGGCGCAATTACCATGGTCCTTCTCATCTCTATGGTCTGGTCTTCCGTCACAATACAGAAGGAGTAGAAATAACTCAAGATCACAGAAGTTTATTAGAAGATAGCAGAGAGTAACCAGGATAATACGGTGAGTGTTCGTTAAATAGATGAATAAGCAGACTTAGATTAACTTGTAATAGTCTCTGTCCATTGCAGGGGCTGTGATGGTGGTTGATTAACAGGTGGATCAGAAGACAAGATGATGGGCAGGAATCTCAACAGGTGAGTAGATCAGGTAAGGAGTCAGGTCATTTGCATGGGCGGTAACAACACTCTTTCCATAAGGATTGACGAGACCAGACAGCGGTACTGTGAGAAGTGCAGGCTTTTGTAGAGAGATTCTAATGAAGGTAATAGACAGGTGATTGTGGAGGGTAAGTAGTTGGTGAGCAGGAAGGATTTCGGGAAGTGTAGTGCAGAGAATAACTGAGCTGGTGTTTGTGACAGACTATTCTCGTGTAGCTAGACCTTCAGACTGACGGCAGAAGGTCTGGACTCTATCTGGCAAATTTTCTTTGCCAAGGACCATCCAAGAGGACGTTTGACTGACATGTAACGCAACCAATCACAGTTCTGAGTCATGTTTCAGAGCGTGCCTATTTAATCTCGATTTCCCTACAATATCAGACCGGCGTGGATCTAATAAATGGTTTATTCTAGAACATTGTGCAAATTCACTGCACACACTTTTGAAAATCCAGCATTTAGTTGATCCTGGTAAGCCCTTATTGTCACAGTTGTAAACACAATGGTTTTCTTCTTCCACTAAGGGGTTTTGGAGTCACAGCATTTGTTTCCAGGTGGACCTGATAAAGAATTCGACACATACGTCTTCCGTACATCCTGGTAAAATTCAACCAATCAGATTGCGACTTCGAAAAGTATTTCCAGAAAAGTGTGCCATATGCATCAGATGCTCACCCAATGGTCCGTGGGCATGGCGTCTGAGGCTTAGACTAGTGACAGGCTGGCTGTTGTCATGTTTATTTTTTGGTGTTTGATTAATCCATATCAAGAAAAAAATTTCCAGAGCTTTTTCCAGAGTAAATTTCATCGCGATTTCAATATTATATTGTTCATCACCCAGCCCTATTAATACAGTTTTATTTCACTCTCAAAATAATCAAAGCTGCAGAACACTAACAAAACGAACCATATTATACATGATTTTGTAAGCTCACTGAAAATTACTGTAGCCTTCATTACCTGTGACAGCTAAAATTAATGCACAAATAAATGCACAGCTGTTCACAATTGTACTCTGCCTCGAAAATATATATATGAAAGCACTGTTGCAGCATTAATAACTTTGGGTGCTTATTTGGCAGCGTTTTTATGAAAATTTTGCAGCGCCATTTGATTGGAAATGTTGGTAAAACAATGTTGATGAATCTCTTTTGTGTTGAAGACTCAAGAATCTAACTATGAGAGCTTACTGTATGTGACGCAGAAACTCTTATAAAGCAAAAACACTCATTTCTGTATCCATAATGTATTTCTCACTTAATGATGACAATCTTACAGTTTTTAAGGATGTCATAGGAAATCATGCTGCCAAAAATAGCTTGAAATATATTAGTTTTCTCCAACAATTAAAGTGAATGGATGATGTTGCTCACCACATAAAGTTGAAATTAAATTGTATTTAATTTTTTGTATACATTTAAAATCTAAAGTAAAACTTTTAATTTAACATTATTAAAAAAGTGCACTAAAGTGCATTCATTTCATGAAAGTGGACTCTAAGTAAATTTTTGGGTCAGATATTCCTTTAAGGCTTCTAGCTGTTCGAAGACAATTTAAATATTTCTCACCAAAAGCAATTAACACTGCATAATAAAAGATTAAAAAGTCTTTGAACGGGACGAAGCTGCAATATCTAATAGACAGTGGGATTTGGAAATCCACTGTACATTTAAGATCCGAGTCAACAAATGGTCTACTTTAATCAAAAGCTTTGTTGTTGTCTTGATTGAGTTGTGAATGTCCCCCTAAATAGCTAAAAGCTACTTCATTCCATTGCACTGAGAGATTCACTGTACCAAAGTACAATTTTCATGAATGAGTTACTGTTCTCTAGAATGGAAAACTGAAACAGTTTGACATTAGAACACAATCCCAATGATACTGCACAAAAACAACAAAAAAAGTTCCCTAGCAACAGCAAAAATGATTTTGCAGACAGTGTGGTCTAGCAACTCTCCGTTGGCTTTCGAAGTGGAAAAAACGAACTTTGGTCAGGCCAATCACATTGTGTATAGAGTTGGTAGGCTGGCTTAACACAGATGACGGCAGTTGTGACAGGTTCTGCGTCGTGATTTTCCATAGGTGGTTTCCCTGATACTTGAAACAAACAAGATACTACTGGCTAGACAGCGTGCTTTCAAATTGAGTTATGCCAATTGTGAGTTCCCAGACATAACATCTTGATGGGCTATATCTTATTATGTCTTATGCTTTTATAGGCTGCACGATAATTACGCAATGTTAGCTATGTCGCATCTACTCATTAAAGGCTGTTCCTTGATTAGCAGTAAATCGCACTTTCACCTGCTTTCAGATGGCGGCGGCATTTCTACAAAGAGCCCGTCAACGTTGACAGAGCTGAACCACATCGCATTAAATATCGCTGGCGAATACGTCCTCGAATATTAACGCTATTTGGCTCAGCTTGTCAGTAAGTCACCGCTCTTTGTGGTGAAAGCCGCACCATCTGAAAGCCAGGTGAAGGTGAGTTTACTGCTAATCAAGGAACCGGCTTTACTGATTAGATGTGCATATCGGACATGTATCCATACGTAAGTCAGCTTATCTTTTTTAACATTTTCAACTTTCTATAGAGTGTAAAAATTGTTGTGTGCACCATTTCTGAAATGCCTCCATTATAGTCTTGAGTTTTCTTCTGGAACGAACACCTCGTAATATTCCTCATTTAAATTATTTCCACCCAAGACAAAGGCAAAAAAAGCAGCAAGGCCTCTTTATTTAAGTTAGTAGTGTGTTGAAACTTAGCGTTTGTTAGTGGTGTGACACTTCCCAAACACGCTCAAATCAGTCTGACCAATTCACAAAACACTGGTCCAGCCGACCAATCAGAGTACATTGAGTTTTTTTTTGGAAGGAGGGGCTTCATAGAGACAGGACCTAAACAGAACGTTTTTGACAACTTGCAAGAGAAGCTGCAGCAATATCAAATATGTGAACAATAAGGTGTTTTTCTAACATTCAAGCATGGAAACCTGTTCAAATCAGTAAAAAAGTAGGTAAATAGGTTTATAACTGCATTTCGTAGCACATTATTTCATTACAGGATGAACAGGAACTTGTCGAGAAGGGCCAGTGTGACATTCAGTTGTTAAAACCTTGTCCTCTCCTCCCGGGAACTTGATCTTTACGGGGCTTAGTATTGATGAACCAGCTTCAGGACTCCTCACATGGAGTACACGGCGTTATCTCCCAGAACTGCGTGACTGAACCCTTACATGAAACACTCGTGATCATGCTCCTCCTTCACTCTGTTCCAATTAATCTGAGTTTAAACAGCTAAGTGATTCAATTCAAGGACATCATTAAACCAGCAGCTTCTAACTCCTTTGGCATGTGTACTTGAGTGTCATTGCTTTAATGCACACCTCTAACAGCACAAGCCCAGCAGGCCTCTCTTTAATCGCTGCTAACATGCTGTCTGCTGGGAAATTCACAAGTATTTTTAAAGACTATGATTGGAGTCTCCAGATACCAGCACCTCATCGGCTCACTTTAAACATTTCCCTTGAGAAATGGAGATGTTATATTAGCCAACAATGTCTATAAAAGGTGCATAAGGTCAGTATATTTTCATGAATATATACAATGGACTTTTCAACAATACTTATTGGCGTGAAAAAAGCATCACGTATGTATTTATTTTAAGGCGTGAGTCTACCAAAGCATTTTTCTTAAGGCCAGCATATTTTTCCCCCAATAGTTTCAATGGGAGTGCTGCGTAGTTGAAACACCAGTCGCGTGACAGGGTGCTGAAAGTCTATTTCACGCTGTGCACTGCACGTTTGTTTTTTGTTTTTCTGGTTTCCGAGAGGTAAACAATGTTCAACTTTGGGTTAAGCAGAGCTCATCACTGTAACGTTTTACAAAGTCGTCCAATCACAGTGTAGGAGGGACGGGATAAATACACATACTGCTTGAACAACAACAACAGACGGCAAAACGACAGAACAAAATCGTTTAAAACAGAGGCCAGTACATTGTGTCCACATTTTTATATTCAGAAACAAACTATGAAATCAGATACTACAAACAATTCCATCAATATTTCATCATAGCAACCAAATGCTATGAAAATAGAAACTATACTATACTAGCAGTGTTGGGGAGTAGTTAACTACAAGTAGTGAAGCTACTAACTTAACTACATTTTTCAGTAGCTTGGCAGTAGCTCAGTTGCTTTTTAAACAGTGTAGCTTTTCCAGTGGCTAACTACTTTTTGCAGCAAGTAGCGGTGTAGTTCGAGCAAAAGCTACATTGCTACATTGACGAGCCTGCGCGAATCTGCGCGATGCAAGGATATTCTTCTTGTTAGATTACAAACTCATTTTTTGCCATTACCGCCACCTATTGTTTAATCATGCATCTTGCGGCTAACGGTTCACTGACGTACAGAAGTGGGTTGACACACCCATATTATGATTAGCTATATAGCAAGATGTGACGGCAGATTTGGAGGAGGAGAGACGGCTAACGTTAATTACCCATGGCCTCATTTGTCTAAGTTCAATCAGTATTTTTGAGAAAATGTTCTACATACAATTTACGTTGGATGTATATTTCGTTCTTGCAATGTTGTAGGCTATTTGTTGCACTTTTGACAAACAGTCAGAGATATTTGAGTGTTGTGTGTAATAAAACAATACTCTTTGAAATCGTAATTACATTGCCTTGTTTTAAACTCTAAATATTTTACTAAAACATTCCTCAGACACTTATTCAGTTATTTATAATATACGTTGTTAAAAAAAAGCAAAAGTAGTTTCAGTGTAGCTAGCTATTTTTTGATAGTAACTTGTAGTGTAGCTAACTACTTTTCTAAAACGGGTAGCTTGACTGTAGTTAAACTACTCTAACTTACGAGTAGCTTGTCAAACTACAGTTTCAGAGTAGCTTCCCAACACTGTATACTAGTCATGTTAACTGAAAAAAACCCTGCTTGGCTGCCTGGTGTTTTCAGCTGGAAAAAATGCCTTGGTGGCCACACAGCATTTCTAAAATAAGACTAAATTAAGTCATTTTTTCAAAGGTCAGTGAAAAGCAGTGCTTAAACCTTCAGATGTTGTTCATCCACACCTGACTAAGCTATTTCTCTCAAAAGTGCTGATCTACCCATTCAGTCGTATCTGAGTCTTGACGACCTGACGGACAAGCATTCTCCATGCCATTAGCGCTGATTTTTCAACTGTTTTAAAGGTGCCATCTGGAGTTTTTGAGGTGAAACTATCCCAAAAATGAGCTACAGGATTTAAAGAATGAGAAGACATAAGTGCAATGATGCTCTATAGAAAACTGGAAAGCTATAGTGCTGCCGAGATATAAACCTAAATTAGCATGCTAAAATTACTAGCCCCGGCCCGTTGGGTGTCGTAATACCAGTTTCGGCCATGGGAAGGCGGTATGCGGGCGGGCAACATAAACACCAGCCGCACACTGCAGTACACGAGTAGAGTCACGCGTCTTATGTTTGTACTTTGAACCTGAAGTCAGTCGTGTGGAAATACAGCCGATTACTACATTTCAGTTCAAGGAAGAGTTCAAAAAATGATTGGTCGACATGCATGAGGAATACATTTTGGTAAGTTGTAGCATACTGTATTTTTCAACAGTGTTCATGTTCTTTTCCATTAGCTAGGCATGATGGTCACAGTGTAGCTAGAGATCTGTGGTGTAACATGTACAAGCGCCAAAACCGGTATTTATTGTTTGAATTGCGTAATGAAATTCGACAGAATCTGAGAGCTTAACTAACCTGCTTGCTAAGTGTCAATTGCGTGTCTCACGGTGAATTCGTGAGAGTTGTCAGCTCTGAATGATGCTAGCTTGATCAACATCAGCGAATGCTGTCTGTCAAATTAATTTAAACTAACAATAAAAGTGTAATATGAACAAAACGAATACCGTAAACTTAAAATAATTGCCCAGGCTTTTATTTTCCATGTTGATGGAAATGCACCAGCTTGTTTTTGAGACAGGCGTCTATGAGACGGTCTTCATCATTCAGTGTTGAGATGTTGTTCATTGAGTCTCTGATCTCTAAAAATATCCAAATGCTCCACGTGAAACTGCGGCTTCTCAACCTTTTACTATCGTGTCAAATGATTTGAATAATATGCGTGAGAAAAGAGTGTGAGAGTGCGGCCGCGTTACAACTCAATTTCTGGAGGTATACTGCCCCATCTGTTATGGAAAATTTAATATTTTTTTGATTTAGAATTCCAGACGGTACCTTTAATGTTCATATTGGTGTCTGATTCTGACTTCTGATCATTACTGACTTCTCTAGCAAGTTTACATGCGTAATGTGGCCAAAGTCAGTTGCAGTGATTTCAGCTGCTGACGTCCCTGTTTTTATTTGATCCAATACTTCTATATTTGTTTTCCTGGATATCCATGGTATCCGTAACAATTTCCACCAGCTCCACATTTTCGAGTGCATCGATTTTCCTTTTTATCTGCCTTTTTTAATGTCCAACTCTCGCACCCAAAGACAAATGTTCTGACTGATCTGATTTTGGTTCGTCATATCTTTGCTCTTCATTATACCAGACTAAGCAATCACACTCTTTTAGAATAAAAACTACACTCTAACAAATGCTGGGTTGTTTTAACCCAATTTTGGGTCAAATATGGACAAACCCGACCATTAGGTTACCCAATGTTTGAGTTTGTCCATATTTGACCCAAAATTGGGTTAAAACAACCCATTGTTTTTAGAGTGTAGTATATTAATTAGGGCTGTCAGTTTAACGCGTTATTATCGGCGTTAACGCAAACCCATTTTAACGGCGTTAATTTTTTTATCGCGCAATTAACGGTCTTTTTAACGGTCTTATCCTAGCAAACTTTGTACTTTTTTCACATGCTTTTGCAACAGGACGGCATGCGTCCTGAATCCTGATCCATTTCGGCGTCTGCGCTCGTCATCCACTCAAAGCCGGCTCGCAAGCCCGAACGAGTGTGTGCGTCGTGCCTGTTGTTTGGTTTACGGTCTAGCTCAGATCCGCTTGCGCTTGGTCGAAGAAGCAACAAAACGTCCTCGCGCGGCACAAGCAATTGAAATGAATGGGTTTCAGATCGCAGCGCAGGGACGTTTTGTGCCGCACACACTCGTTTCGGCTTGCGAGCCGGCCAAATAGTAACGTTACGTTTTGAGTGGATGACGAGCGCGAGACGCCGGATCTGTGTGTTTTGTCGTTGTGAACTGAGCTATCATCATCGCAGCACATCCAGTCTGAAACACCACTTGATGATGGCCAAGCAAACACACACACACACAGATGATGCGAATTCTCCACCCCTCGCCAATATCAGGACCTCGTCAGTATTTCTTTCACCCTTTTATTGATAGACAGTGTTACATTGTGTGAGAGATTATTGGTATGTTAGTGTGAAATTGAACACTATTCCAATGTTATTTTCAATAATAATAATAATAAAAAAATTATTGCACTAAACAAGCCAATCCACTTTCCCATGTTGATAAGAGCATTAAAATGAGAAAAAATTATGTAACAAAAAAGAAATCAAAAGACATTTAGAAAATGTGCGATTAATCGTGAGTTAACTATGACATTAATGCGATTAATCGCGATTAAATATTTTAATCGTTTAGACAGCACTAATATTAATATGACCAGCTCATGTGAACGAACAACATTTTAATCATAATCATAAATTATCATAATCATTTTGTTAGGTATTTTTCATTTCAGGGGTCTACGTTTTTTACAGTTGGAGGGGTTTATCTTTAAGGTGTGTATGCATGCAGGTGTGTGTTACCAATGTCTGCTGAGGAGTCTCTGTTTTCCCTGCTGGAGCTCAATGCTGGTAGCAGGGGCTCCATGTTCATAATGAGCTGTTTATGACTGAGTGAAGTAAAGCTTCTGCTTTGGCCAAACTGAGATCTGAAACACCCACAAAAGCACACACAAAAAGACAACATTTCACAAAACATAGTTTTTTAAATAAAAGGGTTTGATACTATACATGTCACGTTCAAAATTCAAGGCATCATGAGCATTGTAAGCCCAAGTAGATCGTAGAACCAGTTGCCACCATTAGTATGTTAGCCAATTAGCCAATTAACAAATATAAATATTTTTGTATTGCTTTATTACCATCACTTATTTTAAATATAACACTAGAGAAGTGTACTTAATTGTATTAAATTTACACTCTTAAAATCTTAAAAGTATATTTTTAAATGTGTACTTACAGATATTATAATAGTTATAATATCTTAATGTCCAACTCTCTTTAAGTACACTTAAGTAGTTTTTTTATTTTTATTTCAGTACTTCTGAAATAAAAAAACTACTTAAGTGTACTTAAAGAGAGGACACTTTCACGGCTGTTTCTTTGAACACTTAAGTACACTTTACAGTTTAAGTTAAAAATCATACAAAATTTAACATTTTAATTTACGATTTAAGTTAATATTTTAAATATACAAAATTGTCAAGTTTATCGTTACAAATCTCAAGATTACAAATTCATTTAAAATTACTTATAAATGATTAAACACATGTTAACACATTTTCATTTAATTGCAAATAACCTGCAATTAAATGTCCAAAAACATAACATTTAGTTTGAACTTAAGTAATATTATTTCCATATTAAGTGCTAAATATAATCAACAAAAAAAAATCCATAAGGGAAGAGGTGATTACACATATAAAAACACATTATCCACAATATAATTTGTTTATTTCTGAGGGTCAGCGTGAGTATGGAAAATGGTCAAAGAAAGCATGGATTATACAGTAAGTGGACTTTATACAAAACAAGGCTAAGTGTATATTATGACCCTTTAAAACCATAAAGAGCCTGATCCCTGATCCCACAAACAGTATGTAAGAAAAGTATTGAAAATGGATGCTGACCTGTGTACAACAGGAGGTTCTCTCTGAATCTTTGAACTGGCTTCAATCACTTCTTTAGCCACCCGACCACTGGGATCAAACCAGAAACAATCATTACATCCACTTAAATAATGTGAAATAAAATTAAACAAGTCAAATGAAAATTGTCAGTATTAGCATGTCTGACATATGATTTACTCTTATCAGGTAAGAGGTTAATAGCGCATGCAGGCGAATCATCTCACCTGTAGCGAAATCGGCTTCCCTTGAAAATATACTGCTGCTGGACACAGTCTTTATCTGACTTGACTTTGCACATGCTAAATCAGAGAAAGTCAATAACATTTAGTTATGACTAAAATTGCGTCGCTTAAATAAACTCGGAAATTGTGAGCAAAAAAGTCAGAATTGTGATATAAAAAGTCACAAATTTTTTATCTTCCACTTCAAATCAGGTTTCTCCTTAAGTTGAGACCTTTATACTAGAGCAATGCATTAGAGCAATGAAAATGGTGTCAATGCATCTTATTGAATGTATGTATGCAGTGTGGAAGTGTGTATTATGTTTGGTAACACTTTATTTGATAGTCCACTTTAGACATTCTACTAGCTATAAGTAATTATACAACATGTCAACTAACTCTCATTAGAGTATGAGTAAATAATCTATATACACTTATATACAATACAATAATAAACACTTTATTTTGATGCTCCTTAACTAACATTACTGACTATAAGTAACATTGCAACTACATGTCAACATATTATTCTAACCAAAACCTACCAGTCTACTAACTCAATGAAAGTTAGTTGAAATGTAGTTGCAAATGAATGAGAGTTAGCGGACATTGCAAATGTTGCAAAGTTACCTATAGTTAGCTGAATGTCTAAAGTGAACGATTGATATAAAATGTAACCTTATTTGGTAAGACTTTAGACTTTCTGTTTTTAAATGTACTTTAGAAATAACTGTCTATTGCATTTTTTGTAACGTGTGTATCTTTGTTACCAGCTTATCTTGTCCAGTAAGCAGAACCAGAGTCTCGTTTCCATTTAACAGTTTTTGCTATTTATAAATCCATTCATAGCATAATTCAGCAGATTTTCTAGCAGATAATCAATGTAGAAAGTGTACTGATACTGTGTGGCCTGCTCATGAGGGCAGTTTGTCACTGATTGACTGATGTGTGTGTTGTTAATATGAAGACAGGGATAACTGCTAGTGTCCTGGTTAGATATGTGCAGGCCTGCTGTCATTAAAGCTCTTAATTAAAGGGCTTTCTTCAGTAATGTGACACCACTCACACATAGTAACCAGAGACAGAGAAAGAGACATAGGCACTTATATCAGGGTCATTCTCAGGAAGCGGCGCCATTCGTGTGCTGTGTTCGTCCTCATGACCTCATGCTGATATAATCACCAGGATATAGAATTTAGTCACATTATATGCAAAATCTATTTTCAAAAATGTATATTTATAGGTCTCAAATCATGAAAAACAAACCAAGGTAAGTTTAAATTACATTCCATATTTCATTTAGTAACTGACATTGTCAAAGAAGTCCATCAAAGTGAATAACTGTAAATTATGTGGTGTACTATATCAAAAAATTTTTCATTGATCTAAAAACTGATCTAAGAGAAAGAGAGATAGTGAGAGAGAGATAGAGAGATAAAAGGACGGCTCTCACTTGTAAAATGCCTGATTTTCCACAGCACATTTCCACAGATGTTTACAGGCTGCTGGTGTGGAGGTGTGGAATGTCAGAACCAGTTTCTTCTGCAGAGAGATGAAAAGACAGAATGAATAACTTAAGAGTGGATTCTTATCAAAGGTGACAACAATCAACTTAAGTGAACAGGGAGGAAAAAAAGACATAAAAGATCTATAAATTACACGGAGATGGAATCTGAGCACAATGTCATAAATAATGAGAGCTGAACAAAATGCTGACCCAAATCTGTGTGCATGTTAGTGAGAGTGATGGCTACTGAGTGCAGGACGGCTTTACCGGGAAGAGTGCAGGGAACATGAGAGTGTGGATCAATATAACACGTCATTAGGGCACAGTAGGTTAACCGGTTAGCAGCACATTGACTGGAACGAACATAATGTTCACTACAATTATTAACCTTCATTTACACTACAGATACTGCAATATGTTTTACAAGGACGTATTTTAAAGGAGTAATTAACAAGGAGCTGTGCACCATCATGATTTTACAAAGATTGTGCTAGTCTCCAATGACCAATAAAAAATTATATTTATTATGATTTATAATAACAATAAACAATTCTTATCAGTAATATAGCTGCAAGCAGCAATTATCCAGGTCCAAGCGCTTTAAGGCCTTTAATCACATTTGTAAAAAGGTATTATGTTTTATTTATCAAACATGTAACCACTTAGATCATGCATGGAAAAGACCATTTACAGCCAATACAGGCAATTCACTAAGGAAATATAGTAGTTTTCAAAGCTTTTTAACAGTTATCGAGGTTGAGCCAAAAACCACTAGTTCGCGAAAGTAGATTTTTTAAAATAATCTATGATATTTAACAGTTTCATTGACAGCAGTGGTTCTAGAGTCCTAGGTGATATATAATTCTATATGCATGACAAAAATAATTAATACACCCCATTAATTGAACCCCCTTTCAAAAGGGCCGATTTCTTTCGGATTCCTCACAAGCCTCTAGGGCCTTGAATCAAACAGGCCCAGCGAATTTCGTTCCGATCAGCCTCCGTTAACCTTGTCTGACAGCTGTTCAAAATTCATGGGCCGACGGAGTCCGTGTTTTTCAAAGATACGTGAATGTCCTCAAAAACAATGGTGGCACCTTGGACAAAGACACCGCATTTTGAAGTCAATTGGACTGGCTGTTGCAAAAGTGGCCAATCGCCATGTTTTTTTTTAAAGTGACATTTTTTTTGCCCATAAATATGAGTACAGAGTCTAAAGAAGTTATCTCATTCTGTTCAAGAAAATTTTTACTTTTTTAATAATTATTGACAATCAGACTACAGAGAATCTTTCTGCACTGGTTTGGTTCTGATCTGGGGGGGGGCCTATGACAAGTTCACAAAAATAGGTTTTACTGGAAAATCCAAAATACCCAATATTTTGCCAAGGTGACAATTGAATCAGAGACATTGTTTGTCAAGGATTCCAATAACACAAGACACGAGTTTGCGACAAATGGTGTAGGAGTTATGAGCATACTTACTTTTGATTGCTGCAGCGCCCATCAGGCTGACCGGGGCGAGCCTGGTGACGTTGCATGGAGTCTAAATCCATCAAAATTTCAAGTCTCTACGACTTACGTCTTATTTGACTGATCAATTTTAGGGGAGAATGCTGATCCTTTAAGTACTTCACCCTGGCTCTAAGCCTAAACTTGACATAAACTGTAAACTTGTCCCTAAAATTTGACTGGTTGATTGGAAAGTTGATCCAGGAACATGTGGTACTTGGTGAAATCATGTAGGAGGAGTGTAGCATGTAGGCAGGAGTCTCAGGACAAATTAAGAGTTGGCCGGCCCAGAATTCTAGGCACGATTCATCAGACCGAACCTAACGATCAGTTCATGCTTTCCCAATGATTTACCTTCAACTGTATGGTGATGTGCAACATTAGCAGCAACATATACTTTGAGGGAGACAGCCTTCGCTCCAACCCATCTAGCAGGAAAGAAAGCACGACTCTGATCTGACAACTTTCGGGGGTCTAACCGTTGGGAAGAACACCAGCCAACAACAGGTTCCACTTAAGTGCATAGAGGCGCCTCAATTACCCCTTTTCCACCAAGGCACAGCTGGTACTAGTTCGGAGCCAGAGCCTAGTTTCAAATCGGTTCTTTGTTTTCGACCACCAAAAGCACCAGCTCCGAATCAGTAAAAGTGGTTCTTAAGAAGCACCAAATCATTGCTGGTCTAAAAGTAAGAACCGCTTAGGTCAGCAGCTGGGGGCGGGGTTACCATGACCAACAAGACGAATAGAAGCTTGTGACCGCCATTTAGCAGCTAATCCTGCTAATAGCAGCTCGATTGTAATCTCTGTTAATGCAAGTTACGGCGAGCTGCACGGATGTGCTGGATTCGCCGTGCTTGAAGAACAGATGTTGGTTTGCAAAGCCATGAGCATAAATAGTAACGCAACAACCACCATTGTTGATGGAAGGCTTGTTCAAGATGCATCGGAGCAGCGTGGACTGATCGGAACTGCGGGAGTGTTTGGATACGACTCCTTCTGCTTTTGAATCGAATCTTTTTGTAATGTTCTTTCGAAATCGCTCTCGCAGTTCGAGATTCAGTTCGCCGAACCTTCTCGAACAAGCCCCGTGTGTTGTGTGTGCCGCGTGAGCGTTGCTGGGCAACATGAGATGAATACAGTGACGTAAGATCTGGCTCTGTGATTGATCTCTAGCCTGTGGAAAGGCAAACCGGTTCTTTGAAAGCTTGTCAGTTGAACCAACTCCGAACCAGCACTAGCTCTAGCTCTGAACCAGCACCTGGTTCTTGGTGGAAAAGGGGTAATTGGGGTGGCAGTTCCTTGTTCTGTATAAATAGAGGTTATTGTTAGGCCCTTTTTCTTTAACTATAGTCACAGGATAGCACAGATTTATGTGAATTCTTGCTTTTGTAATACAGTTACTTAATAATAAATAATCAAGCATTTAAATTGACATCAAAGGACTTATTCAGTTTTTGGGCAATTTAATGTTCAGAGGCTGATTTTTATTTAAAAAAAATTTTCTTTTTGTTATTTAAGGATCTCATTAAAAACTGTCTTGGAGTGAATCATAAATCTTCAGAAATCATACTAATTTGCTGCCCAACAAAACATTTTCCATTTAATATTGAAAACAGTTGCTGTTTAATATTTTTGTGAGAACCATGATAAAGGTTTTCAGGATTCTTTGAATAGAAACTATGAATAGAAACGTCAAAAAGCAGCATTTCTTTAAAGAGACTTTCTCTTCTGTGACTTTTGATTAATTGAATGCATCCTTGTGGAATAAAAGTATTTTCTTTCAAAAGAAAATCTTACTGACCTCAAACATTTGAACGTAGTTTACGGGCTTATGAAAAATGTTTCACATCATAAATGTTCCTATATTGTGTTTTATCACCACTAGACTGCTGCATTAACCACTCAGGAGGACATGAACTGGTTCGTAATGATAATTATGTTAGATGAATCATCATGCATGATAGGACGAAAGCTACATCAGTGTTGTAATGAAAATGTATAGTGGTATTGGCTTTCTTCTGGATCGATAAGCATCAGTATTCCCGGTTCTCTTGTCAACACAATGAGATTACAGTAGAGTGAATGTGCTAATCTGGCAGACCGAACTATGTGACACACTGACCCCATCAAATATATGTGCTGGATTATACGACCAGGTCTGAAGCGGAGGTGAATATGTATGTGTAAGGCCAGTGTGACAGAGATATATATGAGGTCTAAAAGTGCTGTGAAAAACAGAACTGTCAGGAGAATAAGTTCCATTAACCCTACGAGTGTGTAATCTGAGCCTGGGATCAATAGATGGAGTACTAAGCAGAACAGTGAATCCAGGCAGAAATCAATACAAACCACTTCCGGGCCGTTTAGCATCAAACTGCCGCCCCCAGCAATTCACTGAGCTTAGAGTCACGTCATAAAAACAAAACTAAATGTCAGCACGCTCTCCCATCCTATGCTCACAGAGATCGGAAATTGACAGTCAACTACTCATTTGAGCTTAGAGCGGGAATCCTGCAGTAAACTAACTGTGATTACAAATGGTGTTCTCAAACTGGGATTCACAGACTAACACTAACACTAAAAGATTATAAAAAAATACAAAATAGATTTGATTTAAATTGTTATTTTAAATATTTCATTTCTAATGGCTGATTCATTTGAATAAATCTTTATATATATATTCATTAGGGTTGTTTTGATTTGTCGTGGACTCTTAGTTTGCTTTTTCTTGTTTCCTGTATTTTTGTTCCCTATCTTTCATATGTTTCCCGCTGCCACTCATTTGTTACAATGGTTACAGAATATATTCACCTCCCCTCCTCATTATTTCCTTTTTATTTATTAAGCCATCAGTTTGATTCTAGTTTTGGTAACACTTTATTTTGATGGCTTCCGCTTTAGACATTCTACTAACTATAAGTAACTTTGCAAATGCATGTCAACAAACTCTCATTATTAGTAGACTGTCTGCTTACCATCTGCCAGCCCTTTATCTTAATATTCTGATTGTTCCAATCCAATCTGACTTCTGACCTATAATGCTCACTGAAACATAATCATAAACTGTTTGTTCGTTGTCCAGATGAGAACTGCCCCAAGAAACAATCTGTATTGTAAAAAGTGTTATATAAATAAATGTGACTTGACTTTATTTTGATGCAGCCTAACAGACATTCTACTGACTATAAGTAACTTTGCAACTACATGTCAACTTATTCTACTAACCCTAATCTAACAGTCTACTAATACGCTAATGAGAGTTAGTTGGCATGTAGTTGCAAAGTTACTTATAGTTAATAGAATGTCTTATGTTAACTGTTGAAATAAAGTGTAAATAAAGCGTAACCCTGAGTTTCTCGTTCAGTATAGTCTTTTCCACTGTTTGTAAAGCTGTTGTGTTTGTTCCTATTATCCTGGATTATCGTCTTTGTTTTGGTTTTTGAGCAATACATTTAATACAGCTGTGATTATATCCACCTCGCCTTCACATAACAATAAGACACATGGATAGTCGTCCTCCAGGCGACAAAAGAAACAACATGTTCCATCGGTCAGGTGATGTCCACCTCGGTGGTCCAGGAACGACACTTTTGGCTCAACCTGGCGGATATGAGGGACACTCATAAATATCAGTTCCTGGATGCCCATCTTTCCCAGATTGGGACATTTAGCGATGCGGTCGAGGACTTTGCCCAGCAGTTCTCAGCCCGTCCACCCGTCCGCCAGCCGCAAACCCTCTGTCAGCTCGCCACCGTGGTCGACCTCCTCACCGGGCCAGTGGTACCCACACCACAGTAAAAGAGTTTTTGAAAACCTCTGCAGCCGCGGTAACGCCGCTCGGATTGCTTCATGTGAGGCCGCATCAACACTGGCTCCACGATCGAGCGGCTTGTGCCGGATTCAAGTTACCCCACAGTGTCGCCAAAATCTCAGCCCATGGTCAGACCCTTTGTTCTTGCAGGCAGGTGTACCCCAAGAACAAGTGTAAAGACATTCTGTGGTCACCATGGATGCCTCTGCTAATGGCTGGGGGGCCACATACAATGGGTATGCAGCTTCAGGTCTGTGGACAGGGCCTCAACTGCATTGGCACATTAACTGCCTCGAGTTGTTAGCAGTACATCTTGAGCTGAACCACTTCAAAACGTCGCTACTAGGCAAGCATGTACTGGTCCGTATGGACAGCACTGCGAACGTTGCGTATATCATCCATCATGGTGGTATACGCTCCCTCCGCATGTCACAACTCTCCCACCATTTCTTCCTTTGGAAGCATCTGAGGTCGCTTTGTGCCATTTATATTGCATCATGCAGCTGACGAGCGCTCACGGCAACAGGTGCTACTGGGAGAATGGCGACTCCATCCCTGGTGGTCCAGCTGATATGGAGACACTTCAGGACCGCCCAGGTAGATCTGTTTTCTGCCCCTGACACATCCCACTGCCAGTTGTTCTTCTGCCTGACCGAGGCACCCTCGGCACGGACGCACTGGCACACAAATATGCGTTTCCCCCAGTGAGCCTTCTTGCACAGACCCTGTACAAAGTCAGGGAGGACGAGGAGCAGGTCTTGCTTGTTGCGCCGTATCTGGCCCAACCGGACCTGGTTCCCGGAACTGGTGCGACTTGCGGCAGCCCCTCCCTGGCCCATTCCTCTGAGAGGGGACCTGCTCTTGTCTGGTCCCTGGACCGGACGCGGAGGTTCTATGTGACCTACCCCAGGCGGTAGTCAACACCATCACTTCCACTAGAGCCCTCTCTGCGAGATGCCTCTATGAGTTGAAGTGGAACCGGTTCGCGAACTTGCTCGATCCCTCCGCAACCCTTGCTTATATAACTTGTGCTAGGCTGGGTTCCATATGTGGTGATCCTAACGGCAATCCCATATGCGTATTCTTCCACGACCAGTTCCCATTTGGTCCAGCTCCCCAGAGTCCGCTTTGCCGTCATTGTCTGGTGTAGCCTCCCCCTTCTCAGGCTGGAGCCACTCCAGTGACATTCCATATGTTGTGGAGAATATATGTATGGACTGGCCGGTTCAGGGGCAGTCTGACCGGCCAGTCCATACATATATTCTCCACATGGTACCCCATTTCAGGCAGAATGTGGCTTCTGCAGCGGCCTTAGGCACGCTTTCCCAGTGTTATCCAAGAGTCCCACTATGTGGGGTATAACAGAACAGCAGTTTGAACTCCTCTACTCAGGCCTTCCGCCTCAGTCAGTTGGGGGTCTGAGAAGCTTGCGTCAGGGCGCTGGATGTGGCAGCAACCATGACATTAGTTACCGAGATGATCTTATTTATTTATTTTTGTAAAGAAATGTGCTTGTGAAGTTGAAATGCTTCTGACATGGATCTAAATATAATAGTAGCTTTTTGGACTGCATTTACATAGCACTTTCACAGACCTAATGGCCACCAAAGCGCTTTACATATTGCCTCACATTCACCCATTCACACACACATTCATACACCGACGGCGGTACTTATTTACTTATAGTAGCTTTTTACTTTTGTCTGGGCTTTCAACAAAGGAAATTCTACAATCTACAAACATGGCATTACCAATTTGTCTTAGGACGCCTTTAACATGCACAAAGACTCCGCCGGAGTAGGTACCACAATCCTGGTCCAAACTTTTTGAGGCACGTTGACTCGAAGCCTACGTGTCTTCGTGCTTGTCTATAGGCAACACCATCTGGGTTGAGAACACTTAACAGTAACCGTACTTCTCCCTCTTCACTGTAAATCCTTTCTGAACATATTTTAAGTGCATCATTCTGTATCCAATCATTTGGCCGGATCCGTGATTTCTTCAGATATAAAGCTGGATAACTCCATCCAGCCTGAAAAGTGTTTTCAACAAGTCAATTCCGGCGCAGTATATATTTTGCAACATCCTAAAACAAATGGTAATTCCATTTGTATTTATTCTAAATAAAAGGCACCGGTTGTACTGAATGTCAGCTTGCTTATTTTGCTCAAGATAAGGATTTATTACCTCCAAATGTCATGCAATATAGAAACGATGGCTCTAACCACAGGTCGAGAGCTGTCGTTCAGAACCACACAACTTTGCGATGCTGTTTGCGAATGTTCGTTGGAACGATGGTTTCGGGAAACACCGACTCGATTGAATCTATGCTGATAATGACGGAACTTGCGATCATAGTTGGCTAACGATGCTTTGGGAAACGCACCCCAGTTCAGTACTCATCCAATAGTATCAGCGCAGTCAAGTTAATAGTATTGTTAATATAATATTAATGGTCACCAACTAAGCAAGCCAGAGGTAACAGTTAGGCTACACACATTAATAATAGATTCAAATGAAAAGAACCTTCCCAGACAGCAACACACTGTCTGCCCAAATCCGGGTCACATCCGATACACGTGGATTCCAGGAGGTATCCAGGGCTTTTCAGAGATACCAAATGTTTAGAGGTATTTTTGGAATAATACTCAGTACTTAATAATTACATTCTAACAAAAACACCTTAAAATAAAGTGTAAAAACTCATAATTTTGTAATTATAAATGTTAAACACAATGCAAGGATGCTCTAGGTGGTTGCATAATATAGAGTTCACCCCTAGTCTTTAGCTCCACTCCTTTACTCTGGAGAAAACTTTCCACCTGTTGCTCCACCGAGCGCGACTCCAGCTCTGGCTCATCTCCATTGTCCCCAACCACAGCGCGTGCATACGCAGCGTGGTTTGATCAGTAGACCGGTGATGACCAGGTCGTTCATCCGGGAGTACTGCTCGAGCTCGTTCACCCTCCACTCCAAATCCACAATCCGTTTGTCTTTGACTTCTATTTGGAGCCGTAGTAATTTCACCTCCTCCACAAGGGCCAATAGGTTTTCCTGCTGCCTCCGGACAGCAGTTACTTCTTCGAACAAAAGATCGATGGACTTTTTTATGTCCTCACTGTTTTCTGAAGCGTTTTTCTTCTGCCGACTCATACTGACAATAAGGCTTTTGAATCAGAATTTGGAATCCGTAAGACATCAGTCCAAAGCAAATTAACTTCAAACACTCAACGCCGTGAGAACACGCGTGCTTGATTCAATGAAGCGGAACGCTCTATGGGTCTCATTCATGAAACACGAGCAGAACGAATTTTTGTGTAAATCGTGTGTAAAGTGGTTCTGGCGTAAATTTTCGGATTCATTAAAATGTTAGTATTTTCCAAATGTTAGTTGGTACGCAAGAAATCTACACCTGCTCCCAGCCACGCGTAAATGGTGCGCTTAACATCCGAACGTTTTACTCATTAATAAGGCTGCATTTTAATTCACCTTAGAATCGGGTAGGCTACATATTTAAACAGCATTTTGAAAAAAATATTTTATATAGTAGCTTATATTATATAGTATAGTATTTTATATATAAAAAATGTTTGTTTTTTTTAGGTTTTTTTTTACTTCTATTATGAGAGCCAGTAGGCTAATTTATGGAAGCTTGTTTCCGCCACTGAAAAAAAAAAAAAAAAAAAGAATAAATGCGACTTTTTATCACACAATTGCGTGTTATAATTGCGAGATATAAAGTCAGAATTGCGAGTTATCAGGCTAATTCTAAGGGGGGGGGGGGGGACTTTACATCTTTTCTGATGTAAAGCAATTCTGACTTTACATCTCGCACTTCTGAGAAAAAAAGTCAGAATTGCGAGAAGTAAACTCGCAATTGTGAGAAAAAAAAGTCAAAATTGTGAGATAAAAAGTCGCAATTACCTTTTTTATTTTTCATTCTATGGCGGAAACAAGCTTTCATAAGTAATAGCAGATCTGGTGATCGATGGTGGTCCTTCTCCAGTTTGAATACGATTTTTTAACTCATTTGTTTTTTGCTGTCAAGCTTAATGTCAAACCATTTTCTTCTCACTTCTGGGACTGTTCGATTAACAGATGAAACTCCATTAACTGCATCTGTAATATGCGCTCTCTTTTTTTTAGGACCTGATAGGCCACTATATATACGCTTGAAAATAAAAGTGGCATTTTGAATGAACTTCTGATAATAAAACTTCAATTTCTGCATCCGAGAAATCTTTCTTTTTCATTCGCATTCATGTTATTATATGCCTATATATAGTTGTCAGTCGAATATAATGGGCGGGATTTATGGTAATTGAGAATGAACGTGCATGCGCATCCCATTTACGACTGGTTGGAATTCACTAACACACACACACATTTCACTATCACATCTGACGTTTACGAAGTATTTGTGAATCAGGAAAAGAGTTTTTGGGAAGATCTCTTTACGCGCAAATCACTCTCATATTTACTCGTATATTTACGAATGTTTCATGAATGAGACCCTGATGAGTCTATGTGATTTTTTGCTAACTTTATTGTCCAAGCAAAAAAAAGTAAAAGCACAAATCTACTCAATAAGCCACAAGTATTATTATTATTATTATTCATGTCAGTGCTGCACGAGGTCTTTAAGGTCTGGTTAAATGCCTGTCTCAGAAATCCTTCTGTGAGATTTGAGTAGCAGAACAGGTCAGCCATTGCTCAACCTCTTAGAATAGTGAACGGTCTGCACTCCAACACTTCTGAGTGGAATAGTGCATATCACAGACGTGTGCTTGTGTGAAACACAGTCACATGTCCAGTATAAGTAAACACACACACACACACACACACACACACATCTGTTCGAGAGTGTGTGTGAACATGCAGATAGGAGCAGACTTCCAGCATACAATGGTTCTTACTGTTCACACATACAGTATCAGCCCAGAAACTTTCAGACTTGCATGTGTGGTGAACCAGACAGGCGATGACATGGTGTACAGAATTAACACACAGGTTTAGACATCGAACAACACTTTAGTTTCATACCCATCATATAGTATGCATAACTTCAGAAGCAACCAAACAAATATGTAATACTTTTAAAAAAATGGTTTTTGACTCAAGGGCCTAATAACTTTTGCAATTTCATGAATAAGGATTATAAGGATTTTTAAAAACACGTACCACTGTAATATTCAGTTTATAATATCTAAAAAAAGCTTTGCTAGCATTAACATTAACTAATTATATGAGATTATTCTGAATTGTGGACAGTATCATTGCTTAAATTTCACTAGAAAAAAATTTATTCTACTAAACCATATTCCACAACATTTATTAAAAAATAATTATATAATAAACATATTTGAGAATATAGTAAAAAAGATTATGAGTGATAAATACATTTAGGAAAATCACCAATTATTTTGTTATAGCTTAATATGATGTGTCTGCAACACAAAATAATTACTTTTATCAACGTAAATTCTAAATTAATCATTTTAATTAGAAAATTCAGTGAAATACTTTTAATTGTTTAATTTAATTGTTTATCAGAATTATGCAGGTCCTGACCGTGTTGCTCATGAAGTTCCTGAATACTCTATGTTGGGCACAACAACTAAAGTCTTATTAAAATCAGGACAGATATGTGGGTGAGGTACAGTAAGGCTGTATAATAATAATTCATAAGTTAATCAATGGCCATGATTTATATGTTTACTCACCAGCAATGGAAAAGTTCACACAGAGAAAAGAAGACAGAAGCACATGTAAAACTAGATTTTAAGCGTGACACAAACAGAATGAAAGCACAGGACGCTGAATAAAGGCCTGTTCCACCAAGGATGATAATAATATCTATATTAGCGCCTACGCCAACGGCCTTTGACCTGCTGTAGTTTTGTCGTAAGCCGCTTTAAATGCTCAAGTTTTTTAAAGTCAGATGAATTCCAATTGGCTTTTTATTATTCATCAGCTAGGGGAAAAATATCATTTCAATGATATTTTTCCTCTATGCAGTTATCGTTATAGATGTGGCGTGGGCTCTATTATTATATAATTACATTGATTTAAATTGTATACTTTTAGTTATCCTTATAATTATTGTCCTTGGTGTGAATGGGCCTTAAATATGTTCTAATTGGAAATCTGTGTCAAAATGTCGAGGTGAAAGAGCCATTTAATAGGTTTTATTATGTATAAATCTTAAAAACTCTTTTCAGCTACGTATAATGAAGAATAGGGACATGGAATGTTAATGAATATATAAAATACAAAGCGAGTGAGTTTACCCAAGATCATAAATGAATGTAAGATAACATAAGATTGTGTTTATAACATCCTCATGATGTAATGCACAACATAAAAAAACACAGAATGGTTTTAAGTCAAAGTACATTGGTGCTGCATGGTGGGTAAATGCATTATGAACCATATGACTACAATAAACGTGAGCTTTAAAAAAGATGTTATATCCTACCTCTCTTTGCACACCAATCACATAGAATGTTTTCCCTTCAAACTTAAATTTGCTGACATCTGCCCTGCAAGAGTGAGACATTACAAATGAAATGTTACAAGTGACACATTCAATGCAAAAACTTCATGTCAAGAGTCAGAAAGAAGAGAGAGAGAAGATTAATAGACATAAAACTCTTCAAACGTCTAGCCTACAGTGCATTTATCTGCTTGTTGACTGAGGGCAGGTGTTAACAACACTACAAAACCGTATGTCATAGACCATGAGCACTCACAGAACACTCATTGATCAGCTGATGTACTCCATTTGATCAACTGGCCTTACATAATGTCTGAGTCAGCGCGCACAGGCTTTAAACTGTCTGTCTGTTTACAAGCTTGTAATATATCCTTAAGCACTATATACATTCCGCTTTGTTTCTGTTAACACCAACGATGATAACTACAACATTAACGATAACTATAGTTCCCTTTCAGGGTTCTGGAGATAGGCAAGGAACCGAAGGATGAGACCTTGGATGGCTGGCAGAAGGGAACACCAAGATGGAGACAATAGAGGGAGGAGCTAGGGCAGAGATGGGAGGAGCCAAAGGATGACCCAGAGCAGAGCCAGTATGAAGGCCCATGGCAATAGTGATGGAGGGAGGAGCCAAGATGGAGACAGGAGCCCCGACTGAGGTGAAGCTGTGATATGAGACCGAGGAGTATCAAGGAGACATGGACCCAGGATGAAGCTGAAGACCTGGGGGGCCATGGTGGAGTCGCAGGTATGCATTGCTGAGGTGACGGTGTGGGCTTGGTAGACTTGTTGGAGTCAGTGCGACCAATAATGGTGGAACCGGAGGGAAGGAGGAGCCTGGCTGAGCCAGAAGGGTGAAAGGTACAGCATGAGATCCGCAAGTCCGAACCAGAGTGACAAAAGTCCAAGCAGAGCCAGAGGGATCAAAGAGCCCGGTTGAACCTGAGGGATGACAGACCAAGGTGGAGCCGATGGGTCTGAGGGCTGAGATGAAGTCCGGAGACTTGATTTAGAGCTCATGGCGGAACTGGACCAAGGTGGAACTGATGTCTGGGAAGCCCAAGGTGGATCTGAGCAGCTGGGCAGAACCAAATAAGGAAGAGCCAAGGGGCTGAAGGAAGACAGTGAAGGCAAGGCCTAGGAACTGGAAGGATAGGCAGAGGAGGAGGGAGAGGAAGGCTGGGCAGGACCATCCATGTCGAAGGATACTTGGAGCTAGGCAGAGAAAACGGTGATGAAGCAGACTTTGAGCTAGTCGGATTTAACGAAATGGATATGACTTGGGACTGGACTGAACCATCAGAGACGAAGATGACTTGTAAATGAAAGCCTTAGCATAAGTTCTGCCAGGTTGACATAATTATTATGTAACTTCTATCTATTAATGTCCTAATACTTGCTGTATAAAAGATTGGCACTTACACATGTTCAACTGACGCAACAATTACCTAAACCCTCCTCTCCCCTGGGGTCAGCTGCACCCCTGCCTTCATCTTCAGGCAGGAAATGCAGATCCGCAGCCCTCAGATTATGCACTAGAGACAGGGCATTTACAAATAATTGCTTGCTGGGCTGTCAATAAATTAATGCTTAGTACATTATTCTATCTCATGAGTCCTTCTGGTAGAACGGGGCTGAACCAGAAGATACAAAGACAATTTGGGACTAGACAGGACTAGCAGAGACTGGGGATCTTGAAACATTTCATTATCCTGTTAATGGGAACCCACTTCATTGATTGCCTCTCAGTGACGGGAGTATGGGTGGGGCTTCAATCCATCCCTCAATGGAAATTAATATTTTCTCATTGATGGATGCTGTTTCCAGCTCACACACCTGTTCAGACTCTCTAATAGGCTTGGGGTCCAGGACGAACGTGGCTTCAGGCAATCGATCAGGCTCTATCTTCGCAGCTCTGGGTCCGGTGTGGAGCTGGCGATGTCTTCATCAGCGAGACAGTGAATTAGTCAGTCTGACAAGTACCCACTCCACATATTTGGCAAAACTGTCTCAATGACCTTCCATGGGCAGGCATGTCTTGGACCACTTGTTGAGGCTGGTGTGATATAAAACTGCAGAGCAAGCGGTCCTGATATTGAGTCAGGCAAGGCAGATCTAAAAAATCCCTTGTGTGGTCCTCGAGGGAATGATCCTCTTGTTCAAGGAGAACCAGGTGTACAGCCATGGTTGCATGCAGCGAGTTCGAATAAAGATGATGCAGAATGCACAAATAACTTTTAATAAACACCAGAGAAAGAGAAACACAGTAGACTTAAACATTCTTTAAATTTGGGTGGATTCTGATTGGCTGTCAAAAGTTTGAATCTTTCATTCATGCATTTTATAAACATTTTCTGAGAGTGATCCAACTATATTGTTCCACAGTTTCGTTATTGTTATAGATATCCAATGTATATATGGATATTTATTCTCAAAGAACGAAATAAACTTTTCAGTGATAGTTATCATTGTGGTCATCATCCTTGGTGTGAACAGTCAATAACTGGGTGTTCAGTAGACACTAGACTTTTTGCAGAATTTTTGCAGGTGAAATCCAGTAAATTCAATAGGAATCCACGTGATTGGGAATTTCACAACAAGGGGATTCGCCACGTTGACCAACAGAAAGCTTCTGGTTTTAAAAGTGGCTTCCGTATGAGCTGTGCTTCCTAGACCACTACAATGGACCTTTTTGACATTTTTGTGACCGCACCTTACACTAAACTACACTGAGTAGGATGAGGTGGAGATGGAGAGTGAATCTGAGAGTGCAACTAATAAGATGTTTTTTAAAGTTACCATTTTAAAAGATGTATCCTCTTATTTCCCTGGAAAACTACAAACCCTCTTGCAGTGAATCCCAGGAAAGCTGTGGATCCTGTGAAATCCTGAAACAAATTAAATAAAAGATCAGATTTATGATGTTTTAGCTATATATATTGTATTTTATATGTACTTAATACTAGATATTTCGTAGATACAAGATGCAGTATATAATAGATATTTTGCACGTTTCTGAGGTGAGTCAGTACCTTGCACGGGTGTGGATCCACTCCATATGTGTCTAGTGTGTAGGCCCTCTGAAGAAGGTTTAACTCGGCGAGTGCAGGACACTGTCCCCTACAGAAACAATGGTAATTTTACAATCTAAGATCTCCAACAACATAAACCCCTGGTCATTTTCCAACTAAAATGCATGTTTAAGTTGTTTTAACTGAAAGCATTTTAAAATGTAATAATATTTCACAATATTACTGTTTTTGCTGTATTTATGATCAAATAAAAGCAGCATTGGTGAGCATAAGAGACTACTCTCAAACATTAAATACTCATACCGACCTCAAACTTTTTAACAGTTGTATCGCACAAATAAATGCAGAACTCCAATTGGCAGACAGCATAATTTTTTTTCTCTCACCTCAGCTCATTTTGGTGGATCTCTATGATTTTGCGCTCTAGTTTGAGGGACTGTTTGGGGAAGAGCTTGAAGTCGCTGATGTAGTCAACAGGATGTTCCTCAGGATCATAGTCCCCAAGTTCAGCTAGAACAAGACAAACAGCCTTAAAAATCATCAAATAACCACACGAAAAAGCTAAAGCCCAGCAAACAAATTTAGGTTCTGGGAACGGTTTTGGTTCCCAGAATGTTCCTAGAACTTTCCCTTATGGTTAGGGGAACGTTCACAGAACATTCTCTTTACGTTACAAAAATGGAACCTAAAAATAACCTACATGGAACGTTCCTATAATATTCTTGTTTGGTTCCTAAAAAAATAACCTCATGGGACCATTCGGGACTGTTAGGGGAACGTTCTGTGTTTGCTGGGAGAGCCTATTAAGATACCTGTGTATCAAGAACAAGAGACTGTCCTCTGTTCCTGACCTAAAAGAGGTTCATATTCATTAGAAACTCTCTTTGTTCACTTTGAGCAAGAAAATATGGAAAGAGGTTTGAAATATGACTGCTCATTAGTTAAAAAGCTTCCAGAAGAAAATTGCTCAGGAACACCATGCTACTAGTGTTATCAATCAAATAATATTCAAGCTTTGGTTGCAAAACACAATGTAATGAAATGTGTTATTGGTTGTAGAGGAAGTTGTATTCTTACCCTGCACTATACAGGCTCCAAGATAAGCAGCATCGGCGAACGGGCATAAAAGTCTACGTGGTACACGTCTCTCTTCAACTGTAGGTACAGAAGGTATCTGACACAGAAAAACAACAAGAGAGGAGATATTTCAAAAGAGTCTTAGGGTTATTTCAATTTGAATCATTCACCATGGATTCTTTCTCTTTGGCTGCATTGACAGTAAAACCTTTAGAAAACACTGGCAACGTAGGCCATTCACGGCTCGAAAATCTTCTTCAGCTGACACCACGGCATTCTCCATTGTCATGCCTCGGACTTTGTGAGCTGTGCAGGCGTAGGCTAGCTTGATGGGGAATTGACGACGAACTGCTCCTTTTCTTGAAGAGGTTCTTCGGATCTATCAATGTAAACCAAGTTGTCTTCTTCACCTTGCACCCTTCTGTGGTTTTTCCTGCCTGCATTTGGATTGTCAATACCATTATTTCTCTTACTGACAATGCTTGAAATCTTTCCAAACACCTCGTTCACCAATCCGTCTTCACGTCCACATTCCTAGTCACCATTATGCGTACTCCCAATGCAATTTGTATGGTGTTGGGCAAGTCGTCCTTTTTTACGGTGATGGGCTTCTTTTGTCTCTTCATCCCTCCTGTTCTTGGCTCTTTCCTGTAGTCTTCAGCATCGATGGTTATGATGTCAGTGTGAAGAGAGTGTGTATTGTTGTGTTATTGTGTCTTGTTGGTGGCAAATATGTGCAGTGCATCACACGGGCAGTCGTTGGGGTCCTTCACAGCCTGGAGTAACAAAGCTCTTTCTTCTTCAGCAAGATCTTCATTCTTCTGCTTTTTCGCAGGCTTTGTAAGTGCCTTTACTTTAGCATACCTTTAAAAAGAGCACTTATTACGTAAACAATAAGTTTAAAAGAATATACTTAAGTGCAAACTTTATGTTTTTACAACGTGGTAGTTCAATTCATAAATTATTTTATTATTAAGTGCAAATCATGTGTACGATAACTTAGAATGACGTAAAGAAAAAAACGTCACACTAAGCTCAAGCTGATCACACTTGAATCTTAAAATGGACATAGAGATCTGTCCTGCAGAGTAATAAGCACCAACACACCAGTAACGATAACAGCACCCCAAAATCCTTCAATTCTGGCATCCTCTTCTGATTTTCAGAGCAGAAAAGTCTACCAGATGGTCTGTGCTCACTGGCAAGCTCAGCCCTGCTTTAGTAAACTAACATAACTGAGCACTCAACACTACTGTTGCCTTTAAGAAATGTTATGTTTGTAAGGCCTAAAAATAAGTGCACAAGACTCAACTCACAGAGCTAAGTCTGAACTGACAATGCCATTTAAGACGGAATACGGACATGCACTTTTAACATAAGTATAACATGATATAAATATAACATAATCCCTATGAGAATCTGTACTGAAAAAAGTGCATTTGGTTGTGTTCTACGTATGTACAGTAGGAGCTCAATATATACAGCATATCTTTTTTTAATTATGGTCAAACTTTAAAATGCACAATGGCTCTACATTATTTAAGAGAGGACAAGTGCAAACTGAAATCTATTTCACTTCCCTTTGGAAAAAGAAGTGCACTTTAGCATACATTAAAAAAGAGTACCGGTACTTGTTCTGGAAATTATATACATTAAATGAATACAGAGTACTTAAATGCAAACTGAATACAAAGCTTTTAAAAACTTAATTACATGTTAATTGCAATTAAATTAAATTGTATTATAATTTAGCTTTTTAATAAATGCAATTAGTTGAATTTTGTAGTAACCCAAATAGAGCTTAAGTACATCTTCTTCATATGTAATTCTACGATAACTTGTTTTTAAAATATGTTTAAAGTGTGAATGTCCTGGCAAGCATTCATGGCAAACTATAATAACTATACTTAAATGTCTACTGAAATGTCTAAGACATGTTTTTCAATATATTTGTAAGTACACATTTGTAATTATGACTTTAAAATTTAGTGCATTTTAAATATATTAACTTCAAATTTAATATTTAATCACAAACTAGAGATAAAATTATATTTAAGTACTTAACATGTGCTTTAGTATGTTAGTCAACACATCAAAATAAGTGTACTTTTTAAAGTATGAAAAAATTAAAACATAATGATTTAAAAAAATACTTTCACATTTTAATTTTACATTACAAAGTGCACTTTTTTTTCCAAAACATTATTTCATTAAAATGACATTATCTGTACAGTTTGAAATATAAATGCACATTCAATACAATTAAGTGCACTTTTTGGCAAGGTGATGAGAAAACATTTCCAAGTGAAACATGATATTCAAGGGAAAAAAATAATTAGGTCAATGGAGGGACTTGTTATTATCCAGTGAAGTAATTTCAGAGGTGGAAGCAAGTTCTTTAACTAAACTTTTTTTAGTATTCAAATAATGTGCACTGACCAAAATCATTAACAGTAAAAATAACAGGGTCCATTTGGATTTCTAAAGTTTGTATGACAGAACTTTTGCATTGGATTTGCCAAACGTTTGCATCATGCTTTTGTGCACTTGCATGTGTCTATTTCTCTCTATTGCTCTGTGTAACCCACTGCTCTCAAATCCATTCTTTATATTAAATATTAAAGAGAGAGAGAGAGCGTTGGAAAAGTATATATAGTTGTTGTCTGTGTCAAACAGCTTTAACAGGAAAAACTCTAGTATGGAGCAGAAAATAGCATGAACTGGCACATTAATGCATCTCTTGTCCATCTCACTCTTGCTTTCTCTTTCACAGGATAAAACCATTAAACTCAGACAACCTGGGCTCCCTCTCTCACACACATACGCCTCGCTCTCTAAAGCTTCTGTCTGGCCACGGGAACATTTTCGTTTTCCAGCGCACAGGGAAAGCCGTGGGAGAGTCGAGAAAGACAAACACATTTATCTTGACAGTTCAGATGGTGTACATGCACTGAGCACCACGTTGTGAGAGCAGCACTAATGATTCAGTCACACCAACAATCTGTGAGTGTGGTGTTTGTGTATCTATGCAGATATATGTGCGCGTGTGTGTGTTTGAGAGTAATTAGTGCGATGGAATCAAAGCGCTTGCTTGGAAAGTCGCTCTCTGATAATGTAAGAGGAAAAATGTGATACACATTGACACTGACAGTCTATTCAGAATATTTTTTGCTTCCTTTTGAGGGAAAAAAAATCCTATTTACATAAAAATTTAGGTGCAAACATGATTTATATGAATTTATGGAAAAATAAGGATGTCTGAAATGATGAAAAGAAAAATCTTTTAAAAATCTAGTTAAAAACAGAAAGTTCTTGCCTAACTAAAAAATTCTTGAAATCATTGCTGGAATAATATTCTTAAGCTCCTCCTTTTCCTCTGTTTGTTATCCGGTTGACGTGTTATGTTAAGTGTTTGTTGCTCCTGCCTGTTAGTTTTTTGGAACATTATTTTTAAACTTGGTGTTGGAACTTTATTTATCGTCTGTTTAAGATGCAACTACCAGTGACAATATATACATACATATGTATTTATATATAAATGCATACAAACATACTCATAAACAGTATATATACACTCACCGGCCATTTTATTAGGTACACCTGTCCAACTGCTCGTTAACACTTAATTTCTAAGCAGCCAATCACATGGCGGCAACTCAGTGCATTTAGGCATGTAGACATGGTCAAGACAATCTCCTGCAGTTCAAACCGAGCATCAGTATGGGGAAGAAGGGTGATTTGAGTGACTTTGAACGTGGCATGATTGTTGGTGCCAGAAGGGCTGGTCTGAGTATTTCAGAAACTGCTAATCTACTGGGATTTCCACGCACAACCATCTCTAGGGTTTACAGAGAATGGTCCGAAAAGAAAAAACATCCAGTGAGCGGCAGTTCTGTGGGCGGAAATGCCTTGTTGATGCCAGAGGTCAGAGGAGAATGGCCAGACTGAGTTCGAGCTGATAGAAGGCCAACAGTGATTCAAATAACCACCCGTTGCAACCAAGGTGGGCAGAAGAGCATCTCTGAACGCACAGTACGTCAAACTTTGAGGCAGATGGGCTACAGCAGCAGATGACCACACCGGGTGCCACTCCTTTCAGCTAAGAACAGGAAACTGAGGCTACAATTTGCACAAGCTCATCGAAATTGGACAATAGAAGATTGGAAAAACGTTGCCTGGTCTGATGAGTCTCGATTTCTGCTGCGACATTCGGATGGTAGGGTCAGAATTTGGCGTCTACAACATGAAAGCATGGATCCATCCTGCCTTGTATCAACGGTTCAGGCTGGTGGTGGTGGTGTCATGGTGTGGGGAATATTTTCTTGGCACTCTTTGGGCCCTTGGTACCAATTGAGCATCGTCTAACGCCACAGCCTACCTGAGTATTGTTGCTGACCATGTCCATCCCTTTATGACCACAATGTACCCAACTTCTGATGGCTACTTTCAGCAGGATAATGTGCCATGTCATAAAGCTGGAATCATCTCAGACTGGTTTCTTGAACATGACAATGAGTTCGCTGTACTCAAATGGCCTCCACAGTCACCAGATCTCAATCCAATAGAGCATCTTTGGGATGTGGTGGGAACGGGAGATTCGCATCATGGATGTGCAGCCGACAAATCTGCGGCAACTGTGTGATGCCATCATGTCAATATGAACCAAACTCCCTGAGGAATGCTTCCAGCACCTTGTTGAATCTATGCCACGAAGAAGTGAGGCAGTTCTGAAGGCAAAAGGGGTCCAACCCGTTACTAGCATGGGGTACCTAATAAAGTGGCCGGTGAGTGTATATATATACGTATATATATATATATATATTAGGGCTGTCAGTTAAATGCGTTATTAACGGCGTTAACGCAAACCCATTTTAACGGCGTTAATTTTTTATTCGCGCGATTAGCGGTCTTTTTGTCCTAGCAAACTTTGTCGTTGTTTCACATACTTTTGCAACAGGGACGCGGCATGCGTCCTAATCCATTTCAGCGTCTCGCGCTCGTTATCCACTCAAAGCCACTCGCAAGCCAAAACGAGTGTGTGCGGCGTGCCTGTTGTTTTGTTTCCGGTCTAGCTAGATCCGCTTGTGCTTTGGTCGAAGAAGCAACGAAACGTCCTCGCGCGGCGCAAGCCATTGACATGAATGGGTTTCAGAGCGCAGCGCGAGACTGTTTTGTGCCGCACACACTCGTTTCAGCTTGCGAGCCGGCCAAATAGTAACGTTATGTTTTGAGTGGATGACGAGCGCGAGACGCCGAAATGGATGCCAATGAGATTCTGAATGTAAAGTTTACTTTTAAAAAGTTGCCAAATTGTCCCATTGACAAGACCAAAGCGATCTGTATGTTTTGTCGTTGTGAACTGAGCTATCATCATCGCAGCACGTCCAGCCTGAAACACCACTTGATGATGGCCAAGCAAACACACACACACACACAACACAGATGATGCAAATTCTCCACCCCCTCGTCAATATCAGGACCTCGTCAGTATTTCTTTCACCCTTTTATTGATGGACAGTGTTACATTGTGTGAGAGATTGTTTAGGCTATATATGTTAGAGTGAAATTGAACACTATTCCAATGTTATTTTCAATAATAATAATTAAAAAAAAGCATTTGCACTAAACAAGCCAATCCACTTTTCCATGTTGATAAGAGCATTAAAATGAGGAAAAAAATGTAACAAAAAGAAATCAAAAAGACATTAAGAATAGATAAAAATGTGCGATTAATCGCGAGTTAACTATGACATTAATGCGATTAATCGCGATTAAATATTTTAATCGTTTGACAGCACTAATATATATATACAGGGCCTGTATATATACACCCGAACCGCCAGCCAAATGTGGGTAAATTTGGCGGGTAACACTGTCAATCTACCTGCCACATTTGCAGGTAGCCAATGAGAATTGAGTGATTCATTAGGATTTTAACATTTCAACGAAGTCCGCCATTGCGTTGGACTTTAGCTAAAATGTGGCGGCACATTACTGGGGTAAAGAGGCCAGCTAAAACAAACAACCCACAAAAAGATGGGTATGAGAAAAAGAAAAGTAAAAGAAGACATTTTTTACAAAGTGGACAATTGGCAGCAATGGCAAGGTTTGTGAGCGGCTGATTTATGACAGAGACTGTTGTTTCGTAACGTTAATACATTCAGAAAGAAGATGAGGCCCTTTCTGACTAGACTGACGTTTGGATGTGCGAGTATTAAACTGTTGGTGAGATGGGATGAGATAATGTTACGCTGACGTAGGCTACAGTACAATGACAGTTGCACAGATGTGTGTGTGTGTGCGTGTTGGGAGTTGGGAACCAGTGAGAAATGTCCGGTACCCGGTAAACTTTACCAGTAATAACAATATTAATTTAGTTCATAGTTAACGGATCCTGAATGCTGTAACTAAAACGCTCTAACGCTTTTTGAAAGCTTTTTTTATCAAAATATATTTCCACATTTCTCCTGATTTTGGAGTGACATTTGAATGTACATGACAGGTTTCGTGAGATGCACTGTAATAAGATCACATTGGTTACTTTGACATGAAAGAAGCCATCGATTAGCCGTTCTGGCTTCAGCTACAAAGTAAACATGCTCTTTCAAATGAAACTGGAACAATCTGTTCAGGAGGCGTTTTAAAAATGCAAATCTCTTCCAGAAAATCCTCAATCTCATATACTTGACTTGAGGGATTCAGGGCTGTTTATACTGTGACTGGCTGGGCTTGTTTTTATGTCATTCCAATGCAATTTGAACATTAGATCAGAGAACTGTTACCTTGTCAGCTCTTCCTTGATCTTGATTGGCTCCTGAGGGTAGAACTTCACCCTGAAGCACATAGTGTATGGCTGGTGACCTGAAAACAGCACAACATCAACAATCAGATGAGGGGAGAGAGAGTCAGACTTGAGCGTAAGCCAGTAAGTGTGAGACAGATTATGCAGAGAAGTGTAACCAAGGGCATGAGGAGAGCTAAAATGATTATATTAATCCATGAGATGAGGGAAACCCCTCTGGTGAAGAATGAAATGAAGCCTTCAAAGATAAAACGTAATGAGTCTGAGAAGTTTAGAGCTCAAAGGGAAAGATTGACTTCATTGACGTCACTTTGTCTGACGATCTCTCTCTCTGTCACTTGTCCGCTACGTGTTCATTCACCTCCCCTCTGTAATTCTACATAAACATCTCTGAATGCGAGTCATGTTTTACCTATGTAAAGACGAGGTCACATTGGCAAGAAAAAGTCCATTGTTTATTGTAAATAGCAAGGAGAGATGCACAGTTTAAGTCACTTTCAAACCATGCAGCTTAATAATGATCAAAGCAACAAACCAATGTGACCAACTTGAACCCTTTGTGAAAAATTAATTGGAAAATGTTTCCACCTTATGCACAATTCCAATTGAAACTGATTTCACCGACAAAAATTCACAAACAACAGTAAATGTGACTTGCTGCCACCTTGAGGGCAAGAACAAAATAAATGAAACTTACATTTCATCTGTTTCACTACTGGTTTGCTCGGGTCCAACCAATGCTGTATAAAATGACAAGAGAAAGAAATTATTCACTGCTGTCCACTGACAGGTAAAGATGGTGACAAATCAAAAATGTTTATGGTGAGCACTTAGCATCCTGGATAAGCATCCTGCACAGGAAATAATCGTAAACAACATTCCCACTGATGAACAATCCTTTTTTATATAGCAGGCATTAATATTACAACATAAATGACTGTAAATAATTCACTACAGTTCTGCTGGGAGGTTTTCTGCTCGACTGAAGAAACATTGTCGTACATTTGTAGGGTAAAACCCCTTGGTTGGTTGTCATGGTAACTTTTATCAGAATTTAAAGTCAGTATGATAGGCTACTTACGGATACGAATATCTGGTGATAGTAAAGAAATAAGTATGGTGAGCATAAAAAACTTTGGTAACATTTAAGTTTAAGGTGTAATTACAATTAAGGTGTAATTACAATTACAATGAATTAAGTTACACATACTTACTATAGTAACAACAGTAAATTCTGCATAATTTTTATAAGTAACTTCTTGATATCATGCATACATCTTTGTCATTAGGATACATACCAAAAACGTTTAAACTGGCTTTAAACCACTTGTTAAAAAACGCAACTTGATCCTACAGATTTAATCAATAACAGGCCTATACTCTGAATCTATGGAAGCTTGTTTACGCCACTGAATAAAAAAATAAAATAAATAATTGTGACTTTTTACTCACAATTCTTGACTTTTTTTCTCACAATTGCGAGTTTATATCTCGCAATTCTGACTTTATTTCTCAGAATTCGAGATAAAAGTCAGAATTGCGTGATAAAAAGTCGCAATTGCGAGTTATAAAGTCAGAATTGCGAGATATAAAGTCAGAATTCCGTGATATAAAGTCGCAATTGTGTGTTATAAAGTCACAATTGCGTAATTTAAAGTCAGAATTGCAATATATAAAGTCAGAATTGTGTGATATAAAGTCAGAATTGCGAGATATAAAGTCAGAATTGTGTGATATGAAGTCAGAATTGTGTGATATAAAGTCAGAATTGTGTGATATGAAGTCAGAATTGTGTGATATGAAGTCAGAATTGCTAGATATAAAGTCAGAATTGTGAGATATAAAGTCAGAATTGCGAGATATAAAGTCAGAATTGTGTGATATGAAGTCAGAATTGTGTGATATGAAGTCAGAATTGCGAGATATAAAGTCAGAATTGTGAGATATAAAGTCAGAATTGTGAGATATAAAGTCAGAATTGTGAGATATAAAGTCAGAATTGTGATGATATAAAGTCAGAATTGTGAGATATAAAGTCAGAATTGCGAGATATAAAGTCAGAATTGCGAGATATAAAGTCAGAATTGCGAGATATAAAGTCAGAATTGTGTGATATAAAGTCAGAATTGCGACTTATCAGGCCAATTCCAAGGGAAAAAAAGACTAACTTTTTCCCCTCAGAATAATTTAAATCTCACAATTCTGACTTTATATCATGCATTTCTGACTTTATAACACGCAATTGCGACTTTATCTAGCAATTCTGACTTTATATCTCACATTTCTGACTTTATAACACGCAATTGCGACTTTATATCTAGCAATTCTGACTTTATATCTTCGCAATTCTGACTTTATATCATCGCAATTCTGACTTTATATCACGCAATTCTGACTTTATATCTCGCAATTCTGACTTTATAACTTGCAATTCTGACTTTATATCACGCAATTCTGACTTTCCATCTCGCAATTCTGAGAAATAATGTCAGAATTGCGAGAAGTAAACTCGCAATTGTGAGAAAAAAGTCAGAATTGTGAGATAAAAAGTCACAATTACCTTTTATATTTTTCATTCTACGGCGGAAACAAGCTTCCATACGAATCTGCCTTTTCTGTCAAAGATACTAGAAAAGGCATATCCTCACAACTATGTTTCTTTATAGAAAGAAATGATATCTGCAAGGATTTTCAGTCAGGATTTAGACCGTACCATAGCTGAGACAGTTCTCATTAGAGTCACAAATGATTTTCTCTTATAATCTGATCGTGGTTATATTTCTTTATTACTGTTACTCGATCTTATTTTATACCATTGACCACAAAATTCTTTTAAATAGACTCGAAAATGATGTTGGCATTTAGACCCCGACCGATAAAGGATTTTGAAGGCCGATACGATACAAATATTTTTGGGTTTTAAAATCCGATATTCCGATATATCGGCCGATATTTATTTTTTTTTTTTCAGAAACGCGCAACAAAACATTAACAGATTTCCCTAACATTAGTTATTTGTAGTTATTTATGAGTTTTAAATAAAATAATTTGATAATGCATTTTAAAAAGAAACTTTCTTTTTATTGTCACAACAGAACAGACTGATGATAGTGGCATTAGCTAGCTTTGTAGTTCGCTAGTCTATGATGAGCCATAATTTAGCAATGGATTACATCATACTCAAATTGTAAAACATACATTTTCAATATAACAGGCCAGAGGAGAGATGATAGGTCTCATTGCTATAACTGTCACGCGCTATAAAAGAAATACTTCAGTCAAAGGACAGTTAAAAGGACAGTCAGTCAACTACACTGTAAAAACGTAAAGTAACTATTACTAGCTAATTCCGCTAAACTCTTGGCTTATTTAACAGCAGCAAAACTGGACATGATAGTCACAAATTTTGTCATGCTTATTTGAGTTAAGAGAACTGATGGGGATGTACTTTTGTTATTCAAGCAATGTATGTATCGTGACCAACTCAACAAATGTGTTGCCAACAGGAACGGTGTAGAGTGCCCTCTGGTGGACAAACTATACAACTCCAACACTCATGACATGGTTCAAGCGTGTTTCGATCCGATTTTTATTTTATTTTTGAAATATTCATTTATTGGACCATTATAACTGCCGATACGGAGAGTTTGGAAAATGCCTAATATCCGGCCGTTAATATTGATTCTGCCGATATATCAGTCTGGCTCTAATTGGCATTAGTGGAATTGCATTAGCATGGTTTAAATCATACTTATCTGAGCGTTATCAGTTTGTAGCAGTAAATGAAGAGATGTCTTATCGATCACAAGTTCAGTATGGAGTACCACAAGGCTCAGTACTAGGACTGTTGCTGTTGACTCTGTACAAAGCATGGCATTAGCTTTTATGCTGTTATGCTGATGACACTCAGCTCTATATTTCTTAAAGCCCTGCTGAAACTCACCAATTCACAAAATTAACAGAATGCATAGCTGATATAAAAAACTGGTTGACCAGAAATTTCCTCCTAATTAACTCTGAAAAAAACAGAGATTCTAATCATTCATGACTTCAAGACTAGATTATTGTAATGTTCTTATGGGTGGTTGCCCTGCACGCTTAATAAACAAACTACAGCTGGTCCAAAACGCAGCAGCTCGAGTTCCTTTCCAGAACTAGGAAGTATGACCATATTTGCCTGGTTCAATCGGCACTGTATTGGCTCCCTTTTAAACATCGTACACATTTTAAAATATTGCTGATTACTTACAAAGCACTAAATGGTTTAGCTCTGCAGTACTGAGCGAGCTCTAAACACATTATAGCCCTTCACGTCTATTGCAATCTCGAAATTCCGACTAGCTGATAGTTGATCATTCAACCTAGAATATCAAAATCGACTGCTGGCAGTAGATCCTTTCCTATTTAGCACCAAAACTCTGAGCATCAATGCTCTATTCTAGAGCATTGAAGCAGACACACTCTATCAGTTTAAATCTAGACTAACACATCACACATCTCTTTGACCTAGCATACACACAACACATTATAGACTTCTAAAATTCAATGTTAGGCTGCATAGATTAGGCCAGCTGGAACCGGGAACACTCCCCATAAATCCTGATGTCCTTGTTGCATCATAAGCAGAATGGCGTCTACATTAATATTAGTCTCTCTTTTTATCCAGAGGTTTACCGCAGTCCACCGGATCCAGGCCGTATCCAGATCTAATGAAGGACCTGCGCTTGGACACGACGTCAACGCAGTCCTGAAGTTTCAACTATTCTCTCCCCTGTGAATGAGTGACTTCTCCACTTCTCCTTCCCTTTACCTCTGTACAGATAAAACGTTGTCAAAATAGTTCCGGTTCACATGGCTAATCGAAAGCGATAAATAATTCTGTATTATACATTTTTAAGGCCAGTAAAGTAATTTGTTGAGGTCAATTTGTAAAGAAGGACTATATATATTCAAATGCACATACATATATAGACTAAACACGTAATATGCATGTGCGCGCCTTCAGCTTTTTCACGTTTGAAAAAACTTTTTAAAGCTTCGCAGAGATAAAAATAAATAAACAAAATAAAATATATATATCCAGTGTATATATATATATACAGTATATTTGTAATTTATTTATTTATTCTTAAAGGCTTGCACCTTGGAACCGTTTCAAGATTTGCATTCTCAAGCCCCCAGGCACTGTTGTTATGCGAATGAGTGACCGGAGCCCGTTTTCTGTTAAGGGTTTTCTGTTAGAATGGTGTCATGTAAGCGGCCCATGATCTTTGCATCGGAATTGAATCAATCAAAACTAACTTTAGCTGGAGAATAACTTTATTCTAGAGCTGCTGTAAAGCCAAACAATCTCTGTTACTTTAATTTACTATTATCATTGTATAGCTGCTTTGAAACAGTCAATATTGTTTAAAGCGCTATGTAAATGAAGGTGACTTGACTAAAATTTTATGTTGGAGCCACAGTATATCTGCTGAAGTTATAATAAACTTTTAGGTTAGAATTTATTTATTGAATTTTGTGTGAGTGGTGAATGTGTAGTTACCCTTTGTTTCTCTGGATCCACATATCTGATGCCAAAGTAATCTTTCTCCAGCAGGCTGTAGTAGTTACACACATGATCCAAGAGAAACTGCCCTTTAGTGTCTCTCTGTGGAGGAAAGAAAAATCAAAGGAATAAAAATCAAAACCAAATCACATCATTACAGCAGAGATTTAAGATAAAATATAATAGTTAGCCAGCTAGTTCTCGAGAATACATTGACAGTATCATAATATTGACCGTTGTGTGTAAAATAAGTTGATTTACAACAGGGGAAAAAATACACTATTATTCAAGAAAAAAGAATATAATTTGAATGGTCAATATTTCTTAAGATTGTTATGAAAAACATTTAACTACAGCACAATAAAAAGAACAATGCTTAAACCAATGTAGTCCGAGCAGGTTCCTATAATAATAATAATAATTATTATTATTGAACAGCTCAAAAGACTCACTTTATTGGTTTGAATTAGTCTGACAAATCCTTCCCTGAATTAACTCAATGAATACACCAGAGGCTCTGGTCCAGAGCTGCTACTGAATCAACATCTGACTGACTGACCTCAAATTAAGCTAGAAATGCTATGTTCATAAAGTCTGAATGAATCGAAGTTGAAGATTTTAGGCTTTTATTACGTTATCTAGTGAGCTCCAAAACAATGACAAAATTTGCATGAAGAAGATATAAGCGTTCAAAACAACACGTACAGTCTCTCCACTTGCGCCAATATGGATCAATGATTTGAAATGTTCACTAGAATATGAAGCCCCGCCCCCTACATTATAAATAGTCGTTGAAGCTGTGGCGAAAATCATCACTTGTTCACACATTTACCATTTTCTACAAGGTGAATGGCACACTATAGGGAATGATTCAAACAGTGTGCTTTCCATTGGGGCGAACAATATGCTTTCCATTGGGGCGAATGAAGTCTGGTTTCACATTAGTGTCACGCTAATCTTTGCATCCGGAGACATGATAGCACAGAGCGCATCATATGTGGTGCAGACCACAAAACGCATCGGACCCATTTGAATTCTGCACAGAATGCTCAATTTTAAAAGCGATGGAGGAGAAACAGACGGTTAACGAACTCTGCATTTAACAGCACTGATGAGTAGAAGAGATAACCCCAACATAAATTACACACTTTTCAAACTGCACATCTTTGATAATGCTCACTGGTTTGTAGGGGTTTAACAATACACAAAACTGACGGTTCGGTTTTCCCACGGTTTTGATATCTCGGACTCTCGGTTCGGTTCGATTCGGTTAGGTTTAGAAAGCTAAAATGGCTTTTATTTATTTTATTTATTTATTTTAAAGTGGTTTAATGAAAAAAAAATGGTCTTTGTCTTTAATTTAATTCAATTACAATTAAACATTTCACAAGGATTAAAAAAAAATCAGCTAATGCTGTAAACTATATAAACACATTACTATAATATTAAAGGTTGTAGCCTAGACTTTTAAAGTAAATTCAGATGCTATTAATTTTTTAGATATAATAATCAACACATAACACATTGTATGAAAACATGTAAACTGAACATAAGGCAGTTTTTACATTAAAGGGACACTGTGTGGGATCTACCCCCATCTAGTGGTTAAAAAGTGTTTTGCATTCAAACGAATTTTGCTCTCCAGCGCCTCGCTTTTTCAAGTGCGTACTGCATCTACGGTTGCCGTTATGTACCAAAAATGCTATGACAGGATGTCTTGTAGTAACACTTCATCGAGTTTCTCTCCGGATGAACAGGTTTGTAATTAAAAATAAAAAAACAGCAACGTGACACAACAAACAAATGAATGTTACAGTATTAGTTGCTGACACTGAAAAACATGAACTGTTGTAATTAGTAGTAATGCCGACTTTATTCGTTATATTTTCTGACTTACGTGATTGTTAGATATCATTATTGGATGATTCAGAAGTAGGGAGAGGAAGAGGAAGAGGGAGAGGAAGAGGTAGAGGACAGAGAGAGGCAGTGGATCAGTGGGATCTCAGGCGAAGGAGATGGACGACGAGGAGCGCGAGTGTCAACACAACGACGACAAAGATACCCGGCAGCTACAAGAGACTATCAAAGTAGGATTGACCCTCTCCAATGTCCACAAATGAAACTATAGCCATAGGCTACATACAAAATTACTGTATGCGTCTGCATTATTCGATGCGGTCACAGTATAAATGATAAATAACATAAAATGTCAGAAAACTAAAATCTTGAAATAGCCTTAGGTGTGCAAACAATGCAAAAACAATCATTATCTCTATATTCTTAATGAATTTATAGGTTATAAAGTGTAAACTTACAAACCTTGATTTTAGCACCTTCACAATGGCAGCTATTGAGTAAAGTAACGTTACTCAGCTGCTATTAATCAGAGTTTGTTTAACTTTAACTATAAATGTTATACTGTCTATATAATAAAATACACAACCAAGCAATGACAAAAAATTAAGTAAGACTGTAACATTAACTTACATGTCAAGGAGAAAGCAGGCAACTTCAGCGTCTCTTTTGAAATCTTTCTGCTGCATTAGCTCTTTCCACCTTGAAAACGCTAACTTATCCCGACATTTACTCTGGTTTTTTGCAATCTCCGGTCACGTTTCCTTTTCTTTCAAGTCTGGCCTTTTTTTGCGACGAGGTCTTCTCCTGTGGCTCTGGCGTATGTATGGTCCGCCACTCTCTGCTATTATAGTTTTTCAAGATGGCGGAACGACACTGGAAGCCTCCGTGAACCTACCCGTCCCATGATAATTAAGATAATAAATTCTTCATTTACGGGGATAAGTCAGATAATTTGCAGAGGTATTTGTACACCATTAAGGACATGTTTATGAATAAAAATATTGATTTCAGATAATAAAATACCTACAGAACTACACAGTGTCCCTTTAACTTGTGTTTTTACTCTAATAATTTACACAGTTGTCATTTTCATGAAAGATATTTTAAACATACATACATTAAATAATCAAGATATCATTAACAGGTTAAGTAAAATATAATATACAGGCTAACACGAGTTCATTTATAGGAAGTTATGGACACTGAATGACAGCTGCTGAGGTAAATATAATGCTAGTGACAAGCTATGCTGTTTTATTGACGTCTTTCCGCTGCTGAAACACTGATTGAGCGATTACACGAGTTATGATGCCTTTCAGTAAGTATACTGTATCTTTCAACATACCTTCAGGTGTCTTTTCTGTAACTGAGGAAGAGATGATCGCGTTTACTCGCGCGCCGCGCTGCCGCTTGAGATGACGAGCCTAGTATGCCTAGAGCGATCTGTCACACCACATCAAAGAGCGCCAAAACGCCATTTATTGTTTGAATTTCGCGATCAAATAGACAGAATTTGAAAGATTACACCTTGCTTATTATCGAAAGTAACAAAACATGGAGCTTGTTACTTGGTGTTAATGGTGGTTAGGCTACAAAACTGAATTCGTTGTATACTGTATACATAAGACATGAGGTCAATTGAGCCGGGCTGGGCGGGGCCGGGGTAGCAGGGGGCGGGGTGGGGCGTGTTTGGTACGCAATGACAGTATCGCGATTTCGAACGTTCAGTATCGCGGTTTTATCGGTTCGGTTTGAAAATCGTTACACCCCTACTGTTTTGCTTTACTAACAGTTTCATATTCAATATGAAAGGGGAATCTATTAGACTGTGTCTATGATAAGCAGCCAAATGCAGCTTTACTAAGCTCAACAGCTCTAGTCGTCTGTGATATAAACCAAACGCTATTGGCTATTTAATAAAAGGAGGAGCAGCCGTTCTGTCCTCCTGTTTCAGTGGAAATTACCTCAACACATTGAATAATACTTGAATAATAACGGTCCTTTAAAGGGATACTCCACTTTTTTTGGAAATAGGCTCATTTTACAACTCCCTCAAGGGGGTCGCACACCGGACGCGCAGCGCCACGCTGCGTCGCATCGCGTCTAGGACAACTCAAGGTATCGCACACCGGACGCGCACTTTCTCATAAGTGTATCGCCAGCAATATTGTAATGTTTAATGACTAGGAGATGAAGATAATGTCTGTTCTATGTAATTATTGTACTGCACAATTAAATACAATCGTTGCTGAGTCTGCAGTCTGAAAACTTTACCTCAGAGCATCCGTTAACTGAATGAATTGAGAATCTCACCTGAAAAATCCAATAACATCAGCAATTGTCATTCAAGCAGCTGATATCTGTAAATGAATGCAAAACGAAATGTATATTGCAGCATAGGGCGAAGTCAGGACCCATCAGCAACGATTTGAGACAAAAATAATAAAAAATTGATATAAAACTATGTAAATTGCGCTCTGTGGCGCAGTCCTGAGCCATCGCTGGGCGCCGCGGACAGACGCCGAATGGCGCCGCCGGTGTGTGTACACTCATAGAGAATAATGTGTTCGAAATTTAAAGACGTGGCGCTGCGCGACGCGGCGCGCCGCTGCGCGTCCGGTGTGCGACCCCTTCAGAGTTAAACAGTTGAGTTTTACCGTTTTCGAATCAATTCAGCCGATTTTCAGTAGCCAGACAGTTCTGGTCTCATTGACTTCCATAGTAGGAAAAATATTATACTATGGTAGTCAATGAGACCAGAAACTGTCTGGTTACTGATATTCTTCTTAATGTAAAATGAGTTGTAAAATGAGCCTATTTCCAAAAAAAAAGTGGAGTATCCCTTTAATGTTTGGGAATCTTAAATCAGTCTCATTACTGACTGGTTGTTCATATGAAAATGTGTAACTGAAAATACATTTTAAATTTTTGCAATACATTTTCTATAATTATAATTTAATGTTTAAAACATATCTGCAGTGAGTGGTGATGGGTTTATGGTCTCATACAGGACAGTGTCTCTGTGTGCTTGACCGAGCAGCTCTGGTTCAGCTCCTGATGACCATCAGCTTTTGACCTTGCTCTTATTACCTGTGACGCAGGCTGCTATAGCACACTTCAATTTAAAATGCACATCTAAAATGTAAAATGTGGATCAAGCACTACACTGGATCGAATTAAGAGAGGGAATTTCTCATGTCATTACAATATTCCTTCTTATACATTGACAGAAAGAACTAAATTTGGTAACATGCTGTGGTGTTATTTGAGGTTGCTAGAGTGCTGACATATGGTTGGTAAGGTGTGATTGTTGGTGGGGCTGTCACCATGCAAGGGTGTTGTTTGGTGTTGCTAGGGTGTCGCTATGTCCCTATAATACTCTGAGGTGCGTTTTAAGTACTGCGATGGAACTCATGCAATCAACATTATTTATCGATTTGATTTTTTTGCCAGATTTTTTTCTTATGCCAGATTATCGATGTAAATCAACGAAAACTATCGGTCTCTCTCTGTAAGAGGAAACCAACCACAACTTTCAGACGCCATCTTTATTTTCTAGCTCAACTGTCACAAATGGAAAGCACAGGATTGTGGGATATCAAATGCAGCAACAGAAACATCTATGCTGCCTTATAAAATCAATCAGATGAAAGTTTCTCAGGAGACAGGAAGTGAAGCTAACAGCTGGGTTTGGACATGCCTTAGCTCCTACCATGGAATGTGTCCTCCGAAAGGCAGCATTTATAAGCTTTCGGACGCAACCCATGTCATTGTAGCAACAAACTACTCTTCTAACCACAGGATGATCTATTCCAACCACACAACTTTGTGATGCTGGAAACAAAGTAATGTTAGCCTATGTTGCTAACAAGAGACCTTGCAACCACAGTTGACAAACCAATGTTTTTAGGAAATGGAAAACGCACCCCATGTCTCTATGGTTCAGGTCCCTTTCTTCAATTAAATTGTTAATCTTTGGCCCATTTTATCATCAAGGTGAAAATTGCATATCTTTGCTCATTTTTGAGCTTCCCTTCATGTCTGTGATGCAACTGCTCTAAATAATACAAATGCTTTGTTCAAATGACTATGATACATGTGCAATAGAAGGCAAATAGTGATGCTTGCTTTAGCAAACACTTATAATGAATAAGCATGCATGCATGATAGAGAGAGGGAGGAAGTATGGGGGAGAGATGATCAATTATTAAGGAGTCTAACGAGATGACAAGTTTTAACAACACAACCACACTGCATTGCTGCTCTTTCTTTAACTCTCCACCTTCCAAAATCCCTCCAAGATGCACTTAGCAATGCCTCTGTCGGCCGCTCTAGACGGAACAAGCAGAGTTTAGGACCGTGAAAGCTTTGCCCTAGATAAAATGTTCAGTAATTAATACCCATGCCATATCAATTATGACTGCGTCTTCCTTAGAACTAAACACAAAATGTTTGCTAATCCAGAGGTCACAAGGCAGATTCATATCATAAACAGGGGAGAAGGAAAATTAATGAGATTTATGAGAGCAAGTAAATCAGAGCACGCTTTCTTTATGCATAAAATAAAGTTAAAGTAAAACAATTAATAAGATGACACTGGAAAAGCTAGATGTTAGCATTCTACAGCATGCACGCTTGCCTTATTTAAGCATCTGACCAAGTGTGAAAGACGAACCCCTGTCGATTCCCATTAACCCCTAATTTTCTCAAAATCGTTTAGTCTGTCCTTGGCCCAAATGCATAAGGACTGGTCAATGTTAAAGGCTTGAGGGTATATGGTGACATATATACGTGTAAATAGCAAATCTTAAAGGACCCAAATCATTCAGGATTTACTAAACTTCTGCAGTGCGACAAGAATCACAGAAACCTAATCAGTAAGAATGCGTTTAGAAGACTGGACATGGAATCAAGTCTTATATTGTCCCCAAGTTATGTCCGTGTGTCAACAAACGTTAAAATAGTGTGATTAATTTGCATTAATTTGATTTTAAAAAATTAAATGGATAGATCACTCTTATGCAGAAAACAAATAAAGGAATTCTGAAGAATGTTTAAGCTGTTTTTAATCAATATAAATGTAAGTCAAAAGGGTTCTAAAGTTTCTAGTTCCAAAAAGGACAAAAAAACATAAAATATATTGTCAATAGTGTAGTGAGAAGCACAGTTTTTAAACAAGCAGCTTTCTTTTGGTCAATGATGTACATACACTTGAACAACCTATTGTAAAATCTGCTTTGGGAAATCGGGAAACTTGTTGAAAGAAGTGAATTTCGCCATTGAAAACTAAAGGTATATGTGACAAAAATGTTCAGAATACAATCATTTTGTATGATTTATATGCCGAAGCAAAGTTTAAGTGGTAAATATCAAATCAAATCATTGATCAACAAACCTATACAAAGGCCATATGGTGAACATTCATTTTTGCATTTCACATGACTCCCCAAAGTAATTATGTCATGACACAAACACTAAGGTAAAATACTTTTATGTCTTTTTTTGGAGCTTAAAACCTTTGGACCCGATTGACTTTCATTGTATGGACAAAAATAGGTAAGTTCTTCAAATATCTTCTTTTGGGTGAACTATTCATTTAATTAAGCTGACATGTATGTAAATTCCTCAATTAGTAATTGTCCAAAAATAAAAGATATTACAGACTTAAGTATCACCATGAACTATTTTTAAATGGACATATTATCTAAAAAAAACAAGGTTCATTATGTGAGACACTGAAAATAATTATTGTTGCAATTTTGTTTAGTGACGCCAGTGTTCATATTTCATACTACAGTTTCAGAATCCATTTAACAGTCAACCAATATTGGTGTTGACCTGACCCTTATGACCCACACAGTGTGTATGCCTATAATGAGAGCAATCTTGAAACCATAGAAGCATTTCTCTGTTCGCCCTTTAAGCCTGAGTAGTACAGGAAGTGGATTATGCTGACGACAGGTCTGATGCGGTACGACGATGCCTTTGTCCGAGTCTTTCTTCTGTTACCGTTTATATCTCATGCTCAATTTATAATTAAAGATCTAAACATATTCTACATATGACAGCTTAATTACACCATTAACTCCTACAGCTGTCTTACATGTTGGAAGGAAAAGTGGACTTTGATGCATTCATTGAATTTGTCCTTTTTGCATGATTTACTGAGCAACATAAACTCACCTAAAGGATTATTAGGAACACCAGTTCAATTTCTCATTTATGCAATTATCTAATCAAGAATCAACCTATCACATGGCAGTTGCTTCAATGCATTTAGGGGTGTGGTCCTGGTCAAGAAAATTGCCTGAACTCCAAACTGAATGTCAGAATGGGAAAGAAAGGTGATTTAAGCAATTTTGAGCGTGGCATGGTTGTTGGTGCCAGACGGGCCAGTCTGAGTATTTCACAATCTGTTCAGTTACTGGGATTTTCACACACAACCATTTCTAGGGTTTACAAAGAATGGTGTGAAAAGGGAAAAACATCCAGTATGCGGCAGTCCTGTGGGTGAAAATGCCTTGTTGATGCTAGAGGTCAGGAGGAGAATGGGCCGACTGATTCAAGCTGATAGAAGAGCAACTGAAATAACCACTCGTTACAACCGAGGTATGCAGCAAAGCATTTGTGAAGCCACAACACACACAACCTTGAGGCGGATGGGCTACAACAGCAGAAGACCCCACCGGGTACCACTCATCTCCACTACAAATAGCAAAAAGAGGCTACAATTTGCAAGAGTTTACCAAAATTGGACAGTTGAAGACTGGAAAAATGTTGCCTGGTCTGATTTGGCGTAAACAGAATGATAACATGGATCCGTCATGCCTTGTTACCACTGTGCATGCTGGTGGTGGTGGTGTAATGGTGTGGGATGTTTCTTGGCACACTTTAGGCCCCTTAGTACCAATTGGGCATCATTTAAATGCTACGGCCTAACTGAGCATTGTTTCTGACCATGTCCATCCCTTTATGGCCACCATGTACCCATCCTTTGATGGCTACTTCCAGCAGGATAATGTCATAAATGTCACAAAAAGCTCCAAACATTTCAAATTGGTTTCTTGAACATGACAATGAGTTCACTGTACTAAAATGGCCCCCACAGTCACCAGATCTCAACCCAATAGAGCATCTTTGGGATGTGGTGGAACGGGAGCTTCGTGCCTGGATGTGCATCCCACAAATCTCCATCAACTGCAAGATGCTATCCTATCAATATGGGCCAACATTTCTAAAGAATGTTGAATCCTTGTTGAACCTTGTTAAATCAATGCCACAGTATTAGTATGGTGTTCCTAATAATCCTTTAGGTGAGTGTAAATCCATGTGCAATGACTAACATTACAGTTCAGTTGGCAATTCTGTTTTGAAGTCTACCATGTGACTTGATTATGCAAGTAGACATGTGGTTCTTTACATATGATTGTGGCTGCATATGAAAAATAAGAAAATATTAAAATGATCAGTGTGCAGTGCAGAAATCTGGATGTGATGTGATTGGTTCTGATGTGAAGATGGCTTGATATTACAACTTAAACTTGTTAAAAAAGGTTAAAAAGGTTGAGTTGAATAGAAACTAATTAGCAGAGGAACATTTAGGAGGACATTTAGGAAGACAAATCAGAAAAATGTGCAAAAGATGTCTTATTTTAACTATTTATTGATAAATCTTCAAAGATCAAATTGATTGATTATACTAATTAATGATTACAGTTTGCTTTTTACGAGTAAATGATCCTTAATACTTCTTAAGCCGCCAGGATGGTGAAGATTGCGAACGTGGTACTTTTGTTCTTAGAGTGAATGAAAATGTACCGAATCACAAATGTTTGTGGTTAGATCATAAAACATTTATTCATTTTACACTGACAGCTTAAGTGAAATTTCCTCTTGTTTTCTTTATTCCCTTGTGAAAAAGGAAACACGCTTTAGCATAAGCTTAGCATAAGTTTATGGAGAGCACTTCTTACAGAAATAATATGCTTTAAAAATGCACTATGAATTAAAACGCATAATAATGAATAGGGTTGGGTATCGTTTGAATTTGAACAATTCCTGATTCTCGATTTCGATTCCTTGTTTCGATTCCGGTTCCTAACAATTCTCGTATTCTAATTCTTTTAAGAGTCAGGGTCAAAAAAGTTTAGCTAACCTTGCTAACCAATGGTCTTTCTGAAGGAAATACTCCTTCTGTCACAAATACTCTTTTTGCAAATTTAGCATTTTGCCGAGATTTCGTTATTTTTAGAAAAGTGAAGCCACACTTTGGACCGCCGACGTAAGCTACTCATGTTCGACTCACGCGGTTATGCCAACACTTCCGGTAGACGCAGTCGGCGGTCGCGGACTGTGAATATAAAAACTAGGAATCGAAATTTTAACTTTTGAAACGATTCTGGGAAAAACTAAAAGTTAGTCCCGGTTCCAATCGATACTCTATTCTCGATACCCAACCCTAATAATGAAAGCTTGTTTCAGCCACAGAATAAAACATTTAAAAGATATTTGGGTGTTTATTCCTCAGAATTGCGAGATATAAAGTCAGAATTGCGAGATATAGGCCTAAACATGCAATTGCGAGATATAAACAATTCACATTTTAAACAATATAAACGCAATTCTTACTTTATAACTCACAATTGTGACTTTATATCACACAATTCTGAGATAAAATGACAGAAATGCGAGATGTCAACTCGCATTTGTGATAAAAAAAAATTACCTTTTTTTACTTTTTATTCAGTGGCGAAAACAAGCTTCCAAACATTGGAATTGTTAATTGCATGTTATGGCATGTTAATTGCAGTTAAATGGAAATTAATTATAGTTATATACTATAACTTTAACAGACAATTATTTATGGTAAAAATATACTTTTGGGAAAAATAAATAAATTTAGGGCTGTCAAATCGATTATCGCGATTAATCGCATCCAAAATAAAAGTTTGTGTTTACATAATATATGTGGGTCCATGGTGTATAATTATTTTATATATATAAATGCACACACATGCTTGTTAAGAACGATTTTCATGTATATACTGTATATAGATTTATATATCATTTATATTATATATAAATATACATATTTTATATATAAATAATATTTTTTTCCTAAATATACATGCATGTGATGTGTGTCTATTTATATATACAAAATAATTATACACAGTGGACCCACACATATTATGTAAACACAAACTTTTATTTTGGGTGCGATTAATCGCGAATAATCATTTGACAGCCCTAAAATAAATAAATCTTATAGGACAATGTAAAGTGACTAGGTTAGGGAAATGGGAAGGAGACGGACCTGAACATGTACAGTACGTGTTGTGGCAAGTGTGAAACCGTCTGCACCACTGAGCCTCAAATTAATGAACATCATAATGCAGCTGAAAATGTAGTACATTTAAAATATTACAAAACTGTTTAATTTTACATTACAAAGTGCGTTAAGAAAAATAGTCATGAAAGCTGATTTGTTTCACAAGTGCTTTACTTGCACATGGAAGCATCTAGAAATAATATTTACGATGTAGAGCATCAGAAAAAAGCTGAATGAGTTATGAGCTGCTGTGAGTGACAAATATAAGTGTGTATCAGTGTGTGTTTGTGTGTTTAACAGGTCATTTATCCCCAATGGCTAAACATGCTTGTGTCTCTTAAAATATACATCACACACTCACACACTGTCACTGCACTGCCTCAGGCTAGTGGTGTACAAACAGAACAGGAGGACACTTCATCACACACACGCTCGCACATACACACACACACGGCCTCACTTTATATTAAGTGGCTTTAAGTACTATGTACTTACATCAAAAAATAAGTGCAATGTACTTAATGTGTTCAGGATCTGTATTGTAAAACACTTTTGCTGCTATTGAGGTGTTTTACAGGTAAGGTTAGGGTCAGGTGTGTGTGGAATGAGTAGGTATAAGTGTGGGTTAAGGTGTAAGGGAAGGGTCAACATAAATTAATTACAGATGTAATTACATGCTGGTATTTTTAAAAATGTAAGTACAATGTAAAAACATGTATGTACACAATGCGTCCATTGTATCAAACAATTTATTTAAATGTAAGTACGTACGTAAAGCCACTTAATATAAAGTGGGACCAATAAGGATAATAGCGAATATTGACTGTTCCTTTTTGAAATGAAAAACAGATTATGTTATTTGTGACTACATTTTTCAAAATCCTCAAAGAAATGTTTCTGAGCAAAAGAACAGGACCAGTTTGTGAAATATAAAAGTGTTGAGCTCTGCACAGACACACACACTGTCTTTGAACCACAGCGGTTAAACATATGCACTGCACATCACTGAGACATCGTTCAACACGAGGCCAATGACGTCATTAATTTAAACCCCCCTCCTCCTCTCTCTCTTCTCCTGTTTTATTATCTCTTTTTTCTTTCTTCAGTCATTCTCACAAAAAAATCTCATCAAAGGCACTGAGGAGAAGGATAAGAATAGCATGAGACTATTTATAGTGTCCATCACAACAGCACCTTCTCTCCTTCTTGCTCGCCGGACATTTATTGATTAAAAGAGGGAATGAGAGGAGATGAGAGATACGTTTCTGCAGATGGGGCGATTTGCATTTGGTGTATTACAAAAATAGAAATGTTTTATCGATGATGACATTGCTGCATTTTTAAGAATAGCAAAGACAGAGAGTGGAGAATTTTCAATGTGACTAAAGCTACGGCACACTGGCAACTTATTAACCTTTACGAAACAGTACTGTGATAAAACCATGGTATTTTAATATATCATGGTACTGAATGATAATGATTTTCAAACTCCAGAAAAGCATTCAAATGACACCATGGTGTGTCCAAAAGTGTGTTTCTTGTAAGTGACTAAATCTAGTCTCCTTTTCTTCTGTTATAATTGGTAGATTTAAACTTTCATTTATATTTTAAGTATGACTTTTTAATGGTTTTCTTATAACTTTTCTGATAAAGGTCTGAAATACTTAAAGTTTAAGTGCTTTAATCAACAAGTGTTTCTGGTTTACCTACTCTATAATGGTTTCCAATATCTTTCCACACTATAAACCCTAATCGGTCAAAATAATTTGTTGGTTTGAGTAGGACAAACTTAAATTCAACGAATTAGTTCAGTCAAATTAATTTTTATAAGTATTTAGCACTTTCTTTTTCTTTCAAGTTCACAGAACTGATATATTTTAAGTAAACTGAACTGTTTCATTGTTTTGAGTTTTATGAAATAATTTATTTTAATTTAGACTAATTTAAGTTTAACTGAAACGGCTGGGATATCTATTTCCCAGCATGCTTTGCCGATGGCACTTGAAAGAGAGTGTAAATGCTAAAATTAAGTGCAATAATGTTTTTTTTTGTGTAAGATTAATGTTAAGTGTGAGATTTAGTAGTGATTAATGTTTTGTTATGCTAATTTAGAACAATTTCTGTTAATGTTGGCTTTAGGATAGTTACCATCATGGTGACAAGTGGTGCATTCAGCTTGATTTGAGAGCAAATTAGCCTTTTATATTATTATGCTCATACAGCAAGTGCTTCTGTGCTTGTAAGTGCTTATAACATACTGTTTCTAATGTTAGCATTTACTACATCAGCAGATTAGCTTTTAAAGCTAAATATGTTTATACTATTAAAAGTGATTTGAGTTCTGCCAACTTATTTAGGTTTACAGTGTACTTCATAGATTTAAGTTATAGTAACTAATTAGTACTATTAACTTTATTTACCTAAGTTATCTTAACAATAATGTATTGAGTTACTAAATTGTTTGAGTTAATAAACTTAAATAATTTAAGGCAATCGGTTTCCTCAAACGGTTTGAGTTGAACTAACTCATCAGGTTTTACAGATCCATCCTTGTTTGATAGCGTGTATTTTAGTATTATTTATATTTTAAGTTCTTTTGACATTTTTATTAGTTGGTTGTTTTTTTTACTTCCTGCAACACCCTAAAAAATTATGTGTTGGATTTACTTCAAATATGCACCATTTTTGCATCATACTTTTTAAGTAATCCCAACTTGGAATAATTTTACTTAAAATTAACAAGAAAATCTTTGTTATATGTACTTAATTATTTGAGTTCATTGCAACATTCTTTACTTAAAAATGTATGCATAATGTTACATATATTTTCTAAAGTAAAGAATGTTACGTGAACTCAAATATTTAAGTGTAGTAACTTGTACAAACTGTACTAAACTGTAGTAACTAATACATGGACTTAAACATGAAATTTTGTACTGTGCGTCAATAATCCAATAAACATACTCCAATAATCTTAGATTATATGCAATTTACTATATAAATAATAAATCAGTTTTATTTCATTAAACCCTTGGTAGTTTGATAGTGAAGTTGCACCTGAAAAACCTAGTGAAGTCTAGTACAAGATGAAATAAATAGTCCATTAAGACAGATATGCATAAATACATACGTATTATCAAAAAAAATTAATATTAAAAATGTAATATATATATTTTTTATTGTAGTCTTTTAAAAAGCATCTGAAATAATAAACTAAGTGCAATCTGGTGGTCTAGATTTTTCAATATCGATACTGAATTATCTGAATACGCAAATAGATACACAATATCAGCTGCACTTTCTCTCCTCTCCTCTCTCCAAAAGCGAGTGACACACAACCCTGTCTCTCCTCACTTACCTGATTCATTTGCTCCAGATTAATATTGTTGGTATTACAGGGCTTGAATTTCAGCGTATTATTGTACGTACGTGTTGTTCTTTTTTGCTTCTTAATGCATTTAAACTAAATAATGCCAAAATGCCAGTCTTGGCGAGTATTCACGTAAAGTGAACGCAAACAGTCGGGAAGAAAACGCATGTGGAACAGTATAATGATGCATCGGGTCTTAAGTGACAGCAGCCTAATAAACCTGCAGCTAAATTATGTGATAATATTAAAAATATATACGTTTTTTCAATCAATGTCAAAATTGTGGTTAGTGAAAATGAAATATTATTATTCTTCTGCCGTAAAACGCTTTGTGTAGCCCAAACCTTAAGGCCTAGAGACTTGAAACCAGATGGTAGTACAAAAATCAAGGAGAGGTTATCAAATTATGAGCCAGATTGGCCCATAGGTGGCGCTACAGTAACCACAAATGCTAAATTGCCCATAACTCCTAGACCGTTTGACCTAGAATCAAGACACCAATTTTACACTATCCTTGGCTCAAGATGAACAAGATGTATATCTGCAATTTCCAGAACCACAATTTCGAGTGGCTAGTAACTCACACAGGGGCTGGTGAGATGGTGAACCAATCAGCATTGGGGGAATATAATGGTGGGGGAGAGAGAACGAGCAAGAGGGAGATCTGAAGAAAGACTGCAAAAATAGAGATGAGACACAATCCAAAAGAGAAAAGCTCAGAAAAAAATCCCTGGAAAATGAAGGGTTAATGACTGGGCAAGAGCTTTAGGACGCCGGTTAATAGAAGAAACGCTTTCCAGCGCTGGAGAGAGATAAGCGGGAAGAGATTTACTTAAAGCAGTATTTGTTGCGCTTCTGCTTTGTATAAACAGACATCCACTATTGGATTGATTGCATAACGAAGGACAGCTATAGTGAGAGTCGCACTGACGACTGCTTGAGTTTAGCATTATTGTTAGAGCACTCGCTCTCACATGCCGGTGATCGGGGTTCGAGACCGACTCGGAGCAGGGAGGTTAGGATCGGAGGGGTGAGCTTTGGAGGCGGAGCAATGAAGAAGGCGTGTTTGTTTGGTTTGATTTCAAATATCAACAATGTCCAACAGTGTTTTTGAAATATCGCTTGACCCCACCTTTAATCAGTCAATGCATTTCTATCTTCTTGTTTTCGGCTACAGAGATAGCTGGATGCCTTTGTCCAAATCAGGGATTTCCTGGAACATCAAGTTATAGGGCTCTACTTTTACGATCTGAAACGCAAGTGTCAAAACGCAAAGCGGAAGTAACTTTGTGGGCGGATCCGCTGTTGCCATTCTCCCGTATACAAACCAATAAGAGCGTCATATCATATTCCCTTTAAGAGCGTGATGAACGAGGTGCGCTTGTTCCATGGCGCAATTCTATCAGAACGGTGCATTAACCAGATTGGCGCTTCACAATCAGTTCACAGCCGAGAAGATCGATGTTCTCGTCAGGGCCGTAAAAGAAAGAGAAGTGACATTGGGGATGGGACAAACCCACCCAAAATAGCTTGAGTTAAACATGCATATAATAATTTGGGTAAACGTGTAAGCTTTATGCCTATTTTTCCCATCGTCATGGACACAACAATGATTTCCCTCGTGTTTTAATAGTTTCCTTATAATAATGTATCATTTGCAAAAAGTTAAAAATGCATCTGTGTAGCTGAGAGAATCATCTACAGTGTATGCGCATTGTTCACACGCTGTATCATGGCCAAGCGTGCGCGGTTAAAATAGCATCTGAATGTACGCGGAACACGCCACTGACTTTAGACCAGTTTTTCTGGTCATTGGCGTAATATTTTTCTGGAACTGCAAAATAGCACCAGGGATTGTTTGCACCGAACACGCCTCCTTCTTCGTCGACCCGCCCAGGGAGCGCAAGTTCATTCCCTAGTTTAGCGACGTGCATCTATGGAGGAAAAAAGCCCGCTTTGCGCAGGTGCAAAATAGGAATGATACATGTGTTAGTGTACGAAGTCATTTGCGCCGGGTGCAAGATAGGGCCCTACGTGTTTATAGTGCTCAATAATGCTCACTCCATCCTATTTTGGGTAAAAGTAGGAAAAATAATAAGGCTCATGTTTATATTAAAAGCAGGGACTACCCAAGGGGGTAATCGCATCGACTCGGAAGCTTGAAGCCTCGCGTGGGAGTTGCCATCTTGTAGCAGAACTTCACTTGCGTTAGCATTCCCATTGACTCCCATTCATTTTGGCGTCACTTTGACAGCGAATTAACTTTACATCTGATGCGTTTGAAGACCCCATTTGTCCTTTATTTATTTCTAAAGAAACACGACAATGTATAAATTGCTCCATTACCTTGTAGCTTATGTTATGGCCCCGTAGAAGCAGTTTTAGTGAAAGTAGGCTAACGATTGCGTCATACCCAAGCGACTCTCTGTCGCACAGTAAAGAGATTACCGTATGGACAGGAGAAGAAGCTCGCGTGCAATCGGGGAAACGTGGAGACAAAATGACAAAATAATTAATCAGAATACCTAGCAAAATTGTCTCCTTCTCCTGAGCTCATGAACAGCTCCTACTCACACTCTCCGGCTCTGCATGTTTCGGAAGGGAATGATTCAGATTTCTCATGCCACAGCACTAGAAGACAGACGGTTTGCCCTCGTCACATCTATGTAGTCAAGCTCTGTTTGAGTCTGCGCGTCAGGGACGGAAGTGCTAAAAAATCGCCATAAAACGGGCTTCAATCGTCTCAATGGAGTTCCAATGAGATCGCTCTGTCCATTTCTTTTACTGTCTATGGGACTACCTCTAAAATAACTGCCCCCTTGTTTAGGGGGTTTGGGCCACTGGCCCTCAGAAATGTGAGTGCACGGCCATGACCATATTCATATAACACATTTAAAAGGTAATTCAAAGAAAACCATGGTTTTATCATGGTGCATGTTTAATGGTAATACCATACTACTCCATTTACTTATTACTGAAAGCCACTAAAGCAGAAATTTGAATTGGCTATTGAAATCCTGAAGATCCAGCTTGGGAAAACTCTCATTAAAAGGCACCTCAAATGTTCTGCGTGACTTAATTCTGTCCAGTTTGGCCTACACAGGGAAGTTTAGCAGCAGAATCTGAGCGCAGCATCAGTAGCACATGAGTGATGCGGGCAGTCACGCTGAAGAGCATGATCTGCCTTAATAATGCATGGCCTATCTGTCCTTCAGACACTGAGAAGACACTCGGTTACGCCTGAGCCAACGCTGAGAAATGACCCAAAGAAAACACACACACATGCTGGTAACGTTATCACTAATCCAAACTGGGCATAACTTGGTTTCACTCAGTCCAAAACGGAGACCCAAACGAGTCATTTCTCATGACTTATAACTAAAATACACTATGATCTATGACAATCGAAATCTTTAAAATGATTTCATGGCAAACAGATTTGTGAAAAAACATTCATTTTTCTTCTATTTCTGAAAACAAAAAGAAACTAGATTTTTTACTTCTTTAAAAAAAAACATCTGTGTGCTTGCCTTTGCAAATCTCATAGTGGTGACTAGGGTATTGTGAGTGGTTGCTAGGGTTTTCCTCTGTTGATAAGGTATATTTAACATACTTCTTTGCAGTTGCTAAGGTGTTTAGGGGATGTTAGGTGGTTATGTCGCAAGTGTTGCTCTGATATGATAAAAAAACTAACATTTCAACCCATTTTTGAACCCATTAATTCTGGAAGAACGTGCATGAGGAGCTCTGCACAAAAAAGGCAATTGTGTGCGTGAAGGTCAATTGAAGTCAAGGTATGGTCATTCACCATGTTTTCATCCCATGTTTCATGACTCAGCAATATCACATGAGATTTGTTGTTCACTGCAGGTGATTACAGCCATGCTACTATTAAGATCAATTGTTATATGACATTGTTTTCATACAAAAGTTTAAAGGGGTGATGAACTGAGAAATCAAATTTTCCTTGAGCTTTTGACATCTAAGAGGTCATCATATTATAAGAATATCCTGTAAGTTTCAGAATTGAAAACGTCCTTGTTAGTCCAATAAAAGCTTTTATTGACACCAGCCTCAACAAACGTCTCGTTTTTGAAAGTGTGGAAGTATGACGTCAATGACGCTAAAACCCCACCCGCTCATCAACGCCTACTTCAACACGGCCGGTTTAGCCCCGCCCACCGATTCGCGCATTCACGCATAGGTAAACAAAAGCATAGCTCGTGATGACAAACCGGAGCGAGCTACCAGCAATAAACATTCCGTTGACAAAATGTTGTGCCGTGCCTGGCTGTGGAAGAAGACAGTCGCTGCATAAGCTTCCTCTGGATTCCAATATTAGGAATGCCTGGTTAAAATTTTTTTAATGACGTTCCAGCAGATGAGTGTAAAACATTATCCGTATGTTCGCTTCATTTCACCGAGGATTGTTTTCTGAACAAGACACAGTTCGAGGCTGGATTTGCAGACCGATTAAGAGAAAAGAACGGTGATGTGCCGTCTATATTGGATCTGACAGGAATTGTGCAACACACGGACTCTGGGTCGAACATGTATGGGCTGAATCCGGTTGCCATTTGACAACATTGGACGTTTTCCCTCACGTGCACCGACGGGTGAGTTAAACTCATTATAATATAAGAGGGAGAAATGAAGACGACACAGATATGCATTTTGTGTATGACCTAGAAGTATTTATTCAGCGATCGGCAGTTAAAGTTAATCTGTACGGAACATCGTTGTTGTACGGAACATGATTAGTCTACGTTACCTTCTATATTGGATCCAACAGGAGTGGTGCAACACACTTAGGTGAGTAATATTTTTATTTTAGAAATAATAATCTACTCGGCTAGCATTGCATTGTTACAGATCGTTTGATATCTAATAATTATGTGTATGTGTCTACAAGTATCCGTTGTATTCGAGGTGCTGTTGGTTCATTGTCCTGTGATTCGGGATCGGACTCTGGGTCAAACATGTATGGGCGAATCATTCCGGTTGCCATTTTACAACAGTGGTTTTCAAAACAATCCCCCACGTGCACTGACCAAAACCAACGACAGAGTTGAAGCTCATTATAATATGCAAAACTGTTATCCACTCACAGCAGTGGGCGTTTACTTCCTAGTCTTCAATGCGTTACGCCCATAAAATCCGAGCATTTTTCAAGTAGGCTGAAAACTAGGGAAGAAAATAGCCCATAACTTATTCATTTTTATGTTTTTGAATGTAAAAACCAAGCGAACGTCATAATTTGACCTCAGACAACAAAACAAAAACATTTAAAAAGCCAGTTCATGACCCCTTTAATAAACCAGAAGTTAATATTGACATAATTACATATTACCATGTCTATTTTTGTCAATAAAAACAGTTCTAAACTAAGTCAAAGCAGCAACACACAGTGTTATCGGTGGAATGAAAGAAGAATCAGTGAATAATTCAATGACTCACTCAAAAAGACAGTCCTACTGCATCAACTTCCATTTTTCTTAGTGATTTTTATCACCAATCTCTTCTGTTCTCTTCTAACTGACGGGTGAAATTGGATGAAATTATGCTTTATTATACAAAATTGTGTAAGATATTCCAATCTTGCAACTTTGAATGGAAACATAGCTAATGTAACCTGCTGAAAGAGTCCTTGAAACATCCCCAATAATTCACACATTGACAAGCGCACTTTCATGGCAATTTGTAATGATTTACGTTTTGGCAAATTGGTGTTAATTCATATAAATTTGTACAAAATTTGTCCATTTTAAACTGATCCCACTGAGAGTTAGGTTTGGGGTGGAGCTTCACGCTAACTTTGTCCTATAAATCATACTTTTCTGTCCAAATAACCGCCAAAATCGACACCTCATCAATCAATTACGTTTTCTCATGAGATTGGGTTGGACTGACAGTTTTTCTGGAATGCGGAACACAGTGAAAAGTCAAAGGTCTGTACATCAGCCAATCAAATCCAAATGCTCAGAACGAACTGCTGACCTGCGCTGTACACGACACAGCAAACATAAACTCAGCATTTAACTCCTCGTGTAGCTGATAAAAAAGTAAGAGCTGAGTGCTTATAACATGTAAGAGTGCTACCGATGGAGGTGCAGCCTCTGTCTATGAGGATGGTCATAAAATATGCAGGAGAAAGCCATCACAGAACAAGAAGCCATTAGAACCTCGTGGCTTCCTGAAAATATTCATAAGACCAAACAGAACGTTCCTTCCTTAGCTCAAAAGTTAAGAAAAACACAACACCGAAGAGAGACACCTATGTCTGTCATCTCTTTCATACACTTGACCTCTTTCACTTTGTTTCGGTGCAGATATACATAATGGACCGTCAGAAAATCACTCAGATACTTTAAAAGTTGGTAGAAACTTTTGAGCCCTCTTCACTGAGCTTGAACTACTAAAAGAGGACAGTTTCCTGACTTCAACATCATAGCGTGGTTATCTCAAAAAAAGTGAAGAGAGGAAATGGTGGTTGATTCCATTAGACTGCATATACATTAGTGTGTATAGTTAGCGAGACTGTAAAGAGCGGGACACATCCGCATCATCAGTTATCATCAAACACTTAAGCTTGCAGCGGAGCTGAAGGACAATAACCGCATTAAGGCTGCCTCGTGACCTTTATAGATTCAATTATATTTATATTAGCAAAACTGCACACAGATTTTTATAGTTTCCAAGAATGTTTTGAAAGAAAATGCATTGTCAAGAGTGATTCCCAGAAATGGGTTTGCTCATTTATCTTGACTGGAACATAGAGAGCATGATGGGAAGAAATCCATTGGCTGCGTCTCAAAATTTTTGCGAGCTGCCTATACCCAGACAGGATTTTTGGCCAACATCAACACATTCAGACATTATGAGGTGTTTCCATTAGCTTTCCAAAGATCTCAAAAAGTGGCATGGCAATGTCAAAGTCACTATCAGTAATAAACAAACACTGTTAAGTTGTTTTGATTGATACTGTGAAGCAGCTTTGATACAATCTGAATTGTGAAAGCGCTATATAAATATATTTCACTTGACTTGATTCTCATGTCTGTCCTGCATTTGGTTCATCAAAATACAGAAAAAAACCTAGTAATATTGTGAAATATTATTACAATTTAAAATAATGGTTTTCTATAATAATATATTGTTTAAAAAACATATTTTCCTGTGATGCAAAGCTACATTTTCAGCATCATTACTCTAGTCTTCAGTGTCACATGATCTTACAGAAAAATATTTCTATTTTAAATAAATGCTGTTCTTTTTTTCTTTTTTTACTTTTTATTCATCAAAGAATCCTGACAAAAGTATCACAGGTTATAAAAAAATTAAGAAGCACAACTGTTTCCAACCCTGATAATAAATCATCATATTAGACTGATTTCTGAAGGATCAATGAGTAATGATGCTGAAAATTCAGCTTTGATTACAGGAATACATTTTCGAATGTACACTAAACTATCATTTCGATTAGCAATAATATTTCGCAATATTACTGTTTTTTCTGTATTTTGGTCAAATAAATACAGGCTTAATGAGCAGGCTTAATGAGCTAATCATAGAGACCACCTTTATTTTATGTAATGTTTCCAAACTTTTGATCCGGTACTGTGGGCTATATAGAAGTACATCTTCTGTCAAAAAAAGCACTCTGAAGTTCAAACTAATTGCATTTAATGTAAATTTGAACCATGTTGCCTAAATAGCAGTAAAAGTAGCCTGATGTTTTGGTAAGTATGCTGAAGTGTACTTCGATGTCACATGTGCTAAAGCTGCTGTCAAACCATGTGTGTTGAAATGAGCTATTCAAATAAAAGTTGACTTGATGAAATACTTCCCATAGCAAATAGTTTTCCATAAAAGACTTTTTCAGTAATCCTCCATCACTTTAGAGAGAGATGAGACATATGCCACACTGCCTTACATCATGTTCATGTTCACAAACACTGCAAATTAAATTACACGGCAAAGAAATATCCAACAGTTACAGGCTATGTTCAGTAATTCTATTAGGCCTAACGTTATTTATCAATGAAACACGTTTTGCACATAAATCTTTCTCTAGTAGGCGACAAAGAAAGTCAAGGGCGTAACTGTTTAACAGTCAACCCAGTGACGGCAATAATGAAACGAGCAAACCATAACCAAAGCGTCATCACTCCCTAGGCGTCTTCCACCTAAACAAACACGAGTATACAACTCAAAGAGGCCAGTAAACAAGAAATTGTCAATTCAACACGTCTAATAAGCATTTTGTCCTCTCGGCGTGTTTATAATCGCAGTAAAGAGCATCGCATCACTGTGCGCGCGCACACCGGAGCACACGCTCGCGCCTACCTGGATGCAGCACGAGATCTCGGAGTCGTCGAGCAGGCGAACCGTGCACTGGACCTCCTGCGCGAGGGAGGACATGCTCGGACTCCGAAATCGAAGCATTTTCATGGCTCTTGGTTCCGCATAGCAAAGCACAAAAAGCGCCTTTGGTTTCAGTGAGGACGGCGTGTCGGTTACGCGTCGCTTATGTCGCCAGCGGAGAGGAGGAAAGAGAGATGTCGCGTTATATGAACGGGAGAACGATCCCCCTTTTCTTTCTCTCCCCTCCCTCCTGAACGCGCGCGCCTCTCTCCATCAGTTCAATCACATCAGCGATATCAGCGGGCATCACCTGTGATGAACAACTACACACAATGTGTTGCCATAACAACGGGAGTTAGGACAGTTTCCGCCTGAAAATTAATAGTCACCACTACTATTTGTGCTAGCCTACAGCAAAACCATATGGGAAAATAAATTCACATGTAATCGAGATCTAAAAGTTATTTGTATAACGTTATTTCACCGTGGTTTATTGGGAACAACGGGTCAGGCACACCTTAAGAAAAATAGTGTATGATTGCAGAAAAAATATAGCCTACAGTATGTTTATATTGCACATTTATGGAGCGACAGATTTTAAATGACAATAAATCATAAAAAGGGGTTGATTTTGTTTAAAATATGATAAATGTACGAGGTCATGGGGCAAAAGGCACATGTTATTGATATAACTTTGTCTATTTAACTTTAACTCCTCTCACAAAATGAAACTTTTCGGCTCAAAACAGTTTTACCATGTGTTCAAAATCAACTGCTCTCAAACAAAGTGATCACGATATACACTATCAAGTCAGTAAACAATAGGCTACACCAAAAAAATAGAAAACATATGCTTCAAAAACATAGTTCTTAGGGGAGAAGCACATTTTTTAATCTCAAAACTCTTGATGATCGAAAACATGTAAGTTAGGCCTATATCATAGTAGCTCAAAATTGATCAGAAATTATTAATCTGCTTTGCTCTTTGCAATTTTTTTTTGTTCTTCCTCCTCCTTGTACCCCTATTTTTACAGAACCCTGCATCTCACAAACTTGTCCTTTGTCTCTGTCATACTGTAATTATTGTTCTTTGTTGATATGAACCTGAAACTGACCTATTGAGCATTCAGTATACTGTTAACAAATGGAAAGCATAATGTTCAGGGTCAGGTACAGCGCATACATAATGCTCTGTACTACAGTATACAATATTAAAGGGACAAAAATCAAAGGAGTACATCAATGTGCTTCTTGACTTGGTCGGGCCAGAGCACTTCGTCAACATCACAAGCAATATTGTCCCTCCTGAGGCAACGGGGGAGGAAGCCTCTTGTGTGCCGTATCCATCCCTGACATGATTCCTTACCAACACAGGCTAAATCCATGCTTGCAGCAGATTTACTCTGGTGTAGGGTTGTCTATCATATACTTTCCATCTCCAAGAGGAGGAACAACTCCTCAATCGGATTCAGGAAAGGAGAGTATGGAGGTACAAGTTCATTGATGTTAAATCCTTCCCTTACCTGAGCAGCTCGGTGAAAACTGACATTGTCCCACACTATCACGGTGGGAATGGGATTCTCATTTAGCTCTTGACCCTGCTGCTCTTAAACCCGCTGCTCAAATTAAATATCTCTGATATTGGCAATAAATCTTAGAAGGTGCTGGGTGTTTATAGTATAACATGGTGATCTAGAACACCATGGTTGCTGATAGCAGCAGAATGTGACGTTACCATCTCGTTGACCAGGGACTTAAACAATGGCCCGCATGTTTCGGCCTCTCCTTCTCCTCTTTCTTTTCTTGCCCTCCTCCTCCTGCCCAGTCCTCCTAATTATATTTTATTATATGATATGGTTAATTATTGTGCCTTTCACCCCAACAGCAGGGGCTCTTTTTACCCAAAATATTGAGATGGTCCTCACTGCAGAATATGAAATCCAGGGGAGGAGTTGGATCAAGAACCAACTCCCACTCATCTCCACCCCCTGATCCTTAACCCCACCCCTAAACCTATACATCTCCACCCCTGATCCCTAACCCCTAATCCTACTCATCTCCGCCCCCTGATTCCTAACCCCACCCCCAATCCTACTCATCTCCACCCCCGATCCCTAACCCCACCACTGATCCTACCCATCTCCACCCCCTGATCCTTAACCCCACCCCTAAACCTACACATCTCCACCCCCCTGATCCTTAACCCCACCCATAATTGTACCCTATCTCCACCCCCCTGATCCCTAACCCCACCCCTGATCCTACCCATCTCCACCCCCTGATCCTTAACCCCACCCATAATCCTACCCATCTCCGCCCCCTGATTCCTAACCCCACCCCTGATCCTACCCATCTCCACCCCCTGATCCTTACCCCCACCCATAATCCTACCCTATCTCCACCCCCCTGATCCCTAACCCCACCACTGATCCTACCCATCTCCACCCCCCTGATCCCTAACCCCACCCATCAATCCTACCCGATCTCCACCCCCTGATCCTTAACCCCACCCATAATCCTACCCATCTCCACCCCCCTGATCCCTAACCCCACCCATCTCCACCCTCCTGATCCCCAAACCCCATCCCTAATCCTACCCATCTCTGCCCCCGATTCCTAACCCCACCCCTAATCCTACCCATCTCTCACCCCCCTGATCCCTAAACCCACCCCTAATCCTACCCATCTCCACCCCTGATCCTTAACCCCACCCATAATCCTAGCCTATCTCCACCCCCTGATCCCTGAACCCTACTCATCTCCAATCCCTGACCCTTAACCCCACCCATAATCCTACCCTATCTCCACCCCCTAAATCCTACCCATCTCTGCCCCCTGATCCCTAACCCCACCCCTAATCCTACCCATCTCCACCCTCTGATCCCAAACCCCATCCCTAACTCCTACCCATCTCTCGCCCCGATTCCTAACCCCACCCCTAACCCTACCCATCTCCACCCTCCTGATCCCAAACCCCACCCTTAATCCTACCCATCTCCACCCCCGATTCCTAACCCCACCCTAACCCTACCCATCTCCATCCTCCTGATCCCAAACCCCACCTCAATCTCACCCATCTCCACCCCTCAATTCCTCACCCCACCCCTTAACCCTACGCATCTCCACCTCCAATCCCTAGCCTCATCCCTAATCCTACTCATCTCCACCCTCTGATCCCAAACCCCACCCCTAATCCTACCCATCTCTGCCCCTCACTTCCTAACCCCACCCCTAACCTGACCCATCTCCACCTCTCTGATCCCCAAACCCCACCCCTACTCCTACCCATCTCCAACCCTCATCCCTCACCCCACCCCTAACCCTACGCATCTCCACCTCTCAATCCTAGCCTCATCCCCAATCCTCACCCATCTCCACCCCCTGATCCTTAACCCCATCCCTAATCCTACTCATCTCCACCCCCTGATCCCTAAACCCACCCTAATCCTGACCCATCTCCACCCCCTGATCCTTAACCCCATCCCTAATCCTACTCATCTCCACCCCCTGATCCCTAATACTTATTATCATACTTATACTTCAATAATGTCCTCAGAACATTAGCATAAAAACTTTTAAAGTTTTTAGTTGAATGTTCATCTAACATTTTTTTAAATGTTACACGCTTCAAAACATTCAAAAAGTAATCCAATGATGTATGTAAAATGATCAAATGGAATGTTCCCTTATTAATGTGTTTGCTAACGTTTGCTTAAACAAGAAAAAAAAACTTTTTTAAACCTCCTGAAAACATCTATAAATGACATTTCCACAACTTAATTGGAACATTATCAAAGTGTTCTTAGAACATATTTTTGTTAGCTAGGTTAATACTGAGTAACTTTTTAGACACAAAAATTTAATCTAATATTTAGTTTTATACAGATAAAAAATAGCCTTTTTGGGCTAATTCCTGGCACATTTACATTTATTAATGTGCATTGCTCCTGTAAAATAGTCAAAATTATTTGCCTCTTTTTCTATATTGCATGTGAAAAGCAGTACATGAAATAAGAAAAAATGGTTAAATGAATAATTCAATGACTCATTCATACAGACATATAAAGATTAAGACTTGTCGCCACCTCCTGGCGCAGTGATGTAACCTGCAGAAAGATTCACTGTGATGTAACCTGCAGAAAAAGGGTCACTGAACTCACACTGAGTGTCTAGAACGCTGTATTTACACACTACATGAGTACATTTTGAGAAAGAATAATGAACATGCAATATGTAGCCTACTTATTACATGTACTCTCTCGCTCATATATGCATACTGTATATCAAATTAGATCACATGTACAGTGATTAAATGTGTCAATTTTAATGTCCTCTTAATTTGTATAATCTGATAGTCTTAAAGTATCTCCCCCTGATCATTATGGATTTATTGAGCGAAGTAAATGGGCTGAAGACATTCGTTACACAACACTGCTTTGTAAGAATGGAATAACAGCTTATTTCATGCATAAACAACTAACACACTATGAAAAATAAGATGAACATCTTTATTCAAAAGAATTCAAGAGTGTATGCCTTTCATTGTTAGTGCACAGAAGTAGATTTACATGAGAAGATCATCTTCTGTTGCTATCATAAGCTACCAGGACTAACAGGACTATGCAGCAATAAGCAGAAACACAAAACGCCTGTATGATGGTGGAGGTTTGGTTAAGAGTGTATGTGGTGTTTTGATCAGATATTAAAAGAAAAAGCAGCTTGACAAAGGAGGTGGAACATTCAAGTTGTTCTTAAACATGCCTCTTCATACATCCCCTTCTGATGCTTTTTTACCCTTCCGATTCCCCTGTAAAAAAAGAAAATGCAAACATTGGAAATTAAATATTGGTGATGTCATGATTTTTTCTTCACTGTATAACGTCTCAAAACAAAAACAATGTTATGCTGCTATTGACAACATTTTGACATTATCATTTTCAAGCGCAAGAAGATGTGTGTAGCTGAGCACCGAATTGAGTCTCGTCTTGATCTTAAATGTATAAATTGGCAAGAACCTGTCAAAAAACCTGTGCAATTGATAAACTTTCAGTCTATTATGGTACGTTCACACCAGACGCGAATAGCGCGTCAGGCGCAAATGATTTCAATGTTAAGTCAATGCAAAAAGACGCGTTACGGGCGGAAAAAATGTGGCGCGAATGTTCGCGCTTGTTCGCGTGAATTGAGCGTCTGGCGCCTTACGCACGAATTATTTAGTTAGTGCTATTTGTGCATTCACGTGTTTGATGCGAATTCGCATCTGCCGCCCGAGTTGAAAAATCGGAACTTTGGCGTCAATTCATGCCGCGTTAACCAATCAGGAGCCTGCTGCTTGCTCACGTGGTGAAGGATCTGGATGCTTCAATAAATTATTTTGTAATATGACTAAATGCATGGTGGGATTATGCACAACAAAGCAAATATTTTATCACTTAAAACTTTATTTCTATATACGAGACATGTTCATTTTGTATTGAATGTTATTCATTCCATATCTACGTATTCGACATAAAAACAATGGCCGCCAACGGATTTCGATTCTGACGCACGTCAGTTTCACTCTTGACACGCGAATCAACACAAAATGGTCAAGCATCAAACTAGAAGCGTCAGGTGCGAATGTGACATGCTTTTCGCGTCCGGTGTAAACACAGCATTATGGTTAAAAAATCCACGAATCAAATGCGTGCCAAACCACCGGCCCTGGTCCGTCCGGATCACGGATCAACTGCGATTCGCTAGGATGTGACAGTCATGCAGGTTTGGATGCATCATACCTGATGTTTCGGTTGCTCTGACTGTAAGCCCTTCACTTTTGACCTCTCTTGCTCCAGGGCTGTGTGTAACTGTGTCACCTTAAAAAGGAGGAAGCAAATTTAGGTATGCAGAAACCAACTAAGATTAAGGCACAAACTCCAGGGTACGGCACGCACCTGCGAGGACAACTCCTCTTTAATGTTCATGAGCTCCTCCACCTGCAGCAGGATTTCAGCTTTGTCCTTCACTGAATAGAAAGAAACTTATAAATAACAAGAATACATGCTTCAGTCCGTCAGGTGTGTTTGCTGTTCTGCACTCACTCTCTCCCTGTTGAAGCATTTTAAGCAGCTGACCGTTTCTGGCCTTCACTTCCTTGTATCTTTCCTAAAAAAAGACAGCAAATAATCAGTAAGAAATCATTGAGTTGTTAATGAAATCGTCAGTTGTTAATTTAGCATTAGTCAAAAACACATTTCACGCAAAACCTTCACAACAGTTATTTACCAACGTAATATTCCTAATTCACCCAAAACGTCTCATGTCGTATTGCCCTTGATATTGTACTGGTAATTATTTATGTCAACTAAAATAATTCACATTAAAATATAACGTACGGTGCGTGGCAAATGCAGGCTAGTGCTGGGCATTTTGACCAAAAATTTAGATAACTTTTTTTTTTTTACCGGTTTTCCGGTTTATGACGTTTTTTTATAATTAGTTGTTCGAAGCATTTAATAAAATTGTTTATTTCTTAACATTTTAATAACATTAGAAAGACTTTATAATAATAACTTTAAAATACAACATTTATATAACGGGAGAATTGAATGTTCTAATGACGTTCGAATAACATTCTTAGAACCAACAAATAACGTTAATACAACGTCTAATAAACTGGACGGTTTGAATGCTCGTAGAACATTCCGAAATAACGTTTTTATAACTTAATAGGAACGTTATGAAAACGTTCTTAAAACCTACGATTGTTATCTGGGGAAGAGGAGAGATTCGCGATTGCACTGAACACGTTTTATGTGCAGTATTCTCTGAGCGATCCCAGAAAAAACAGACCTATTCTTACAAGAGCAGCGTGTATCTGAGAAATGTGCCGCGCGAGCAGAGAGATTCGCGCTTGCGCATTATATTAATGTACTTTTGCGCTGACAATATTCGACAATTGACAGGAAATTAACGCCACAGTTTTGCAGCATCCATCTTTCCTGTAACGTAACACCAGATCACTGCTGTTTACCCTCAGCCTCACAGTCGCTGCTTAGAAGTGCAACGTTTAAAGGGTCGCGGTGGCTATTTTTGGTATAACGCCTAAACAAAATCTCATGGGAACTTAAATTTTTGTGATATCAACTTTAAATTTGGAACACAACTTGGTTAGATATATAGCTTTCATTTTATTGTAATTTTATACTAAAAATATTTTGTAAAATATTAATTTTATATAAAAAATATATTAATAAAGTATATTTGATTTACTGTAAATTATAACTTCCATAACTTTTTCATACTTTAATTTTTTGAAGTGCTTTCATTTCAGTAATAATCTGCTGATTGTTTTCTTTAAAACAGGTCTATATTCCAAAGCATTCTTGAATTACAACCATTTAAGTTTGTATAGTGCATTTCAATGTCAATTATCAAAGGGGGGGGGGGTGACAGGTAAAGGGTTGAAGTTCACAGGAAAATTGTAGGCCTATTATTAAATCGATCCTCTGAGTTACAGATCGATCTTTAGAAATGAATATGAAAATCAATTCAGAATTGGCTGAATTCGATTTTTACACAGCCCTAGTATGAACCGGTATACCGCCCAGCACTAATGCAGGCCATATTATTTATGTTAATCCCTTCAGGTCAACATGAGTTCTGCACTCAAAATCACAGTTTTTTGAGCTTGTGATGTCACAACATGCAGCAAACCCTGGGGTCATAGTCCACAGAATGCGATCTTACGTCTGAGCCAATCGGAAGATGTAACTATCAATTTGTGCGGACTCAGAGTGTGAAAACAAAGCAACAGGAGCATGTTGGAGGCTTGATCTGAACGTGTAACGTCTCTGGTTTTGTTTGAATTATTGAGCTTGACATTTGGGTATCAGTTTCTACCGGCTCTTAAACAGAGACGCGCAAAGGGTTAAGATCCGAATAGGCCAATGAGAATAAAAACCATGCCACACTTCATCTCTCATAACAACTTCTTACCTCCCATTGTGAAATTGTCTTTTTCAACTTTCCAATTTCCAGGTCTTTCTTTTCCAGTTCATATTTTAACTGCTCAGTTCTCACATCCTGAGAGTTTTGAGAAAGAAAACAAGATGTTGTACTGAGCTACATTCTACATATGGTACATATGACTACAAATTCTGCGCATTTTTTAGGTTTTTCTCATTTATCTGTGTGAAAGACTGAGTGAGGTCTGACCTGCTCCTGCTCTGAGGAGGTGTTGACGCCGTGACCGGCACTGTTGCTGTACTGCTCTCTGCGTTTGTCACGCTGGACGATCTTGCTCACGTCATCCTCTGAGCTGGTTAAAAAACTTCTCATCACGCAGTGCAGGATTCACAGGCTGAAAAAAAAAGCAGGGTTTGAAAAGTGGTTGAATTGCCCGTGACAATTTACCCTCAATGAAATCTAACCTTAGTGTAATTGACAGAATTACTAAAAAACATTTAGCTACCTTAAAGTTAAAGATTTTTAATAAAACTCAAGAGATGGTGGATGTGTGAAATGTCATGCTATATGAGTGACGTTAGTCTAGTAGAATTTTCCAAAAAATATTTTGCGACTTCTTTTGTGTCACGAATACATGTCTATTTCCCTCATATTAAATATAAAACGCATGTGGACTGATATTTTTCCAATGTCTAGACTCCTTTATTAATGGAGTATATAAACAGACATTTCAATATATTGGTATTAAATGCATTTTCTGAGAATTTACATTTCAAGTTTGTACTGCAAATGTCAAATGTACGCTCTTCTGTCTCATTAGTGCTTGAGTCACCATATATCGAAAACATTTAGAATGGGTCAGACATAATTCTGACCACTTATTAAGTTTGTTTTAAGTGAATTTAAGCACTAAGTCAAGTATTCACTAATATCATAAAACACACTTTATGATAATTTATTATAAGTGGAAATCTTGAAAAGTTTACAAACCAAGCACCTCTAAATAAGCCAATCCCATTGCATCATGAAATATAAGGACAGCTGCATATTTCCATATATAAATACATTTAAACCAGTGTTGTTATTGTTATCTAATACCAAAACTATTTAAAAAGAAAGAAGCTAAAATAAAATTAAACAAATATTATATGAAAATCTTAAAAAGAAAACTTAAATAATTAGAAATAATAGTTGCTGCCTTGCAATAAATAATAGTTGCTGCCTTGGCAACAAACTGAAATTAAGTGTGTTTAAGTTGCTAAAAATTAAAAATTAAATTAGAGCCAGTGTTATTTTTGTAATATATATATATATATATATATATATATATATATATGTATGTATGTATGTATATATATATATATATATATAATCTATTTTTTGTCAATAGTTTTTGTCATTTTGTCATTTTTAATTGCCTATATAGTTTTTTTTATTAATTTTTATTTCAATTTATTTTTAGTTATTTTAGTTCCTCAAGTTAAATTAAACGAACATGAGAAATCTTCCTTTAGCAACCAACTGCAAAAGTAAAGTTTAAGTTTTAATGTTTATTTTACTTGAATTAACTTTTTTTTTCATGATTTTAGTTTCAGTTGTATTAAGCACAAAAAAATAAAACATTAAAAAAATGTAAATAAACTGAAAATAATAAAACCAATAAAAGCTCATTCAAAAATATGAATAAATATTACAATTACATATAAATAATTTAAAAAATATGTATACTGTATGAGAAAAACATAAAGTGTGATATTATAAAGACAAATGTTTTCTAAAATTAAGTAATTAATGTAATAAAAGAAAGTTAATTTATAATTAGAATATTATCTGGAGAACCTTAGTATTAAATTGACACTATCTTTTTCTGACTCTGGAGTAATATAAGATTTATAAACTGAATTTCTGAACAGTTTTTGTTAATGCATTAAATATATTTAATTAATATCTTAAGTTAACACACAACTTTTAAGATTTAAGTGTTTACTTGCAAACAGTGTTTGCTTCAAATATACGTATATAAAACTTTATATAGAGGGTATAGAATTACTCAGTCCCATCATGCTTCAGATAACGCTGTCAGAGCCGGAGTAACCCACTCTCCCCTAAGCTTGTATGTTTCATGTTAGCGCTCCAACTACACACACACACTCACCTCTTTGTCAGGCTTCTTATTCTGCTGATCTGCAATAGAGACAGTGAGTTAGAACGGACACTAACAGTGATAGCCGTCTCTGGATAAGAGTACTGGCGCTCTCACCCTCATGCTGGAAGTCTTTGAGAGATACAGTGACTCGTTTTGTCCTTCCCCTGCTGATTCTTCTCCTGTCCTTCTCTTTCCTCCGCCTTTGTCTTCGGTGACGCAGTCTCTGTTTTTTCAGGATCCTTGGGAAATTATAATATTAAACATTAAGAATCTTGCAAAAGATGAAAATGATCAAAAAAGTAGTGCAATAGCTACCATTAATAGTTTCATAATCAATTGCAGTTATATTAAATTATACAATGTATTATTGAGCGTTTAACTTCTAATACACCACTGGAACCACAAGAGGGAGTAGTTACACTTGCCACTGCATTTTAAAGCGCTAGAAATGAACATGTAGGAGACTGGTGTTTCAACTCAGTTCCTCAACATATTGTATGACATTAACCCTGTAAAACCTGACAAAGGAGATCAGAAAGAAAGATTGCATGTGTTTTATGAGTCTTTTATGGCTCATATAATATGATATAGGAGAATTCGAAGCTCATACTCTGAATAAAACTGTTGTACTCTGAGGCAGTTGCTGATATTTATATGACCAAAAGGTAAAGTGAAATTCTACCTTATAATGTAAATCAATGCAATCTTTCATCTCACGAAATGATGATAAAATCAGAAACTCTCAGTAACGGTGTTCATTTCGAGTTCGGACAGTAATGCCTACAGAGTCAGAGTGCTTTACAGAGATGGAACAGGTATAGTTTAGTAGTTTAACTACGGTTATTATAACGTATTTGTCATCTGTTTGTATGTATCCATTATTTATTAACAGCCTACAAGTCTGCTGTTTCAGACCAGGTCCGAATGATGTGCTTTTTATGGCTACAAATATACAGAGACTACTTGTACATTCACTCAATTTTGCACACAAGTTGAAAGATTTTTTTTTGAGCACAGTAAAACACATCTGTAACATTTTCTAAGTTCACTGATAATTGTGCATGCATTTATTAATCATTATGATAGTAAAATCATAATAAAGTGGTAGGATTCCCTTTCAATAGTGCAAATTCGCTGTGGCATTTCCATTTTTGTCTTTCTTCTGTGGATTGCTTTAGCTCCTGAATGGTTGTATAAGGGCACTTTACATCCATGAAAGATGCACTTAATCACGTAGCGGAAGAAAAAGGGCTATCAGACCCCGATGTTGGAGGAGTACATCATAGACTACACTAGATACGGGGTTCCCAACCTTTGAACTAAACCGCTCAATTCATATGGATTCGTTTTAAGATCTCTTTATGAACATTTTGAAGCTTCAGAGTGGTAGTTGCGTAGCTGTCAATGGAGGGACAATTCTTCCACCTGTGGGTTCTCGAGTGTCTCACAAAAATCAAAATGGCAATATGCAATAGAGGTTTGTTTTTGTTACATTTAAAATTGATGTTAGGTGTTTTTTTAACGTATTGACTTAATGAAAAACAATTACTTAGTTGGACTCACATTCTACTAAAGTGGACTTTTACTTTAAGACTAGTTACTTTTAAGTGGACTTTTACTTTTAAGACTAGTTTTATCTTGATGGTTGCATGAGATGACATTGTTAGAGTCAGTATAAATGTACCTTTTTATGTTCCTCAAATTCCAATTTACTCAGCATCAAGGCCTTCTCCAGATCCGCCTCATACAGGTCACTGGTCAGCTGTGTGAACAAACATGAACATGTTTGCATAAAGCAAATAGGAAAAATAGGCTGTAGGAAAGTCAAATTATAGGGATACTTCACCTATGGAAAGATCAATGCGTATTTAAAATGCGTCATTTGTGTAGACGATATGTGGAATTATTTTTTAATTTGGAGCTTTCTAGACTGAGAAAAGCCAGAAAATGTATTTTTGGCTTATGTGGATGAAAGACAACAACTCCCAGAATGCACTTGCTTTGCTGCCCTCAGGAGGCCACGCCTACCGAGAACAAAGCGCAGTGGTTATACAACAAGTCTAGGCTACTGAGTGAGTCTCTGTGATGAGTGAGTCTG